>JAQQZT010000010.1:18507662-18519204 GCA_030068275.1 Clarias platycephalus
GGTTCTAGTGAGGACTCTCGCTGCTGCATTCTGGACTAACTGAAGCTTGTTTATACACCTAGTTGAACAACCAGACAATAAGGCATTACAATAGTCCAACCTAGAGGTGATAAAAGCATGAACTAGTTTTCTACAATATATTATATCATTTAGCGACAATATATTATTTCACTTGGCAATATTTCTGAGGTGAAAGAATGCTATCCTGGTAATATTATCTACAAGAAGCAAGAAGGTCAGAGCTGATTTTGCAGCACACACAATAACAAGCGGGTTGCTTTTATGGTATGTCTAACCATTGGATTGTTGCATAAATAGATAGATGAATAAATTAACATACATTAAATTAAGATGCTCAAAAGCATATGGATATAAACAAAACATACAAAATGTAAAACTCTTTTTTTTTTTCCTCCTTCAAATATTGCATTGTGATTAAATACAAACGCTATATCTTCTGCGGGTCACCTTCTTGAACCTAAATCATTTCTGCTTTGAGAAAGTATTTCATTACCCTGAGTTTCATCATTCACACATTTATATGCTAAACATCCTGCTAGCTCTGACAGAGAAAATGACCTGCCTTTTCAATACACTTTATTACCTCAAAACTTAGCCCTTTTTTTTCTGGACATGTGTGAAATACGGCCCGCGACGTGCTATTTTTTTTACCACCCCATTAGCTTAAGTGACACGACAAGGCCGAGGCAAAATCTCGTGCAATATGGGCGATTACTTTAAACCATCCCGCAATCTGTGCATATTCCCGTAAGGACGCAGACGTTTGGCTGATTGATTGAACCACAGAGTGTAAAGGCTTCACGAGGTCGCCAGATTTATACGCTGAGAAGAGTGTTTATTCTTTTTAACTAAGAAACAAGGCCTTGTTTGGGGAAAAAAAAAACGTCAGTGATATACAGTCGGATAACGTGATTGCTTTTTTGCTTTGTGCTTCATGTTGACTTTTAGCGTATTTACAATTTAGCATATTAGCTGTTGAACTGCGGAGCACAATTTCAGTCACGTTTCATGCAAATAAATATTAAAAAAAATATGACCATCAATTTTAAATAATAATAATAATAATAATAATAATAGCTATTAAATGATTTGTATGTTTTATGAAAGGAAACAAAGCAAAAAAAGTACCAATATTATAAAATATTATTTAAAAAAATTATTAGAAATATTTCTTAAAAGCAGCATAACCATAAATTAGTAATCAATTTGCATGTAAATAGATTAATTAAAAAATATACACCAAACATATTTTATATTTTCAATTGGTTAAGGCTGTGGGTTATTGGGATACTGATCAGAAGGTCGGGGGTTCAAGCCCCAGCACCGCCAAGTTGCCACTGTTGAGCAACCCTATCTGCTCCAGAGGCGATGCAGCCTGGCTGAGTATATGTGAAAACATTTTTTGCATCAAGCTAGCGAGCTAATCGTGAGGTAAAAAAAAAAAAGGTAAATTTTCGTTCTCAAAACAACTATCTTTAATTTTTATTATTAATAAATTTTTACTTAAAGATAATTCTTTCATGTAAGATTAAAATGTTGGCTGTGAGAAGCCATGTCGAGCTTCCATCCATCCATCTAGGAACCTCTGCAGTCCAACTAGTGACCATGGATGCCAGGTCTTAGGACTATGGGAGGAAACCGAAGTACCTGGAGGAGACCTACTGTACCAAATACAGGGAGAACATGCAACCTCCATGCACACAGACCCAAGTCGGGAATCAAACCTGGACACTGGAGATGCAAGGTGACAGTGCGTAGTGTGATTTTATTCATACAATGTGATTTAGCAGTAATTTACCAAATGTTGGTGTTCCTGATAATATTGTCCCCTTTCTACTGTCAAACTGTTAACCTAGCTAACTAAATAATTAGTGTTAGTGAGTCACTAGCTTGTGTTTGGCCATCCATGTTTCCCAGTAGCTTAGCAACAATTTAACAAACCTCAAGTCGTACCACAGCATTTAGATTTCTGATAGTTAGCAAATACTTACCACATTTACCAAACACTCTTATCCGGAGCAACTTATATTATCTCACTATACCTCTGCGCAGTGGAGGGTTAAGGGCCTTGTTCAAGGGCCCAACAGTGGTGGTTGTGGGGTTTGAACCTGGGACCTTCCAACCCATAGTCAACTACTGAGCTACCCATAGCCCTTATATTTACCACAGAAGCTAGTTAAAACTAAGTTAATACGCGTCACTTGATGAGTCCAAAAGAGTTCCAGTTAAAATTCATTGAACATGACCCAAACAGAGAAATCATGCTCGGTCTCGTCACGTCCTGGACCACCCTATTACATAAACTGGCCATGATTTTAATTTGTAGTGCGAATGAAATGTACTCTGTACCGTTGCCGTCACCTGCGGCCAACGATCTTTATTTCACCTTCATTAACTTGATCATCGACCATTGGGAATAGGTGACGGGAGGAATTCATATTTGAGAGGAGAGCTCGTAAACAATGTAAATAACAGATTTATTATGCGTTGCTGTTTACCAGCTATTCTTCAGCATGCTAATCAGGCTCAGAGCTTAAATAAATAGCGGGAGTTGGAACATTTGAGGAGGGAAGCTGAAAAAACTTCCATTAAAGGCATTGATATACGTTCAGTCCATAAGTCTCACTCATCCTGCTTCAGGAACTGACCTTGAAATCTAGACAATTCTTCACTTGTCTAGACTAGGCTTAATGACACTGTACAAAGATAAATACATAAATATATTTTTTCTTTTTATTTTAATACCTATGGAATCAACAGGGATCTCCTTATACGATATTATCACGATACCTAGGTGTTGATTCAATTTGTATTGCAATTCTTACAGTATGTCAATTTCATAAATATCCCAATTCTATATTAATTTTTTTTTTTTCAGATTTTGTTCAATTCTAAACAAACTTAGCAAATAATTCACTCCTACTACACAGAATGCAATGCTGCCTGTCAACATGTGAATAGTTTATTAGTTTATTACATGAACCACCTATAGGATTTTAGAGGAATTGCAATATTTCACCACCTCAAATGCAAACACACAGGAATTAAAATGTATTTTAAATAAATTATTTTGGGGTCAGTGTGGTGATACATGAATCGCCACACAAAAGAATCATGATACATTACTTTATTCATTTCCCCCCCATCTGTCATTTTATCCCCCAAGCTGATATGCTAATACCTTTCAACAAAATAATACAATTCTGTTTCCTATTTAACAAGCTAGTTGATTGTTGAAAATGATCATGTTAGCAGCAGACTAGATTTTATTTAAAGAAAACTGATGCCAAAAAAGTCAAAGCTGCAGGATGGAGTTAGCATTGTACGTGTAGCTAGTATTTAAAAAAAAAAAAAAAAATGCAATTAAATATAAATATTATAAAACAACGTTTCCTCAAGCCAGGTCGCTTTGCGCATAGTTTTGGACATCATCTGATTTGGTTACCTGCATGCTAGCTAACCCATAAACCCTTCCTAAAACTAATTCATTCTTGTTCATGGCTACATAAATGAGACCTCACACATCTTTTTACGAAATGATTCATTTTATTTCATGTTATTTACAATCATTTGTTTCTTTTGGCCTTAAATTTGTTTTAAAGCCGATAAATTAGAACTTAACATTTAAACAACATCAAGTAAAAAAAAAAAAAACCCTAGAGATAAACGTTTTGCGTTTTTAGCAAGACGTTGCACATTGCTGTGTATCTTTAGTTAATCATTAGTTTGGAATAAGCATAGTTTAGCTAATGTTGCTAAAATAGTATATTGCATCGTTAAAATCACCTGTTAAGTGCTATGTCGAGCTGAAGAAAGGATGTTAGATGATGAACTTTGCAAATATGCTGAATTCCTTTGTTCTGATTTTACATATTTCAAGTCACAAATCTGAAATGGTTCTATACACCTGAATCTGTATAGATACACTGAAAATGTTCAAAAATAGAGCAAAAACCAGAAGGATATTTTGTTAGCCAGTTAGCTAACCTAACCTAACAGAACTATATTGAGAACTAGCTGGATAACAAAATCTAAAATGTCAGAACACCTGGTTCTTTTAGTTTAGCTTTGGTATTTTGGGATTATAAATGAATCTAAATCTTCTTTTTTCTAAAGAGTTTAGTTTTGTCAGTAATATGAAAATAATCATTAGAATAGAAGTAAAAAGCCAACATTGTGGAGCCTAGCAAAGAAGGTTTGAGGCAGCTGTAAAACTGCAGAACATTTTAACAACTAAACAAAAACACAACAGCAAATTTGTAACCGTGTTCAGTCCAAACGGAAAGGTTAAACCCACACTGAACATCACACACTCGTGGCTGATTGGACACTGCGTGTCACTGTCGAGGAAAATTAGCCGTTTCTGATATCTACTGTAGTTTTGCGGCTTCCAAATGGTGATGTGTTACGGGATTTTATGTTATTTTTGGTTTGTTTGTTTCTAAATTCATTTTTAGATATTTGGTTTTTGTACTTACCTTCAAACTAACATAAGTATCAAACACACTGAGTTTGTATTAGCTCACTGTAGCCTTTAAGCTCTAGTAAAAGAGTCTCTCTCTCTCTTTCTCTCTCAAATTGTGAATGTGCTGTTATCGTCGCTCTCCACTTTTGATTTCAAACACTTGCTACATGACTGAACGTTTTACAGAGGAACGCAAATCATGCAACTGTCAGCAAGTGGCGCTTAACATATTGCACACCACTGAGATTATGTAACATGACTTCATGCACAAATGTAATGAAGTAGAAAGTACAGATATTTGTTGTAGGATGTAGTGGAGTATATATGAAAACTGCACTTACATACAGTAACAAATTAAATGGTTACCTTCCCTTCGTGTCTATTTTTGGTGTTTATTGAGCGTTCAGTACTCGTTCAGGTGTAACGTTAAACTCAGTTCACTATTTTACAGTATCTTCAGCCAGGAGGCTAAAATGCACTTCTCGTCATGTCACCTCCGTCTTTATAACCCCGCCTCCATCTTACTGTCCCCGCCTCTCATTTCAGCCACGTCGTCATCGGAAGTGTATCGTATATCTACATCCTTCTGTAAAAAGTCTGAATGTTTCATGTCCGAGTTGAAATCATTTTCGTCATCCAGCTCTTCCTCCTCTACGTCATCTTCCTCTACATCCTGCTTCTCGAACTCCACCCCCTGAGGCTCAGATTCCGGATTCTCATTGGCGGATTTGCGCTCTTTGGCCGATTCCGCTTGTTCCTTGGCTTTACGACTTCGTTTCCACTTCATCCTGCGGTTTTGGAACCAGATCTTCACCTGCTCTCAACCACACACACACACACACACAGGCACAGAGGTAGAAGACTTGAGAATTCCTTCTTATAATATAATGTTCTGAACACTAAAATGTGCTTTATACACTCACCTGTGTCTCTGTTAGCATTAACGAGGTGGCAACTTCAAAGCGTTTGGGTCGTGAGAGATATTTATTGAGTTTAAACTGGTTCTCGAGCTCGAGCAACTGCTGGCTGGTGAATGCTGTGCGCGGCCTCCGACATTTTCCCATCAACCCAGACTGAGGAGATCCTGTGGACAGACCCATTTATAAACAGTTATCCAGTGTTATTATTACATTATACTTGCATAATAGTATAACAGAATTTAAAAGAATAACATAAATATAATAGAATAACAATATTTACATCTCTGAACTACTGACTTCTGGTTTCTGATTAGTTAGAAGGTTGCCTACTGTATCCCAGGGGACTCAAAGCACAAGGCGGGATACACCATGCACACATTCACACACTACGGGCAATCTGAAAATGCAAATCAACCTAGACAGCATGTCTTTGGAATGCAGGGGAAACTGGAGTACCTAGAGGAAACCTGCCAAGCATGGGGAGAACATGCAAACTCCACACACACACACACACACACACACACACAGAGCCGAAGGCATGGTTGTTGGTGCAAAAGGCAGAAAACACCTCAAGTTCGGTGTGTAGCTCAGAAAAGCACCTCTTTCAAAACTTATTCCAAAACTTTTAATAATGTTAATTAAGCAATGCTGTAGATGTGTTTATTGGCGATGGGGGAAAAGAATGTTTCAGTGATGTATCGTGATTCATTCATGTCGCAAAACATGTACTGGCTCTAACATTGAGATTTTTAATTAAGTATGATTGTTTGAGGTTGTAAAATGTTTCAGTTCCTCTATAATCCTAAAGATAGTGCACTCTGAACTATTCACAAACTGGCAGGCAGCACAGCATCATGCTGCGCTGGTAGGAGCTAATTATTTGCAAAAATATTATTTTAACAATAATATTTTATTATTGTTACAAAATTGAAAAAATATGTGCATATCGAATCTGTATATTTCTATAATCATTATACTTATAGAATCATCTATATAACTATAAAAACTATAATAATGATTGAATCAACGCCAAGGTATCGAGAACAGTATCGCATGGTCCCTGGTGATTCCCGTCCTTATTGTTTAGAAACAAGAACATTAACTGGTCCTTACTGAAATATTTTTTTAACAATATTAAAGTACTAGAGACTAGACTTTTTTTGCTCTATAATCAAATTAAATCGCAGTTTGTCGTGTTGATGATTTAACGAGCGCCCAATCAGTAAAAATTAATAACAGATTAAACGACTGCTGTAATTCACCTGCAAATTATTTTCATAGAATTATTATAACAATGTCAAGAATCTCTCTCTCTCTCTTTCTCTCTCTTAAACACACACACAGGCTCATCAGTAAAAATGAAGGCTTTATTTTTATTATAATTTAAAATTTTTATTATTGATGTGATGGCTATAAACACCATTAACTTAATGAAAACTCCATGAACGCACACACGCACACGCACATACACACGTTTACTGCCAAATAAATGTTTGATTTTAAAAGATTAAAAGAGTATACCTCATTTTACAGATATCACTTTCTTTTTTATCTTCCTGTTTTTTTTTTCATAAAATACGACTTTGAATGTATTACCATAATTTTACAATCCAGCCCTATTAATTCTTCCTGACAATTTTCTCAACAATTCTACACATTTCTATTTTAGTAAGTAGAAAGTATTTTAGTATATATTTAGTAAGAAACCTAAATATATTTGTACTTATTTTTATTTGGAATTCTTTACACTTTTTCTTTTTTTATTTCACCTTATTACTGAGACATTATTATTATTATTATTATTATTATTATTACATTTGTTTACCTTTTTATTCACTTATTTAAATATTTTTTTATTCCTGAAAAAAATCATTCTTACAGATGTACTGTAATGAAAATTCCCTTTTTTCATCCTTTAACATAAATTAAAGAACGTTTGTAATTAATTAATTTATTTATTTATTTTATTTATTGAAAATATAATTGATGGTGTATTTTATTAGTAGTAACATAATTTATATTTTTTATCAACTTATATTTTTGCTGAAATGTAACAAATAACATGCTGCAGATTGTATTTAAAATAAGAATAAAAATGATAAAAGAAATGAAGAAATGTGATCAAGAGAAAAATAAAAGATCACCCGATTTAAAAACAGGGCTATAAACAAACTACAAACAAAAATTAAATACAATAAAAAATTAGGATTAGTCTTGAATTAGGCCTACAAATAAAAGAAAAACAGTAAACAAACAAGCATGCAAAACAAAATAAACAACAAAATAAATCAATGCAAATATTTTAAGGATTTATAAAGTGACTTTACCATGAAGTGATTTAAAAAAACATATAAAATTAAAAATAATTAGCTCCTCTAGAATTGTGTGACCTAATTCATGAATTTATAAACACTGTCTACATGATTTTTATCCACAGAGGTAAAAACTTTCTAATAAAATGAAAAAGGCCATTACCAAAATTTTAAACAAAATTAGTTAAAAAGTAAATAAAAATATAAATGAAAATGAAAAATAAATAAAATACAGTAAAAAAAAAAAAAAGGAAAAGCAGAAATAATAAGAAAAACAAATAAATAAATAAATAAATAAAGAGCCGTGAACAGACCGGTGTACGGGTGGAGTCGCGGCAGAAGCAGGCTCGCGCGGATCCACGGCTCGTACGCGTGGCCGATGTGGGGGATCCCGGTGTAGTGGAGCGCGGGCACGGCGGGGAACAGCGGCGCGCTCGCGTACACCCCATGAGGCGGCACCGCGAACGGACCCGCGCGTACCCCCAGCCCCTGAATAGCACCTGGAGGCGGGTCCTGATACGGCGCGCGCTCTCCCAGCAGAGCCTCAATGCGGAAGTTCTTGGATTTCTCCATGGAGACGCGGGGTTCAGGTGCGGGGCTGCGCATGAGAAGCGTATATTTAAAAAATAATAAATAAATTAAAAAAATCAGATTTACACTGAACTGAGGTAAAATAAAAACTTCTTCACTTTACATTTTTACTCGGTTATTCAATTATATTCCATTTTAGAAAATCACTTCTACGCTCTGGGTGTGGATTACAGAAGAGTTTCTGTGGCCGTAATGCGCTTCACTCTGAAGGCGCGGTAAACTTTGCCGTCATGCTCATTTGCATAACCGCTTTACATAAACCGCTGATTGGCTTAGAGCACCGGTTAGCTCTCTAATTAACCAATCGCACCTCTCACCTGAGCGCGCGTACGCAGCTGTATGAAACTGACGTATAACGTGTAAAAAAAATAAAAAAAAAACTCGCGCTTGGAATTCGACACCACGTGACCCGTGGAATGAAATACTACTGAACGGATATTAATTTATGAAGTTCTGCATATTACTGAAACATTACGAAACAGTTAATAAAATGGAAAAATACAACTCAAAAGTGAAAAATAATTATGCACAAGATACTTCCATCCCTTATATTTTATATGGGGGCTAATCTGGGATTGGCACTGAAGAAATCAGTGTGTGTGTGTCTCAAACACACACACACACACACACACACACACACACACACAAACTGATAACGATTCCATTTCTCTCTCATTCAATGGCACAAGGTACACACACACGCAAACACAAAGAGTACTTTATTAATCCCAAAATCTGTAATTTTTTCACATAACCCAGCTGGGGTCAGAGCACAAGGTCAGCCAGGATACAGCACCCCTGGAGCAGATAAGGATAAGGGCTTTGTTTAAAGGTTCAACAGTGGCAGCCTGCCAGTGCTGGGGCTCAAACCAGGCCTGGACTGACCATAGGGCATACCGGGCAATGTCCGCCGGGCCGACGCACATTTTTGGGCTGAGGCTGTCAGTCATAATTTAATATTTTTAAAAAAGTTTATTAGGCCAATTTATTTATTACTGCAACGGTAGAGTATCTGAGACCCGAATCGCAGCCCATTGGTTGACTGTCTTAAAGGACATTGAGATAGTCCACTGAAATCTCAGGCCACGCCCTGCCTCCCTCCTGGCCAGCCCTCATCTCCCCTTGACAAAATCTGCTATTTAGAGATCGACCGGAGTTGTTTGAAACGAAACAGTGAGCGCATATATCCTTTGATGTATCATATGCCTCAGCATATTGTTTAAATAATCATGGTGGGCCGCTATAACCAAAAATGCCAGGGCCGTTTTTTGGTCCCAGTCCAGCCCTGGCTCAAACCCCCAACCTTACAATCAGAAACCAGTAACCTACAGCCTTAACCGTTTGAGTCACCACTGCCCTGCATAAATTAGTAAAGAAGAATAACAACCCATTTTATTAAAATGATTTATATGTGTGCCATGACAATTTGACATTTTTCTTTGGATGGTCAGTGTGTCATTTTGTTGTATGTTACCTTACTACTTTAATGCTAGCTCATACTGTATGTTACATTGTTATTTATAAACGCTAGTTCGTCTGCTACCCAGTTACCGCAGATTTTAGATCCTTTTCCTGTCCTCTTCAGTCTCTCGATTTGTTTGTTTCCTCTGTAGCCTTTATACAATGTAAACCCTAATGCTCAAAGTAATTAAACATATTGAGTACTGTTAACTTAAATAATTACAATTAGTTCAAATTAATAGAACTTTTTGGTATTTATGAGTTTGTAGAAATGACACATTTCAAGTTAGCTGGACAAATTTTATATTTTAAGTATCTGTAAGTACTTAAGTAACAGTAACTGTCAACTTAAAGTTCCACCAACTTTTGTGCCTGACGTCATCAGGGCAATAAGGTCAGCCAGGATACAGCACCCCTGGAGCAGATAAGGATAAGGGCTTTATTTAAGGGCTCAACAGTGGCAGCCTGGCAGTGCTGGGCACTGGTCGCTCAGTGGTAGGTGTTTCACCTGCCATGCGAAAGGCCCGGGTTCAATTCCCAAGAACTGGATGAAGTGCCTGTCCCAAGCCCAGATAAAATGGGAGGATTGTGTCAGGAAGGGCATCTGCCGTAAAACCTGTGCCAAGCTTGTGTGCGGACCAGATTGTCTACTGTAGCAACCCATTGCCAGGAGCAGCTGAAAGACCAACAACAATTTATTTGATTTGCAACAACTAAAAAAAATGATCATTGCTATTAAATAGTATGAGTTACGCTACTCAATAATGCAAGTAAACAACGATTAATATGAATGAGTACAACAAACTCAAAAACTCGTAGTTCCGTTTACTTAAAACTGGAAACATCATTACTTAAAATTTTTGATGTAACTGATTACCTTATTCGGGTTTACAGCTATAGCTGTAATAAGCTATACACTTTACAGTTCTCACACAATGGTTCATTCAGTGGCTTGGAATTGTTTGATAAAATGCTTGTTTAGTCAAATACCAGCTAGTGTGTCCTATTAGTATATCCTGTATTACCCTTAGTTCATTATATAAGTACCTTCTTACAATGCTCTGGAGGGTTTCCTTGCTCATTATACAGAATATTAGAATGTGCCCATGTTTACTATAGTACTAGCTAATGTGTTACCTTACTTCTTACGTTAGTAGCTAGTGTGTTTCCTCACTTCTTATATTACCAGCTGTTATGTTACTTTACAATACTTCTTAAATTATTAGCTAATGTGTAACATTACTTTTTGTAATACTAGCTATTGTTACATTGTTCATATTGCTAATTAGAGTCTGTTTGCATGTTACATTACTTCTTCTGTTACTACGTAGCTAGTGTGTTACTTTGTTGGTTGCGTTGCTAATTAAAGTGTTCCCTTGTTTAATATAATGTTAGTATTAGAGTACTACTCCTTCCTTTACTAGCTAGTATGTTACTTTATTTATTATAATGCTAGCTATGATAACTGTTGTTGATTGCATTTCTAATTAAAGTGCCCGCCTGTTTATTATAATGTTAGAGTGTTACTTCTTCTCTTACTACTGTAGGCAGTGTGCTACTTTATCTAGTATAATGCTAGTTATTGCGTTACTGTGTTTGTTATATTATGCTAGTTCATATTCTGAAAAAAAAAAAATCTCAGGCAGGAAATAGTCCATGAAGCACTGTAGCATGATGTCCCAAGGATCTGGTTTCTATTCATCACACACACACACACACACACACACACACACACACACACACACACACACACACACACACACACACACACA
>JAQQZT010000010.1:18519776-18530298 GCA_030068275.1 Clarias platycephalus
CACACACACACACACACACACACACACACACACACACACACACACACACACACACACACACACACACACACTGTCTTGCACTACAAAGTCTGGGTTTATCAGAAAATGGTGTGACAGTGATGTTTTGGGGCTGTCGCTGGGCAACACAGACTTTCACCTCCCTCCAAAGATTTTCTATGGGGTTGAGATCAGGAGACCACTCCAGGACCTTGAATGCTTCTTGTCACTCCTTCATTGCCCGGGCAGTGTGTTTGGGATCATGTGTCATGCTGAAGGACCCAGCCACGTTTCATCTTCAATGCCCTTGCTGATGGAAGGAGGTTTTCAACTAAGCATTCTTTCTCCCCCAAACACAAGATTTTACCAAAAAGTTCTATTTTGGTTTCATCTGACCATATGACATTCTACCAATCCTCTTCTGGATCAATCAAATGCTCTCTAGCTAACTTCAGATGGGCCTGGACGTCTGGCACTGCAGGATTTGAGTCCCTGGCGGGGCAGTGTGTTACTGATGGTAGCCTTTGTTACTTTGGTCCCAGCTCTCAGCAGGTCATTCACCAGGTCCCCCCGTGTGGTTCTGGGATTTTTGCTCACAGTTCTTGTGATCATTTTGACCCCGCGGGGTGAGATCTTGCTTGGAGCCCCAGATCGAGGGAGATTATCAGTGGTCTTGTATGTCTTCCATTTTCTAATAATTGCTCCCACAGTTGATTTCTTCACACCAAGCTGCTTACCCTACTGCGGAATCAATGTTCACAGTCTGGTGCAGGTCTACAATTTTGTTTCTGGAGTCGTTTGACAGCTCTTTGGTCTTGGCCATAGTGGAGTTTGGTGTGTGACTGAGGTTGTGGACAGGTGTCTTTTATACTGATAACAAGTTCAAACAGATGCCGTTAATAAGAGGAACATCTTAAAGAAGAAGTTACAGGTCTGTGAGAGACAAAAATCTCGCTTGTTTGAAGGTGACCAAATACTTAGTTTACCGAGGAATTTACCAATGAATTCATTAAAAATCCTACAATGTGTTTTTTTCTTATTTTGTCTCTCATAGTTGAGGTATACCTATGATGAAAATTACATCATCTTTTTGAGTTGGAGAACTTGCACAATTGGTGGCTGAATAAATACTTTTTTGCTCCACTGTATATATATATATATATATATATACATCCTCCTCGATCTGTCTCTCACCTGGTTTGTTTTTCCAAACAGGTAACGAAACTTTGTTAGACTCATTAACCTTTATGGCTTTCTAATGAGCGATACACTTTACAACCCTCACACAACAGCGTCATTGTCTGTCGGGTGATAAATAGAGCTTATCGCCTTTATCGCTGTGAATGAGGTCTAATTACTTTTCATCCCACTGTGTCTTGTAAAACCTTTAGTTGTCTTGTCCTTTCGGAGGAAATTACATATTGTATTTTATGATTAAAACTTTGTGTTTTACTGTAATCTGTAATGGCCAATATTGTTTTATTTATTTATTTTTTATAACATTTTGTTGTCATAAGTGCTAGTGATAGAAATAACAACCAGGTTAAAAAAAACAAAAAAAAACAACAACGAGTGCTTGCATGGAAAAGAGCTAGCATGTAGCATTAGCATATTGCAAGTTGTAAAAAGAATGCAGTTTTTGTAACCACTCAGCATTTTACCACCACATCTGAGGAAAATGTTAATGTTCTTGGGGACTTTGTGTCATTTTTCCCAGTCACTGTATCGTATAAAAGACTTCATGGCTATGTAACAGCTAGATAAAGGGTTAGCCTCAGTCTCATGTCTTGGTGGCCATATTTACCTGGTAGCCAGGTTACGTTGTATGAACATCAATCAAGTAATAAATAAATAAATAAATAAATAAAGAAGTTACCAGGTCATACAGTAATCTTTGGTTGGTTAATTTTATGTTACCCCAACGCAAGTCTTATGCTTATGTTAAAGCAATTTAATATTTGATAATTTCCATTCACAGGGACGCAATGCGCTGGAGGGTCAACATAAAAAGATTTATTTGTGACTTGTGCTGAAGTTAAGAAGCAAGAAAGAAGATGAGAATGGTGATGATGAGAAAACGTTTGTTAAGCATAGAGGGATGGAGATTTAAAACATCAGTGCTGTTGGTTAATTAACAAAATTTTTGCATTACTTTACAAAAATTAGCAAATCTTAATCCCGTCCCTTTCAGTTTTATTAGCTTACTTTCCCACGAACAGCAACCTTTGCTAATCCTTTTCATTCAGAATAATGTCTTTATAGCTGCACAATGTAATTATAAGTACACAATGAAACTACTGTCATATAGGGATTTATTGCCCGCTATTCACTCATTACGGTTCCAATCAGCGGCATAATGTATCTTCGAACACCTTTGATGTGTGGCTCATTATCAGTTCATGGTGTGATTGAGAATGATCACATCCAACGGTCGAGCACTAACATCTGTTCCCGGTTTATTCAGACTTCTGGAAGAGTCCAAAAGTCTGATTCCACTGCCCAAAAAAAATCCCAAGAAAGTAGTCATTTAAAAAAAAATC
This sequence comes from Clarias platycephalus, assembly GCA_030068275.1. Classification (NCBI taxonomy): domain Eukaryota; kingdom Metazoa; phylum Chordata; class Actinopteri; order Siluriformes; family Clariidae; genus Clarias; species Clarias platycephalus. The sequence continues at coordinate 18,522,314 of JAQQZT010000010.1, forward strand.
ACTTATATGTTCCCTCATGCTTTAATGTCCAAAAAACAGTGTTCTTATTAGCTGAAAGCCAAGAGCGTGTCTGTTGTAAAGGGGGATGTTAATTACAGTACAATAACAAAAAAATAAAGGCTCAATAAAAGTTACATTTGTAGTTAGCTAAGGTTCTATAGTCAAAGTACCTTAACTATGCTATGATGCTAAGCCCTTAACAATGAAAGTCAATTATGTTTAAAATGTAAAAAAAAAAAAAAAAAAAAAAAAGATTGTTTCTAATTTACAGTTTGATCTGATGTAAACATTTTGGTTCTTGTAAACTATTTATTCAAGTAAAAATTTTTGTCTTATTAACAGTCCGTTGTCGTAAACAGTTGTTTCCAACAGTTTATCCTCATAGAGTTTGTCCTTGTAAACAATTACTTAACAGTATGTTGTCATAAAAAAAAAAAATTGTTGTTTTTAACAGTTTTTTTTAAATAAATAGATAAACATTTTTTTTTGAAAAATCTCTTATTTAAAGAGATTATTTCTGTAAACTAGTTTCCACTTGTAAAGTTTGTGGTTTTGAAAAGTTAATTCTCGTAAAAAGTTTCTGTAAAAAAATTTTTTTTCACAAACAGGTTGCTCTGTACAGTTCATCATCCTTGTAAACAGATTGCACTGATAAATAGTTTGTCCTTGTAAACAGTTCATTCTCATGAAGTTTGTTCCTGTAAACTCTATTTGTTAGAAGATTGTTTCAAAGTTTCTTATTGTAAAGTTTGTGATCTTACAGAATTTCTTCTCATAAACAATTAGTTCTTGTAAATAGTTTGTTTTTGCAAACAATTTGAACTTTTAAAGGTGAGATTATTGTATGCAGTTTGTTCTTGTATGAAAAATGTCCTCATAAATATTTTAACATGTACTGCAAATTATAAACAATTTGTTTTCACAAATAGGTTTCCGCCTGTAAACTGTTCATCCTTGTAACCAGATTGTACTGATAAATAGTCTGTTTTCATAAAGTTTGTTCCTGTAAGCAATATGTCTTTATATGTGACATTTATCCGTTCTTGTAAACAGTTTTTATTTCGTAATGCAACAGCTATTAAAGCACCAAAACACAAATATTGTACTGTATATACAACATATACAAAGTGACGTATAGTTGATATGATATGAGTTTATGGTTTAAGTTAACGGGAGGGCTAAATCTCAGATAAATACTCTTCACAACTGTGTTGAGCAGAAAAGCATCTCAGACAGTACAGCATGTCGAAGATAGCAGTGGAACAGCTACAGCAGTAGAAGATCACATCGAGATCAGTTCCTGTGAGCCAAGAACAAGATTCCTACACTACAGCAGGAACCTGATGTGATTTTACTGTCTTGATCTATCTACTTTTTTTATATACGTCTTCCTCCTCTACTCTCTCTCTCTCTCTCTCTCTCTCTCTCTCTATCTCTCTCTCTCTCACTCTCGTATACACACACACACACACACACACACACACACACACACACACACACTGCAATCAGCTAATTCTTTCCCTCCCCATTCGTCCTCACACCTCATCTTCTCTAATGAAGTCCTGATCTACCAAATTAAACCCAATCACTTCAGGCCAGGGGATAAATACGGCACCTTTCGCTGCCAGCACACAGAGTTATTAGCCTGCTGCTAATACATTAGAGCTACCCTAAGATAAGCAAGGTTGAAGCAGGGACTGGTAACGTCACAAATCAAGTAGGTACATACTGTATATTGATTGCTTTCTATCACAATTTTCATTCAGTTAATTTCCTTTTTTTTCAAGTGTGTTTAGCGATGTTGTCAGTCAGATTTATATTTTAATTAAAATATCAAAAATTTCTATTTGTGATTAAAACCAAATGGCTATCAGTTAGCAAACAACAACAAGTGTGACTGTAGCCAGCGCGTATATCTGTATTTTAAGTAACAGGTTTTCTTAACAACAAATTATTTAAAAAACACATTCACATACAGACCTACCATGAAGTTTGTAATATCTAACTATTTTACTTACTTGTTTGGAATTTCTCAAAGCAATGTTTAAACAGCTAGCATTTCGCAAGCACGGCCTGTAAAAGTTGCAGTGTAGCTATATTTTAACTAACAGCCACATAAACGTTTTAAACAGCAAAACAGTTTGCTGTCAATTTTTAACTAAATACTGGAATGCCGAAATTTATGGTATTAGCACTGGGAGGTGCCTCTGGTCCTCTTTGTAATAAATTCCAGTAGTTGGATTGGCTAAGAGAAATTGTGCATTCTAATACTGTAAATAGTGTACAGTATGTTTCAGGAGGTGCCCTAGACTGGTTTGGTGTCCCATCCAGAATGTGTTCCTGACTTCTGATACATGGGGGAAAAAGAAGAAGCATGGCAACCCTGATCATGATGTAATGCTTATTAAACTGAAGTAAATCAGTGAAAGTTTGCATGGATGGGGATAGTTTTAATAACCCTGCTGTCACATATGGATTTATTTTTACGATGATGATTGTATGGATGGCGATAGTGTTTTAAAATGATTTTCTGTTCACAAAATTATTTCAAAAACGTTTATGTGGAAGGAGATTAAATTTTTATTTTATTTTTAAAATGCTCTTCACTTGGCTGGAGATATTCCATTAAATTTAGTTTTATTTATCTAGCACTTTTAACAATGATCATTCTCTCACAGCAGCTTTACAGAATAAAAAATATTCGACAGGTGTGAGGAAATTTGTATAAGATCTCCATCCAGAAGCGGGGCACCAGGACGAGTCAGGCAGGTCCAGACGGCAGAAGGGGTCTGGATCACTGGTCACAGTCATATACATCAGGGGTCTCCAAATCCAGTCCTGAAGGGCCAGTGTCCAACACAGTTTGGTGATTCTTCTTCTCAAACACAGCTGATTTAACTAATCTGTTAATTACTAGGTTCAGTGGGTGTGTTTAGGTGTTGGTGAATTACAAACTGTGCTGGTCACTGGCCGTTCAGGACTGGATTTGGAGACCCCTGATATACAGTAATGCGAAGTATAATATAGGTGAATGTATATTTAGCGCAGAGTGCAAGCAGGGACTAACTATGACATCATAACTAAGAGGGAGAGCCAGAAGGAAACACAAACATGAGGGGGAACTGGGATGTAAAGCAACCAATCACTTTACCGGTAACAAACCTGAGTGATGAATGAGAGTGAGGAAGATGGATCCAAACATAACAGTTTACCATAATACTCTACGGCCGTGAGTCCATCAGATTTTATGAGGTTTTAAAAAGCTGCTAGCGTGAACAAACATTTAAAAATAATTTCACAAAGACAGAGATGTATTATAAAAAGTTGTTCCAGCTTGCATGTATAATAAAAAAAAATATGGAAAATATTTTTGAAAATGCTGAGCAAAGATGTTTTATAAAAACATTATGTGGCTATCAGTATTTGTAAAAAGTTGAGCACAGAATAATAAAAAAAAATTATTATATAAAAACATTATATTATATAACATTTTTTTTTTATATTTTAGACATTTTTTATATTTTTTTATTAGAACTGATTCTTGATACAAATCTGCAGTAAACATTTCATTCTTTATTATTGATTTAAATAATTAATATAGATATAATCAATTGTTTGCAATGTTTTATAAAGTTTAATTTAAACTTCTATCTTCTTTAATTAACTTTTATTTAAACAATAGGTGCTGTCAGAAAGCAGCTTTCCAAGAACAAAACTTATGGATGTATATTTTACAAATGTAAGAAATGTATAGATTTATAGCGGTATCCAATTTGCCCCTATTTGATCTCAATTTTCATTTTGGTTTCTCATGTCTTTCCCAAAGTCACCTGGATGATTCTGAAGTTTTCGTGCTCTTTAACGCTCCATGATTAACACTCCATGACAGATTCATTCGAAGTTCATCCATCAACTCTTACAATCCGTATAATTTTTTATGGCTTGCTGGACGTGTTTGTGTGTGAGCGAGATATAGTTTACGCACACTGTCTTGCTCACCTCAGCATTTTTCCCTGTCCTCGTCTGAACAGAGCCATGATGCGTTTAAGAGCGTCTGTAACTACCCACCTTTTCCGACCTGCAGGCAAATAAAAAGTTATTGATTCTCTCACCTTCCCCATCCCCAAATAAGACTTATTGTTGCTGCACTTTTATCTAATCACTTGGCAAAATATAAATAGGTAGACGGGAAAAAATTAAGTCTGCAGTAGGGAGGGGGCAGTCGTTACCCTGCTACCATGGGTTCACCTTTAAGAGATGAAATTAGCCCGAGAGCTGTTACAAATCAATGAAATCGATGATATCAGGTGTAGCTGGCAGGAACGGCGCTCACCTTCCTAGCTTGCCCCGCTTTAATCGCTTCTGAGAGCATAGTTTACACAGGTTGCTTGTGCACTTTAATTAAATTAACAAAAGGGGACAAGTTTCCAAAAACAAAATGAATAAATAAGAGAGAGAGAGAGAGAGAGAGAGAGAGAGAGAGAGCTGGCCTTATGCTTGTTCAGCATTTTAACTGAACTACTGTACTATCACCTAATGAATTGTTTTACACATCTGAAGCAAAGTCTAAAAATGTTTCACTTTGAACAACACTTCTGATAGACAGCACTGGGTAAAATCTTTGTAAAAGGTGATTCACAAATATGGACATTCACAATCCTAATAGCTGTTAATTCTGTATGTATTTGGTTAGGATTCGAATTGCACAGTGACTTTCTTTGGAGCAGCATTTTATGTCACATGGACACATACTGTATACAGTAAGTGTGTGACAATGCAGTTAATAACAGGGTTACTATAAAAACTATTACTACTGCAGGCAGATAAGACTGTCAGTAACATTTCATAGAGGCAAAATAAGAACAACATGAGAATGACTCAAGAAGTTTAATAGCCTAATCAAAGCAACAAAAATAAATAAATAAATAAATAAAAAACAGAAACTAGTGAGATAGAGGTATTATCTTTCAACGTATGGTTGAAATCATGTTAAACCACGTTAAACAATGCATTCATGCAATCAACAAACAACGTCTTCAGCTTCAGCGTATTTGTTCACATGTATACTGTTATATAATCAAACACAATACACTGATATTCTCTTCTTTATATTGATGGAACATTAAAGGTTAGTAGCAGCTTCTGATTGGACTCAGGACCTTCTGATCAGTTAAGAAAATAAATTAAAATAAGCATGGTGGACTTCAGTAGGTGTGAGTGAGGGTATGTGAGGTGCTGTGTGACAGGGGGTTTCTTTCTTTCTTTCTTTTTAAACACTGTTCTTAACTTTTTTCTTTCTTTCTTTCTTTCTTTTCTTTCTTTCTTTCTTTCTTCATCCAATGTTCTTTCTTTCTTTCTTTCTTTCTTTCTTTCTTTCTTTCTTTCTTTCTTTCTTTCTTTAATCCAGTGTTTGTTCATTCATTAGTTCGTTCATTCATTCGTTGGTTTGTTCTTTCTTTCTTTCTTTCTTTCTTTCTTTCTTCCTTTTGTATTTCTTTCTTTCTTTCTTTCTTTCTTTCTTTTTTCTTCCTTCCTTCCTTTTTTCTTTCTTTCTTTCTTTCTTTCTTTCTTTCTTCCTTCCTTTCTTTCTTTCTTCCTTTTTTTCTTCCTTCCTTCCTTTCTTTCTTTCTTTCTTTCTTTCTTTCTTTCTTTCTTTCTTAACCCAGTGCTCTTCCATCCTTCCTTCCTTTAATTTTTTTCTTTTTAAAAACCCAGTGTTCTTTCTTTCTATTTTAATCCAGTGTTCTATCTTTCTTACTTACTTTTTTTTTTTTTGAACTCAGTATTAATTCATTATCTCATTATATCTTTGTCTAACCCACTCTTTACTGATTTATTATAACAAGGGCGCCATCTGTTGGACACTTCAGTAACTGACGTGAACACCTTTACAACCCATTGGCTCCATCTTGTGGCTGTTCATGCAAACAAGAACATTTGTAGAAAAAAAGAACAAGACAACCGATGAAATCCATTTCCCAGAAGACCTTTCGGCGGATCTGACTTTTTTACATCCACGTGTTTTAGGTTTGCGCGGTTTGTGCTGTTCAGCCCTCACCAAGTTCACGTCGTCTCACCCTTTCTGCAGGTTAAACCCCGGATCTCGGCATCATGTCCACTGAGCTCGGTAACTGTCACTTTTATATTTACTTTAGTCTTCAGAGTTTTACTCTTATTCATGTCTGCAGGATTTTAGGGTTTGTTTTTTGGAGTTAAATCTATTTATTTCTGTGCACCATGATGCTGCTTAGAGCTCACCAGGCCACCGGGAGGTAATGAGGGAACATCGGCTTTGATGTTTTTCTTTTAATGTTGTTACAATGTGGCGTTTCTAATGAGTGAGTGCGCGCGTGCAGACACAGTGACTGTAAGTTAGTTGTTTAAGGTGGAAACTTGTTGTTGTTTTGTTTAAATCAGAAGGTATGAAAACTAATGAATTTATACCTGTAACCAGAAGTGTGCTGAAATCACACCCAAGTGAAAAGACAGTGAGATAAAGTGTGAATTAAATCAGAAGCAGGTCTATAAGTGTATTGTCACACATAAGGAATTAGATAGTGGAAGTAATAATAATAATAATAAAAAAAAAGTAACTTTAGTGCTTGTTTTTAGCAGTTATTTATAAATAATGCATAAATGTTTGTATAGTGTATAATGTGTATAATTCATCTGTGAATTATTGCAATGATTAATCAGTTAATGAGATTTTTTGCTCCATCCATCTAGGAACCTCTGTAGTCCAACTTGTGGCCATGGACTGTAAAATATTTTTAATGAACTTTCCTGATGAAACAAAAAATAAAACCAGGAAAAGCAAAGTAACAGTAAATGTGTGTGTGTGTGTATAACTATTAATTACAGCTTGAAGATGTTGGATGGTAATTATGGGAGTTGAAACGGCCTGAAGTACCTTGAGAAGTACAGTACAGTATAGGCTACTTCACAGGATGTTCAGCCATGTGAATTGTGATTCAGTGGGAACTGCGAATGGTGTAGGGAACAACTGAACAACACGTCTTCACCTCACCGGAAAAGGCAATGAAAAATTTCCCACGAGCATGAAAAATGGATTATATTGAGGACGACATATCAATAGGACACAATAATTAACTTTTTTTTTATTTAATCAAGAAATCAGTAGTGTAATATAGGGCAAGTAAAGATATACTGAGATTTCTTTCTAATAATTAATCTGTTATTGATAAAAATAATTTGTTATACACCTTTAAATAGCATATGTTTTATAATGGTGTCAGTTTTTGTTTAAAAATATATTCAATATTTACTGTCTGTAGTGTGAATTTTCCACAGCGGCAGGTATCCAAGGTGCTTATGTTACCATGGTAACGGACAGAATACGTGACGTCTGCGCTGGTGACTTCGCAGGGTGTTCCGAATGGTGGAATTTTGTTGAGGGAGTAGGGTGCACCCTGTGAAGTACACTTTGTAATGAACACCTTTACCCGTAATTTTGTCCGCCATCGCGCTATTACTCGCTTCACTCCAGTAAGCCTAACGCCGACTAGGGTTGGGTATCGTTTGGGTTTTCGATACCGGTGCCAAATCGATATTTTTAAAACGGTACCGGTGCCTGAACCGATACTTTACAAAAGCCACAAAATGATGGTGGACGACTCAAGAATAAATTTTTATTGAACAAAAAATTTAATGCTTAAAATTGTACAATATATTAAAAGTTTAAAGTATATATGAATATATAAGTAAATAAAACAACAATAACAAAACATAAGCCACCTAACCCAACTACAATAACTAAACCGCTTCAAATTTTAGCAATTCTTTTGCAGGAATTTCACCATGTTTCCCTTTTCTGGCAAAATACGCCACCTTTCCTGACTTATTGCCCTGCACAGGACATGCGTAGCCTTCTTTGCAATGGTAAATGGCGTCACTGTTGTAGTACTACTAGTACTAGCTGGAAAGCCATAATTATAAACAGAATCCATGTTACATTAGTATTTTAC
>JAQQZT010000010.1:18547072-18560454 GCA_030068275.1 Clarias platycephalus
TTTTTGGAGAAAACTAAAGTGTTTTTTGACCTTGCATACATGTAAACCTGTTTTAAGAGACTCATAAAGCAATATTATCAACCTTTAAAATGGTGTAATAGGGGCACTTTAAGAAAGTCATTCTTGTGCTCATGAGGCAGTTTGACTTGAACACCCTCGCATTATTCTGCCTGTGCTCTGTTCCTGGATCAGTATTATGTATTATAAACCATTTCCTATATCGGTAATATGGGTTCTTTATATTGCTAGTGGTAAATGGCGTTCCTTGTTTAGTATTACTCATTAACTCACCCTGGCTGCCGGTGCGGTGTGTGATGACGGTCGGTGTGCTGGACGCTGGACTGTCTCCTCTGCCGGTCACTGCGTAGATGGTGATGGTGTAATCGGTGCCCGGTTGCAGGCCTGGAATGGTGGCCATCGTCTCTGTACCAGGCACGGTGAACTCCTGCCCAGGGCTGCGGTCACCTGTGGAATTACGTTTTTTTTCTTATTTTTGATTATGGTCTTAACCATGTTTTTTGAATAATTAAAGATTGTTCTCTGGATCAGCATTATTAAATATTTAACTCAGTTTTTTCAGGTTGCATCAATCACGGCTATTCATGTTCCTTGATCGGTTTTATTTCCTCCTAATTCTGGGAAGCGATTTAATTTGATCCCAGTTTTCTACAAGACGATGTGAAATACACGAATACATACCGGTCTGTCCGTGTTGGATCCTGTAGTAGCGCACTGGAATGGCAGGAGCTTCCCACGTGAGGGTGATGCTGTTCGGGCTGGATGAGGTCACCTCCAGGTCAGTGGGAGCGTCTGAGACTAGAAACATTACAAACATTATATCAAATTTTTAAAACGTTATAACTTGCCAATACTAGTCCACCTCAATCTCATGTGATGTTTATTAATTGTTATTATTGTTCTTTAAAAAGATACAAATAATGAATGTGAGCTCACTGGTAGACTGTGTGCCAGTGAGAGGTTGACTCTCCTGGCGGCCGCTGATGGCGTAGATGTACAGTGTGTACAGTGTGTTAGGCTCCAGGTTGTTCAGGGCATAACGTGTGCGGCTTGGTGGCAGACGCTCCTCCTGACGGCGCCCCCCGCTGGCCTTCATGTACACCAGGCGGTAGCCTGTGATCTGCGCACGTGGGGGCCGCCAGTGTGCCGTGAACGCATTGGTGGACATGTCGGAGAAGACGAGGTCGCTGGGAGAGTCGAGTGCTGCGCGAGGAATGAAGATCAGCGCACGTTAACTCAGTTAGGAGGAAAAATTTGAATGACTAAAAATTGCCTTGAAAGTATAGAGACTCACTGGTGGTCTGTCTGCCCGTGACCGGGGTGCTCTCTCTCTCACCGTATACACACAACACGCTCACCACGTACTCAGTGACGGGAAGCAGGTCTACACGAAGCGAGAGGGGAAAAGATCATGAAACTGTACAATAAATCCACAATGTGATGAACATCCAGCACAATATTTGATAAAATCTGACATATACTGTAAACTAACATATAATATGTTATACATCTATTCTCTATATTCACTATATATTAACCGTATTTATTTATTTGTTTGTTTATTTATGTACAATATAATATACATTTCCAGTGATGTAAAACATCTGCCTGGTTGAACAGAAGTCACATATCACATAATAAAATAATAAAGATGATAAAAATTCATGTTTTTTTTGCTACCTTAGACATTATACATTACGAATAATATAATTAACATATATATGCAAATGTTACTTATCATATTATAATGATGTACATATTTTTATTGCTCTATATCTATTTTCACAAACATTTGTTAAAACTATACGTAACTACTATTTTTCTAATGAATTTATTATTACATCCTACTAAATTACGTTCTACCATATTTTGTTATAAGATTTTTGAGAAGTATGAAATAATTTACATTATCTAAAATCAATTAGAATTTTAATATTCAGTTTATACATTTGATTCATTTTCTCTGTATGAGAATTGTTATTGTATATAAAACATGGAATTTTACTTAAAATAAATCTTTAACTATAATACACAAAAAACAGACAATGTATTATTATTATTATATTATTATTATTATTATTATACAAATAGGAAAATTATTATACTTTGGAGGAGGTAGGTGGTGGTGGCTCCGCCCACATTAACTTCTTGTATGTTGTCGTCATTGTTGCTTGGGTGATAGCGAATCACAAAACGGCTGATCTCTGATTGGCGGACCGAGGGGCGGGTCCATGAGAGACGCATCGAGTCTGGACCGACCTCACCAAAATTCAGATTTGATGGAGCCGGAACGCCTGAAAAAAAAAAGGGTCATGTACAGGGGGCACAACACACACACACACACACACACACACACAGTTATACACATATTAGAAGTGCAAGTAAACTTTATCTTCATTTTCAGCTCGAGAAATACATAAACAATTACTATAAACCTGACAAACAGTATTTATGTGCTAAGTTAAGTGAGCACTAATACATAAGATTTACCTGAACTTTGGAGCTTTATTTAATACTAATACAAACGGGTTAATAATTCCATTTCTTTTTATACCTAGGAAATTAGAATGCATACAAATATGATGCAGATGAATAAAGTATGCATAAATGTTTACTTTTTGCATAAATGTATATGTGTTTACTTTTATGCATAAATGTTTACTATGTAAAAATTCAGCTATTAAAAATCATTTGATGACATAAAAATATTTTTTAAAGATCTATTTGGATTGCATTTTGCAATTATTAATCGATAATTCATTTGATTTTCATTTTACATCAAACCAATTTTTTGGTTCGTCTATACCTCTTTATCCTGTATACAGGGTATACAAGTTTTGGATTTTATTTATTAAATTGCTTACTTTCTTTCTTTTAAATATATAAAAAATTATTTTATGATTAAACCTAATGATTTCAAATCATGATTTTCATGATCATCAATCAATAATTTTTACAGTTTTTTTTTTTGGAACAAGTTTAAATAGTTTAAACTAAATTAATAGCGTAAATTACAAATGTACTACTGTTTTATTTTGTTTTAAACATCTAATCCACTAATGCATATGTGTGTGAGTTTTCCCGCTGTACAGCTGCTTAGCACGTAAAATACATTCACCAGCTTGTGTTTGCTGCGTGATGGTTGTTGGCTCGCTCTCGTTGTCCTCCGTTAGTACGATGACGCTGATGTGGTAGTCGACACCAGGCTCCAGTCCTCGAACCGTATAATAATTGGTGGAGGAATCCAGTGAATCCTCTAAGATGGGCAAACTCTCTCCGGCGGCCATTACCGTGATGCGGTACCCCATAACGGCGGGGTGGTTTATAGGCGTCCAGTGAATCCCGATGGTCGTGTCGGTCACGTTGACATAACCGAGGTCTTTCACCTTCGGCATGTCTGGAGCGAGTTTGTTTAGAGACGCGAGCAGAGGAAAAAAACAAACAGATTGTGATCATGCGTGGTTAGAAATTTGATCAATGGAGGAAGTTAAAACTGGATATGCAGCATTAAATTGATATGACATGCAACAAAATTCAACAAGCGATGCACAAATTATAGCTAGAAATATGGATTACATGAGATGAACAACTGACCAGCAATTAATTCTTAAATTGTACGATATATGGAGGCAGCCAGAATTACAGACAGAAACCAGAATTGATTGGCCACTCTAAATTTTTTTTTAGCTATAAATTAGCAAGAATATTCAAAGCCAAGATGGAAACGATAAGGATTAGAGAAAAAAAATGCCTGTTGAGTTCTCGCCATTTTAGCTCGGATATTTTCGCATTATCGTCCAGTCGTACAGAGATGACTACAGTCCACAATCTTGTTTCTTTTTCCACGTTTTAGATATCAATACGGGAGTTTGTTGGGTAAAGGTTAAGAAAAGTGAAACTAACTTCCCAGTGGAAACAAATCATTTATATTATATACAAAATTCATAGCTACAATTCCAAGCTATTTCTAGCTAAACTATTCTCAGCAACGCAAACCACACAAAGTTAAATAGTGCTTATTGTTATTTTACAAGTTATAGGAACACATCTTATTATATTATATACATATAATATACATACAGTAGTATATTTCCTGTAAGAAATAACGCTAACGTAACCTGGAAACTCCGCACACCGAGCGGTGGTTACCTTGTCTGATCACGGAGGAGATGGGTTCGCTCTCCATGTGGTTTTTAACGGCGTAGACGCTGACGTTGTACTCAACACCAGGGATCAAGTTCTCCAACGTGCATGATGTCTGCCCGCCTGTCACAAACTCCTCCAAGGAGTTCCCACGCTGCCCCAAGGTGGGTGCACATGTCACCCGGTAACCTGTGATGTCTGGGGATGGGGTAGAGCGAGAGAAGGAGGGAAATAAACATGTAAGGATAATAAGAAATTTTTAAAAAGTATTTCTTATTTATATTTTATACATTTATTATTTAAAATAAAAAGAAATAGAGAGAGAAATGGAACAAAATGAGAGTAACAAGAAGAAAGAAAATAATTGCATAAATAAATTAATGAAATAATGAATAAACAAATGTTAAAGAAGTGGAAAGAAAGTAAAAAATCAAAATTTAAATAATTCAGAAAATTGTATATGGATAAAGAATAATAATATAATAATTTGTTAAAGGTAAAAAAACACTTTTTAAAAAGTTTTTAAATAGATTCCTCAAACTTTGCTAAAACGTATATATGAATCTGATCATGTTTTTAAAATCAAAACATTATTATAAAAATAAAGATCTAAAATACTTAAATCTTACTTAAATCTGTAAAAAAAAAATGCATTTCAAACAAAAAAGTTCTCACCATTTCCACATCAAACCAGTGTTTGCAACATTGACAGTAACACTAACACACACAGACTGATTATTTACCGGGCGTGGGGGTCTCGCGCCAGCGCACGTTGAGGTCGCCCGTGTCGGGGTTGGACACCAGATTCAGATGACTCGGTGGAGACAACGCTACAGAACAAACAAGAACACAAAGAGTCACGTTAATATTCCCTGTGACACACACACACACACACACACACACACACACACACACACATTTCTGAGTGTTGGTCCTGGACCTCTCTCTGTTTTGAGTTTCTTACGTGTAACGACTTTGTGCGTGATGGGGCTGCCCTGTTTGCGGTTGTTGAATAGCGGCTGCAGGCTGTAGGTGTACTCCACTCCGGGGGTTAGGCCCCTGATGTAGATACTTCCTGAATCGGAGGTCACGACCCTGGGAGCCTCGCCACCTTGACTCGGTTTCACCGACATCTGATATAAAAAACAAAAAAGTGGTAATAGTTATAAAAACAGTGTCACCGTATAGACAGCGTAAAGACTCAGTGATAGTGGAAGTGAGACGAAAGTGTAGAGAATGTCCACATTTTCCTCAGATGTGTTGGGAAAAAATTACTCTGGACAACTATATGGCACCGTAGCTATATTCACCAGGCAAACCCCCATGATGTCCATCATTTTGAGAATAACAGGAACAACAAAAATGGTTGAAGTTGTGAGAGCACTGTTGCTAGGCAACAAGGAGACAATGACGGAAAATTAAATGCCACAGAATGATGAAAAATGATCATTCACTTTGTGTACATCTTTATACATAGACAAAAGAAAGACAAAGTAACAGTAGAAATGAGACGAACGTGTAGAGAATATCTCAGATACGATGGTAAATCTTGAAGAAACAATCTTTGGACAACTAAAATGACACTGTAATTACATTTAGCATCAGTTGCTAGCTAAACCTGCACGATTTCCACCATTTCTACCGTGTGGATTCAGAAAGTTCAACAATGGTTAAGGTTGTGAGAACGCTGTGGCTAGGCAACTAGGAAACAACGAAATCAGAGAATAGCAACAATTTCCTCAAAAAAACAAAAAAAAAGGCTCTAAAAATCGCACAATAATTACTGTAATATTGTGTGTTTACCCTGTAGCTGAAGCGCGAAACAGGAGTCCAGGAGATGATGATGGAGGTGTCGGTGACGTCCGTGGAGAAACGGGGAGCGTTACCGAATGGCACAGCTAAGCGATACAAACACAAGGCATGTTTGTAATACAATGACTGAGTAATTAACACAACAGTGTAAGTGTGCAGAATAGCTAGCTACGCATCTTCTCCTTGGTTTGGTTGCAGTTTTACTGTAAACTCACAGGTGGTGGCGGTCCCGGAGATGCCCTCGCTCAGCGTGTTGCCCTGCTCCGAGTGCAGTGAGATGGTGTACAGCGTGTCCGGTTGCAGGTCCTGGATGGTGTACTGCGTCTCTTCAGGTCGGACCCTCAGCTGCTTCGGAGGGGCGGAGTCCTCTGCGGTTACGAAGAGGCGATAACCGGTGATCTGGGACTGCGGGGAAGTCCACATCACCACAATGCTGTCTTCTGTAACTTCTGGGAAGCGCAGGTCTGTAGGAGTATCAGGGACTAAAGGAACAAGAGGGCAAAGGTTAACAATGTGGCCAGCTACAGTAGGCTAAATAATAAATGAATAATTACATGTTGCTTGAATTTAATACTGTATACAAATATGTCTGGACTCACGGGTAGACCTCTCTCCCACCAGCGGCTGGCTCTCAGATCCGCCGTAGAGAGAGTAGATGTAGAAGCGGTACAAGGTGCCAGGCTGAAGGTGTGTGATCTCAGAGTAGGCGTTGGACATAGTGGGAAGCACTAGTGGCCTTTGCGTTGCACGGCCGTCAGAGCCCACAGGTTCATAGGTCACGCGGTAGCCCGACACCTCGCTAGGCGGCCCTGTCCACGTGATGGTGATCTTCACATCGCTGACCTCATAGAACTGCAGCTCGGTGGGTGCCTGGACTTCCTCTGAGGGCGGAGTCACATAAGATCATGTTACAATGGACTGAAATGATGCAAATAACTCACAGATCAACATTAAAGAGGAATAAACTTTTTCTCAAAGTTTATATGGCATGTGTCGTTATTACAGATGTCTACGATGTGTCACAGTATGCAGGATGAACCGGACAGACCTTATCCAATGAAAACATTGGAAAGAAAGAAGTAAAAACTAAATACAAAATAAAAAAAATAAAAAAAAAGAATACAGGGTGGAGTAAAAAGAAAAAAGTAAGAAATGTATGAATAGAAAAAAAGAGTTGTAAAGAAAAATATGTAAAAACAAGAACAAAAAAGAATAAAAAAAAAATTAAAGACTTCAAAGAAAAAAGTGAAGAATCAAAGCAAAAACGTGATAAAAATGAATCAATTAATGAATGAAAGAAAGAAGACAAAGAAAGTAGAGTAAAGATGTTTAAGAAAATTAATGTAAAAGAAAAAGAAAGAGAAGGAAAGAAAGAACAGAGTAAAATATTGTTTTTTAAATATATTTTTTATATTCAAAAACAAGAAAGCAAGTATGAAGACAGGGAGAGAAAGAAAAAACAAAAAAAGAGAGAAAAAAGAAAGAAAGGAAATTTTAAAGCAAAAGAAAAATGATCTGTCTATAAATTAAAGAAATGATGAAAAAATAAATTATTAAATTATAAACAAGTGAATGAATAAAATTAAATCAAAGCAAAAAAGGCATCCTTTTGGTTATCACACGTTTGAATCTCATAATGTCCAAATTTCACCCTGTTTACCAGCACAGGTTTTCTATAAAGACTCCCTCACCATCTCTCCAGTCTCTCAACAACTCAACACAAACCATCAGACACATTCTACGTGAGGAAGAATTACAAACAGGGAGGCTGCTTTGCTTGCAGAGGGGTGCTCTGCAAGTGTGTGTGTGTGTGTGTGTGTGTGTGTGTGTGTGTGTGTGTGCGCGCGTGTGTGTGTGTGTAAGTGCAAAATTGCCAGTTGGCAGGATTATCAAAAAAAGAAAACTGAACATGATGGGACACACACATACACACACACGGAAACCTGGCTAAGAGTGCCTTAAAGGAAATAAGCAGTGCCTGTTGTGGGGTTTAAAAGCGGCCCATTCCGAGGTTACATCATGTTTTCCGAGGCAGAAGCACAGGATCTGGGGATTTCCTCTTATGAATGTTCCTAAGGCTTCAAAGGCATTTCTTTCCTAATTAGTAACAAATAGCCTTAAAGCGTGTGTGTGTGTGTGTGTGTGTGTGTGTATGTGTGTAGGTGTGTAGGTGTGTGTGTGTGTGTGTGTGTGTGTGTGAAACAAAATCATGGTTCAAAAGCACTGTGTGTATTACAGTATATAGCTCATAAAAACCTGTTCAGAGAAATGCATTATGGTACAGAAAGGAGTGTAAGATAGGAACAAAAGAAAAAAAAAATTGAGTAAGAGAAAGAAAAGAAAAAAGAAATAATAATAATAATAACTGAAAAAATATTATAAGGATTAGGACTAAGTGTAAGGAAAGTAAAAAGTAATAAATAAAAAAAGCTTTAATTTTTGTTACAGCAATAGTGAAATAAATAATTAACAAAAAAGAAAATCAAAAACCAAAAAAACTAGAAAATTTAACCGACAGAAAGCAGCAGAAATCAATTAATTAATGAATACATGAAAAAAAAGAAAAAGGAAGAAAATGTGGAAGGAATGAAAGAAAGGAGAAATGGCAAAATGAAAGAAAAAATAAAGTAAAAGAAAAAAATATAAAAGGTAGGAAAATTAAAGAAGGGTATAAACAAAAAAAGAAAAAAAGGAATAGAAAAAGGCAATAAAAAACAACATTAAATACAAATAGAACGGTTATTTAAAAAAAAAAAAAAAAGCAAAAATAGGGAAAATAATATGAATGAAAAAGAAAGAAAGTTAACAGGATGATAAAAATCTAACAAATAAAGAAAATAAGTAATAATATAAAAAAAAGGAAAAAACTGAGAAAATAGAAGAAAAAACTAAAGATTTAAAGTCAAAAATGGAGGATGAAGCAAAAGAAATGAATAAAAAATGTGAATGTATAAATTATACAAAAGAGATATTCTGGAGCGAAAGAAAGGAAGTAAGGAAATAAAAGGAAAGAAAGAATAAAAGAAAAAGAAAAAATGCATGTTAATTTAAAAAATGAAGGAAGAATATGAACAAAAACCAGGGATAGGAGAAAGAAAGAAGATGAATAAACCAGAAAGAGAAACGAGAAAATGTAGATGAAGCAAACAAAATAAAAACATGAATGAATGAAAAACATGAAGAAAGAACACAAAGACCAATAGACCGGTGGCAAAAGAAAGAAAGGCAAAAATAAAGGAGATGAAAAATAAAGCAAAACAATCAAAAATACATGGGTGGAAATGTGGGCAGAGCTCAAGGAGAAAAAAAAAAAATATATATGATTAAGCTCCAACCATTTAACTGTTCTGGACCTCTTGCCCCATGTTGCCTATTGCACCTTTACCACGCGAGCTCGTTGTGTTTGTGTCTCACCAGGCCGCGACTCTCCGGCTGTGTGCACCTGCAGCACCACCGGTTCGCTCTCCAGGTTTCCCTCCACGGCGTAGATGCTAACGTTATACGACTGTCCGGGCTGCAGGTCAACCAGGGTCACAGTGGTTACCGTCTCGGGCAGGATGAGCTCAGTGCTGCTGCCTTCAATGGATGGGGTGTACACCACACGGTAACCTATACACACACACACACACACACACAGTAAAAAAGGTTTCAGTCAAGAAATCCAGATGTACTGAATAGCTAGGTAACATGTAAGTCTGGAACATACTGGTGATCGGCGCTTGAGGTTTGGTCCAGGAGATCACGATAGATGTTTCCCCGACCTCCGTAACTCTGTGACTGGTTGGAGTATCAGGAGCTGAAGATCATAAAACATGTATACCATTAGTCCTGTGTCATGCCAACAGTAAAATCATCCTGACCCCCTCATGTGTGGGGTTTCTTCTCAGCCAATGGAGTGGGCTCACTCACAATTTTGCCTAAGATCACAGCCATGAACAAGAATGTTACAAAAACATCTTCTGAGAGCAACTTCTCCCAACCATCCACAAACAGTTTGTGTTTTTTACCAATGTCTTTTCCAGCATGATGGAGAACCTTGCCATAAGGCAAACGTGATAACTAAGGAGATCGAGAAACAAAACAACGAAATTTGGAGTCCATGCCTAGAAAAACTTTCCAGACCTGAAAAGTGATTTATTTTAATATTTGTTTTAAACAACTTACACAGTGGTTAGTGAATCAGCTAACAGATAGTGTAGTAAGATTCATGCCAGTAGGTAGTTTTGGCAATAATTAAAAAAAAAAAATCTTCCTCCAGTGGAAAGTGGTCTAAATGACAGCTAGATATTCGTTCCGTACCGGTGGTCTGAGTGGTGGTCAGGATGAGGTTAGTCTCTCCTTCTGGCTCGACTTCATAAACTTGAACCTGGTACGTTCGGCCTGGCAGGAGCTTGTCAATGTTCAATGATGTGGCCGTGCGCGGGAGGTCTGAAAAAAAACAACATAAAAAAATAAATGTGCAAAAAATAGATAAACTTTTGCCAGGCAATCATTAACATTTATTCCTAAATATTTTGTTTATTTGTGTAAACAGTGCTAGTTTGCATGTTAGCCTGTTACTATAATGCTAGCTTGTGTGTTAGTTTGTTAACTATAACACTATTTGTTTGTATTACGTTAATCTTTTGACTTTGAAAGCGTTATGGTTACCGATCACCGTGGGCTCGGCTCCCTCCTCAGAGAGTTCGTACAGCACTCTGAATCCAGAGATGGTCTCAGACGCTGATGTCCAGGAAACGACAAAACTGCTGGACGTGATCTCGGTGACGGATTCAGACGTGTCGAGTACTCGCGTGGGCAGATTGGTCACGCCCTCAGTTGGAACCACTGCAAATGAACAAATAAAATGGAAAAGCTTGTTAACATGCTAGTGTGTTTACTGACATGCTAGTTTGTGGTTTGAAAGTTCAACTATAATATTATTCCTGATATTAGCTTCTTTGCTTTAATGCTAATTTGAATGTTAGCTTGTTTTAATATAATGTTAATTTGAGGCTTAACTTGTTTCCTATACTGCTAGTTTGAAGGTTAGCTTGTTTCTGATAATTCTAGCTTGAGAGCTGCTTTCTTACAATGCTAGCTTGGAGACTAGAATGTTCCCTGTACTGCTAGTTTTAATGTTAGCTTATTTCTTTATAAAGCTAGTTTAAGGGCTAGCTTGTTAAATCTTTTCTAATAGTTCTAGTTTAAGATAGCTTCTTTCCTATAATACTTGCTGTAGCATTAGCCCATTTAATGTAATGCTAATTTGAGGGTTAGCTTTTTTATTACCTCGAGATATGTTTTTTTTTTTACAATTATGTTAGCTTGAGCATTAGCTTGTTTGCTACACTGCTTGTATAAGATGAGAGGAAGCGAGTAAAGTGACGTACACGAGCCGTGGGATGTGGTGAAGTCGAAGCTGGTCACTTCTCTCTGACCGTAGCTCAGGATGCTAATGAGCTGGCCCTCGTAGGTCAGGCCCGGTTTGAGGCCTGCGATAGTGTAGGAGTTGATGTGACCCGGAATAACGACCTCCCTCCATGCAGTCCGTGTGTTTTTCTGTTAAAAAATAACAGCATGAGATTTGTTAGAAATGGCCTGTGAGTTTTACTTCACTCTTCACTCTTAATTTTTTTTTTTTTACTAACACTGCCTTTAAATTTTTCTTTCATACTTGACTGCTATTTTCTTAACCCCATCCTACCTCTTACACCTTTCCTCTATCACCACATCCTTTCTTTTGCTTTCTTTCTTTCCTAACTGCCTACTGACTCTCTTCCTTTCTTAACACCATCCTACCTCTCTTTTTTCTTTCTTAAACCCTATTATGCCTTTCTTCCTTTCTTTTAGCCAAGTTCTTACTTTCCTCTTCTCCTCTCTTTCTTTCTTAACCGCATCCTGTCCATTTTCTTTTCTTTATCCCATTCTTTTCTTCTTACCTTCTTTTTCTTCCTTCATCCCCATTCTACCATTCTTTTTTCTTTTTAACCAATATCCATTCTTTCTACCCTTTTCCTTTTCCTTGAATTTATCACGTTTATAGTTCTCTAACAACTTGTTACTTCTTAGTACTTCAGCAAACATAATAAGACTAACTTAAATTTAAATCAGCACAGCTAAAACTTTCTAAACACTCGTTCCCTACACCACTTCACACTGAATACAAGAACAGACACCATTAGTTGAAATAACCAACTTCTAAACATGCAAAATCCTCTTTTTAGTGAAATATCCAAATGCCTAACTGTGTGTGAAGTTTGCTTGTTTGCTTGTGACTAAACGTTGTACCCTCCACTCATGTACCTTTGTGCAAATATCTTTTCCGCAGGTTTGTGTACACAAGCGAAATGTTCCCTGTTCAGTTTGAGCAAAAGTACAGATTTACCAATCAGACTTCAGTGTTTTTCTTCTAAACTGCAAAGTTACAAATAGAAAGAAGAATGCAGTCGCCTAATGCAGACGCCTGATGGATCCCACAGTACAATTGTGTAACTACAAATACATCACTGTCTGTAGTTTCTAAGATTGCACTGGATCACATGGGCTTGTTAATAAATTTCATTAGATGTAACATTTTCATCAGGCTTTCATTCCAAAAATACAACCCTCAATGCAAGTTAACCAATGTAGCTAGCTAATGCACGTCATTTAAAACCAACTTGCTAGCATATCTCATATACATCACAACTCTTATAAAAATAATAGTTCATAATGTACCATTCATATGTGCAAACTGTAGAACAAAAACCATCCCATTATCCATCCCTGAGGTATACCACCCTAAAAAACATGTTAGTGTGAACCTACAACTCTCCACTTGAGGATGTACTGAGTAATGTGGGCAGAGGCTGGTGGGTTCCACTGGATAGGCTGGTTGGGCTGGTTTCCTGTCTCCGTGATGGTCACGCGTACTGGAACTAGTGGGATAAAGATATCAGTAGGGTTACTATCAGGTTACAGCAAACCTAGCCATGTCTTAAATACAGATTTGAACTGGACCTAGATCTAATTTAATCTAAAGAATCTGGATATCTTCATAGATTATTTTTATATTAAAGGATATGTTTGTCATTTTTATACTTTTGTGTTTAGTTTTAACATTTAGTTTTGTTTTTCATATTTAAATTAACTTAATTTAAACTAATTTAATGAACTAAGTTAATTTAAATGGATTTTATTATAATAATTTGTATTTTATTAGCAGTTGTCACTAACTTTTTTACTTATATAATTATACAATGCCTATTTAAATTTTATATAGACCTTCATTTATATAATTAAATATGCTACACAAGAATTACCTTAGGAGCCCCAACAATATATGGATTAAAACACTTTGCCCATTACTGTTACAGTTCACACACACACACACACACACACACACACACACACACACACACACACACACACACACACACACACACACA
>JAQQZT010000010.1:18622097-18632641 GCA_030068275.1 Clarias platycephalus
TTACAGATCTTTGAGTTCAGCTCAAGAAAAATGGGAGCAAAAATAAAAGTGTTGCGTTTATATTTTTGTTCAGTATATTTATAAGCAGCAAACATATTTTGTTATAGGTAACTTTGATTGGTTTATATTGCAGATAAGTAATTTAAAACTGTTATTTTATTTATGTTTACTTAAGTAATAACTGTTAAGTTTTTAGAACACAAAATAATTTACTATAATAATAATAATAATAATAATAATAATAATAATAATAACAGTTACTAGTGACAGTAAGTGTAATTTGATATTATGATGATATTTCTGCTGAAAATACAGCTACTGAATAAAGAGCTTGGCCTCTTCAAATCAGCATGACTCATGGAAATTACCAACCAAAAGTCTTACACAACCGGAAACAGTAGCGTGTGTACGCACAACCTCCATCGTCATCTTGGCAAAGTTGCTGGAAAACGTTTCTAGGGGAAAACACCGCATGTTAGTGTGTGTTAGTGAGCTGAGGTTCAGGACCAGCTTAAGGGACCCTTAATTTTGCTTAGTTACTGCCATTGCAGCCCTTTTAATTGTAGTGCTGAGTTCACTTTGTTTGAGGTAAATCCAGTATTAGATGGATTTTCTTATGTTTTATTTATAAATGTTCAGTGTTACGTGTGCGGCAGTGTGAGCAGTGATTGTGTGGACTTTCAGGAGAGCCCTTCCCGTTCAGAGATAACCTGGGTTTATTAATCTAACACAATGGCAACAAAGAGTAAAGCACCCACAGAAAAAAGATCCCTAGTTTCCTCGAGTCTCTTTGCAATATTAACCAAACACAATACTCCCTTATCTGGTCTTGACAACGTTATCACTTTTTAGGGTTTTCTCATTTCTTTATCTTATCTCTCTTTTGTTTGGGCGCGTTTCCTCTTTCTCACATGCTGCTTTATCTTTTCTGTTCTGTTTTCTTTTTCCACTTGTTTGGGCTTTGTCTTTGCCTTGATCTGGATCTAATCTTTGTCTTTGCCCTATTACCGCAGCAACTTGCTCACCTGGTGCTACCTAATGTTCGCATGTTGCGTGCTGGTGTTTCGGGGGCTCAAGTAAGCATGGGGCCAGGTGTTGTGTGGTTCTCCTGATTACCCCTTTGCCTAGCAACCATGTTCAGAACCCCGCTGTGGAGCTGCTTTCAGATATACTTGTGCTGCGTTGTTCTTATTTAGTCGTACTGTTGCTCCTGTGAGGACTGTCTGGGTTGTGTCCAAGAACAGTGTCCTGCCAGGATAGTGGAGATTATGATCATGGAAAAAGGGAAGTTGTGTGTGCCAGTTTGTGTGGCAGTCACTCTATAAATGGCTCGGCTACTGTTTCTTATTGTTTGTGCAAGTGTGTAGGATATGACTTTGGCTCATTGGAAAATAATAAAGATAACATAAAATTCTTGTTGAATATTCATCAATGTATGTGGTATGTACTGTATGTACTGTATATCAGTGCCATAATGGTTGGCAAGACTGGCCTGTAAACAAACAGAAGTAAATGGGGAGCTTCATTTTTCCGGATAAAAAGCTTCATAATGTTTATGTTTCTTAACTGATTAGAACAAGGCCATCTTATTATCAAAGGTTTATATAACACAGCTAAGCAATATCACATACTGTATATTGCTAGATATTGCCTGGCTGTGATGTGGTCATTGGTAGGAAGGTATACAGTATGTTGTACGGTACATTCCTGGTGTAGGTGAGGTCTGACAGCTAGCGACCGTCAGTTAGTGTAATTAGCAGGGTGTCACGGAAACGCCAGACTCCACCCTCAATCTCCGTTCTCAATCACCCGAATTCTGAGCACACACCTGATCCACATTACTCTCACACCTTAAATTCACCTCACTTCCCTGCACTCACCGTCTGACCACAAACACGGAAACAGACTCCTCAACCTGCGTGACTGTGTTTGCCTAGCACGATTGCTAATCGCTTTGTCTCCAGGCTCCTCACCTTCGTCTCAACGTCCTGGTTCCTCTCTGTGTTTCCCGACTTCACGTCTCGTCTCCGGTTCCGTCACCATTGTGTCTCCCTCGTCGCCGGTTATCATCTCCACCAGCTCCTTCATCCCAACAGCTAAGACTTTCTAGTTTTCGTATATTGAGTCATTTCTATACTTCACGATCTGTTAATAAACTACCCGTTCGGGGTTCTGATCAATACCACCTTTGTCTGAGTCTGTGTCCCCGTAACACAGGGGGTTAGAGTAGTTTAAAAATATTACTGGTACTCTTCAGTTTTAAAGCTGAAGAGAATCAACCATGGAGGTAGCGGGCAGTTATTTAAATCTCATTAGATTCTTTTTACATTTCCACTTATTCCGCTTTAGAATATCAGCTCTGTTAACTTCTGGGTTCCAGGGTTGAATCCCAAATGATAAGCTAGTGCACTCTGCAGGGTTTACAATCACTTTTCACACACACTAAGTAGTGCCCTTGATCCAAGGTTAGAAACATGTTTTGGAATTCAGCCTTGTGTTTGGAGATAGTTAGCTTTGTAGCCATAAATGAAAGAACACGGTCGAGTTCTGGACCTGTTTGACCCATCTTGGTGTCCCACTTCTGGATGGAGATCTCGTCACATGGATGCCCCATGTGGTCTGCCTGGGATGCATGTGGTGACTGGGGACAGTTCCACTTTTCTTCGAAGACGGTCCTGTCTTCGGCTTATGCAGACAGCTGATCTCTCAGGACTTGTGACTGCAGTCTCTCGTTAGTTCAGGACTGGAGTTTCCTACAGTCTGCCTGAGCCTCCAGGAACAAACTGGACTTCATATTAACTTAAACACATCTCTGGTTATACTGAACTTCCAGCCTCCTAACACAGTGTATGACTGCAGTTCAATCCCTGCTATCTGTTATCAAATGAGTATAGGTTCCCTGTTGAGTCTGGTTCCTCTCAAGGTTTCTTCCTACTGCCATCTCAGGAAGTTTTTCCTTGCCACCGTCACCATCACCCTTGGCTTGCTCATCAGGGACAATCTTATCATTTTGATTCTGACACATTCACATTTCATACAACTTCCAGAATTCTTTTGATTGTGACAATGACAATTGTTAAAAGCGCTATACTAATGAAATTGAACTGAATTTAACTGAACATGGTCAGTTCAGAGGCAATTGGGAACAACTTATAAACAATTATTAAGCAGTCAAAGTGTTGTTTAAGGTGACATAATGATGTAAGATGTGTTTTCTTGCTGAAGTGCTTATGTGACTGATTTTGAGTGTGTTTTTTTTTTTCCAGGCAGCGGCTATACTGTGGAAAATACAATAATTAACTGTGAAGCAGAGTGATACTGTACATTTAGTTAAACATTCCAGTAGTGTTACCGTTCATTATCACCACTTGTGGAGTACCTCTCGTCCAATCAGATTGGTTAATTGGACCTAAGTGTAGTACAAAGGTTGAGCTAAAGGTTTAGAATCTCGATACCGCTGCTAGAGGCTTAAATGCCTCTTTAAAAAAAACGATACGTGTCAACACATACAGAATTTCAATCTAAGTAAAATATATGAGTTAAACAAAAATGAATAATGAACCAATGTTGTGTCTGATGCCTGGGATAAAAAGCATATAATTCTGGTAGGATTTTTCAAGTAAAGTGAGACAGGGAATTGTTACAGCTCGCTGGTCATGTTTATTATGTCTGCTTTATATGAAGGCACACGGCTCCTGGATGACGACCCTGTACTGTGTCCGAATAAAGTGATGGTGATGCTCTGATTATACTGTGTATTCTACTGATTATATAATAATAATAATAATAATAATAAATCAGTAAGAAGATCATTTTGGATTTGTTATTTTGAATCACATATTCATAATTATACTATGCTTGTTTTTAAAATATGATAGAATTCTCAGTAAACTGTAGAACATACAGTACATGTCAAAAAAATAATAATAATTGTGCAATCATCATATTTCCGAAATATCCTTGGTTAATTTTAAACAGTTAAGAATAGTATTAACTACTATATTCAATCAAGTTAAGTTATTAGTATAAAATCTACATTAAGCACAGTGGTATACACAGGTATACCTACTGATTTTTTAGTTGCCACTGCGTATACTCACTTCTCCATTCACACTGATACACTGATATTTCAAAAATAATATGGTGTTTGTGTTGTCTTTGTGTGTTTAAAGGAAGATAAAGCTAATATTTTTGCATGAGCAGATCTTGTCTGTGCTTCCTGTGGCAAATCCACTGCATGTGCAGCCAGTCCAGAAGTAAGTCACTGCCCATCAAAATGCAAAGCAACTTGGCCACTCAGAGCAACGATGGTTTTGAGGTCAGTGTCACAGGTCACCAGGAATGGGAATAAATACAGTATAATTTTAATTGCACATCCACTGAGGAATCGAGTCGAGGGCATGCCTCAAATTAGAAAGCAGAAAGAAATCCTGCTAAATTAGGAACACTTACTTAAATGTAATATTATTAGTATTTATTAGTTATTATTAGTTAGTTATTATTAATAATCAGACTGAATTGAGTAGTTAAAATTAGAGCTTCAAAGTTTTATTTGAATAGCCATGATGTAAAGTTTTTAGATGTTTTAGCCACCATTGTAAAGGACCAAGCGCTATGACATCAACCCTGTTATCATAGTGTGTGAAGGATTCTTCTAAGGATTATTTTTTCGTTTCCATCATTCAGGCCTTTTTGGTGGTCTTAACATGACAAGCATCTCAAACAAATCATGAAAATTGGCAGACAGGTTGGAATCTGCTGCTTTTAGGGTGCCTAAGTGTCTGGGCATGTGAAACCTGCATGCAAAACCTGGTACACACTTAGAGCTCATTGAGCTGAACAAATTTTGCATTGCATGTCATGGGTTCTACTCAACAGGAAGTGTGCTATTTTAGGTCTTTTTCAAAACGCACCCATTGGATTTTGATATACTCCTTCAAAGGGATTTACACGATCGCCAACAAAAAGCAGACTTACAGTATGTGATCTCAATACCTTGAGGAGGCAAAATTGCGGAGGGATTTTTAAAAAATATCTCAAACGAGTCTGCCATGACGACGCCTTAAACTTATGCAGAAAAATAGTGGTTAATGACTTTCTGCGTGATGTTATATTGAACGACATCACATTGATTGACATTACATTGAGTGACATCATAGTGTGATGCTTTTTCCCAGCATCTTTTTGTCACAGGTTAGAATCTGTCATTAGGAACCCTGCGAGTCTTGCGCCATTACAATATTTTTAGAGGGCTTAGCTTGATCAAAAGGCACACAGGTTGAGTGGTGCGCCTGGGTGGCATCGGTGCTTGGGCCCGCTCATTGCTGCTTGCAACTGTATTTGTTTATCATTTTTATTGTTCATAAATCAAGCAAACTGTAAAATAGAAATGTGTAAATATTCATTTATAATTCACGCCTGGCCATTTCACTCTTGTTAATTATTTTTGTTGAATATCAGAATTCAAGATACATTTGAGCTTCTTTTTGGCCCTCGTCCTGCAATGGACCTCTGGATTAGATTCTGACATTCATGATCGATATAAAAGCAACAGGTTAGATGATTGTGATCCTGCAGACCACCATTTACTATTTTATGAGATAAGTCCTTACTCAAACTAGCATTAGCTGTTATTACAACAACGTTAGATAGCTGTTATCTTGCTGCTGCATAGGTTTGCTAGCTCGAATATATGGAATCACTAAGGAAATAACTTTGTCCAAAAACAAAAATTGCCTCCTGGAGGTATGAGGTGTTGTAGTTCCTTGCCATGAAATGCTATTTAAATTCTGCTAGTGTACTAGTGTACATAGTTGTGCTAGTGTACATTTTGTTAGGAAATTAGTCAGGGAATTACTGACAGCTCTTGAATTATAGTGAATCATAAATGAATAAATAAAAAGCTTAATAACCTAAATAATAATTTTTTGTTTGCTTGTATTTTAAATAGAAATGAAATGGCCTCAACTTGCTTGTTAGCCATTGCAGAAACAAATCATGCTTGTCAGCACTAGTTAGCATGGGAAATGTCAGTCTTGTTTCCATACATTTCTCATCTGAGTATCCAAATCCATTATTACGTTCGTGCAGTTGTATCATGTCTTGACACTTTTGTTGCTTTGGTTGTTCCATATCTGAGGAAATTTAATGTTTCACACATCCCCTGTGTGACTTTCCAATGAAAATGAATTACTTTTAGTTCATAATCGGTCCGTTGTCAAAAGCAGTAAACCAGAGCTCTCAATTATAAAGCAGGAGACTTATGCAATCACTCATCTACACACATTCAGACACCACACTTCTCATGCTTTCACATGCAAAACAATTATCTGTGGAAGACGCAATCAAAATCACTGAGCTCAAGCCTCTTTGGGACGAGTCAGCTATAAACAGATTTTATTTTAAAGCCATTAAAGTGAGACTGTTGAGCATATATTGCTCTTGTGCAAGAAGTGTATGCAGGAGAGACTAGAAATGATGGCACAGATCCAAGACATAGGAAGAGTACAAAGCAATGTTAAACGCTTTTTAGAATGGGGATTTACTGATCAAGGAAGAAAACATTGACTGTTGTTGGAAGCTGAGCAGAGTGAGGTCTATAGGTAGTGGTGACTTACAGAACTTAAGAAGAACTTACAGAAGTCAGGTCAAGTTGACTTTGTCATTTCAGCTATATACAGTTTAGTACTCAGTGAAACGAAACAATGTTCCTCCAAGACCAAGGTGATACAAACATACAAAATAAATGAACAAAAACAACAAGCTAACTAAGACACCTAATTAGTGAACTAGGTAAGACAAACTAATTAACACCCTTAATTAGCAAAACTATCTAAGTACTATACAAAAGACAACATAAAGTGCACTTGCAAATGTGCGAACAAGAGCAACAACATGACACAATGCAATACTCTGGTAGTGCAAGTAACTTATCCATGAAATTATAAAAAAAATTCTTGTTAACATAGCAGCAAAGACAGAAAAGAGTTGGTGGTGGACATCAGGAGATAAAAGTAAGACTCTCATCCTGAGCAGCTCCCAGGATATAAAGGACTTTTGATCAGGTGTTCCGAGTGCATCACCAGGACTGAATTGCCTGATCTACAGGACATTTACATCAGGCATTGCAGGTCCATTGCAGAGGACAACGCATTATTAAAGACACTCATCACCCAAATCATAAACTGTTTTAGTAGCTGCCATCTGGCTTTTTTCACCAGGCGATACTTGCATTAAATACACAACCATAACAATAATTGATAAAATTTACCACACAGTCATAGTCATACCATCACTTTATTACACTATGACAATAAAGCTTACAGTCTGTATGTTTGCACAGTATAATTAATATTCTCATTTACTAACTAGCTTTGTTGCACACATAAGGTATAGTACATATCTATTCTTATTAGTGTTTTTTATCTTTTTAATTTTTTTTATCTGCACAGTCTGGAGTTGTTGCAATTGCATTTCACTACTGCTGTACAACCATATATGTGACAAATATAATTTTAAATCTTGAATCTTGAATCAGTGTGGTTGTACTGTATGCGTGTGTTTTCAGTCCAGGCTTATTGTATTGAGGAAACGGATGGCTTGTGGGAAGAAGCTGTTACACAGTCTGAATGTGAGACTGAGGGCATGAAAGCTTCGATACCTTGTTCCAGATGGCAGGAGGGTGAAGAGTGGGTGTGAGGGGTGTGTCTGATCAGCCACAATGCTTATTGGCATTGCGGATGCAGCATGTGGTGTAGATGTCTTTGATAGAGGGAAAAGAGATCCTTTTATTTGTGTAATCTTATTGAAATTAATATACGTTTACAGCTGTGTATGTCAATATTTTTACAGTTTACAGACATGTCAATATTTAGAGTGGATATTCTAATTTTAATATTTAAAATTAGGGGGAAGAAGGGTCAGTGAGCAGGGAAGGAGGTGAAGGGTGTCGGGGAAAGTAATGCTCGAATAGTCAGAGGTAGCAGCGAGCAGTCGAGGTCGGTCGACGGGCTGGGCTGAAACAAGTGAACTTGACTCCTTCTCTGCATTTTGTTTCATCTCCATGGGCTTTCATGAAGTTCAAGTCTGCTGAGATGAGACAGAGAGTGTAAATTAATGCACCCAGAATGTATCACTCACCGAACCAGTGAGAAATCATAAGCAATTGTAAGGAATTATGCACTGCCAGCCTGGAGTCAGCATTCAAAGCAGAGCTCCCTGCAGACTACCAGCCACTCACACTCTCCACCAGTGATGTCAGAGCAGTACTGAGCAGGATCAATGCATGGAAAGTTGCAGGGCCTGACGGTATCCACGAATGCATCCTCAGAGCATGTGCTGGGAAGCTGGCGGGGGTCCCAACAGCATTATTCAACCTGTCCCTAGCCCAAGCTATTGTGCCAACTTACCATCGTGCCAGTAACAAAACACTTCACTGCAATGTGCCTTAATGACTTCATGGCACATCTCAAAACCTGTCTTCCTGTCACCCTAGACCCCCACAAATCTTCTTATCGTAAGGACAGAAGCACAGAGGAAGCAGTTTACACAGCGCTGTATTTCGTCCTCTCTCACTTGAACAATACAGACACATATGCACCTTGCATACTATTCAGTATGCAAGAATGTTGTTTCTTGACTTTAGCACTGTCATCCCCTCCAAGTTAATCACCAAACTTGGAGACCTGGGCATTAGCACATATTGTGCAACTGGCTTCTGGACCATAGGCCCCAGCATGTTTGGTTAGACCACCACTGCAGCTCCATCCTCATCCTTAGCCCCAGTGTACCACAAGGGTGTGTACTGAGTATCTTTCTCTTCTCCCTATTCACCCACAACTGCAAACTTGTACATGGCTCCAACACGATTTGTGAATGATTGGACTCATTGAGGACAATGATGGGAGGGAGGCGGTGGACCTGCTGCTTAACATTAAGAAGACCAAGGAACACACACACACACACACACACACACACACACACACACACACACACACACACACACACACACATTATATCAATGGAGAAGTGGTCGACCGTGTCACTTGCTTCAAATTCCTGGGGATCCACATCTCTCTAATCACCAGCGCCTCTTCTTACCATCTCTCTTCAGGCATCCTGGTAACTTCTATTGTTGCACCATTGTGAGCATACTGACCTGCTGTATAACAGTCAGGTATGGAAACTCTTTTGTGTCAGACTGAAAAGTGCTGCAGAGGGTGGTGAATACTGCCCAATGCATCATGGGTGCTTCACCTACTCCTGCCTTTTGGAAGGCGCTACAGGAGTCTCTGGACAAGCAGGCTCAGGATAACATACACACTGAATTGAATACCATTACTCTGTCTAACCCTAGTTATGTTGCACTGCTTATAACATACTACTATAGACAGATAATGTAAATAGGATTGCACTATTAAAAATAGCTGCTCATAAGTCACTACTGTACATACTCAGGAATACACTATTCTTAACTGTTACACATATAATAGTATATATGTGTAATAGTGTATAATAGCCTCCCTCATTCCACTCTCCATAACAATTCGCACACATGTATATAGCTCCTGCTCTGTGTACATATTGTCAAGGCATGCGCCTGTGATGGGCGTGCGCCTCAACCAGTTATCCATAGGCTCCCTGCTGGATAACATGATTAAAAGACTTACAAGTCTAACATGCCAGGATTTCTGAGAAGATAATTCAATTCACATTCTTAGATGTGGGCTAAAACGAGCTAATCTACCAGGGTTTTAAAGGAAATTCAAAATTGTTTATGTAATTATGTAAATTATGTAATCTCTTGCCAACTCAATCCAGGGTTTGCCAGCATTATTTACCAGATGAAATTTCTGAAAATAAATTTTTGTTATATTTTAAACATTTAAACAATATTAAACGATTGCTAATGCTAGAAAAAAAAATATTTGATATAAAAACAATTTTGATTTACAATGTAGCTCACAAATTGTGTACTTGTGTTAATTACAATACAAAGGGTTAAAATAAAAGGTAAATGAACAAGCTGCATCATTTAGTTTCACCATAAGCTAAATTTAACCACTAATAAACTTTGATACACCCAAATTCCCACCTAGCTGTTTGCTGTTTATCTTGGGTAATAAATCTACCCAAGAGCATTGTTATCAGACTGCAATAAAATGTGTAGTAAAATGAGGTACTGCACTGAAAAAGTAGCCGACGTTATGATTTAACAAGCATCCTGATTTCAACTGTAGTTTACAGAGGTGGAAAGTAATGAATTGCATTTACTCGCATTATTGTAATTGAGTAGATTTTTTTTAAAGTAGTTTTTAAAACCTGTAATTTTACTTTTACTTAAGTATATTTTGTTTAAAGTATTGTACTTCACTACATTTTAAATCATATTCGCTACTGAGTAAAAAGTAAATGAATGAAAATGAAAAATAATACATATAATACAACTGGGAAGGAAAAAAATTGCAACCCGGAAACCACTGCACTGATTGATTGATGGAGAACAAACGTGCTAAATTCACAAGAACGATGGAGACGGACAAAAC
>JAQQZT010000010.1:18635101-18653780 GCA_030068275.1 Clarias platycephalus
ATAATTTTTACATTTTTTTTCATTTTATTTTTTTAATATGTTTTGATGTTTCAGGCCAGTGGAGGGACTGGAGCAGAGGGCTTATGACTACACTAAATATCACACCATGGATGAGGTAATACATTAATTTTTTCATTTATTCATACATTCATTTAAACACTTTAGATGATAAATTTGATTATAAAATGTAAATGTACTTTGTTAAGTTGGTCTAAAATAAAATTATTAAAATTATATATGCCATATATACATACTGTAGTTTTTCTATGTATTTATGTTATAGTATTATTTTAATGTTTATAAATAAAACATTTTAAAATCTATTATTCTTGCAAATGATTTTGTAAATGTACTGTATTATTATTTTTTAAATAAATGATATTTTCTTAATATTTACCTAATTTATTTATATTTTAAAATATTCTAATCTATCCATTAATAAATAATTTAAATAACTAGTTAGGTTAATACTGATTGTTTGATTAATGAATTGATTTACTTCTTCCATAAACACCTCGTCAATAAATTAGATACCTTACTTGTTTCATGATTGCACTATTGTGCTGTATCATGATTTTTTTTTTTCTTCTGTTCCTTTGTGGTTTTAGGATGATATGTACCAGTCAATTTGTTTGTTTACAGATTTTAGAGTGGATGAAGATGATGCAAAATGATCATCCTGACGTAGTTTCCAGCATCAACTATGGGGAAACATATGAAAAGAGAAACATTTCACTGTTGAAGGTAATTTATAATCACTTATCTGTAATAATCAGTTACAAGTTTAAAACCATTATTGCACAATAAATTATTATTCCTTAACGCTCGCAACTGATGAGTGCCTGTCTTTGTGTGATGCAGATCGGTCAGAAGAGCAACGAGCCGAAGAAGATGATCTGGATGGACTGTGGGATCCACGCTCGAGAATGGATTGCTCCGGCTTTCTGTCAGCACTTTGTGAAGGAGGTGGGTGCATAGCTATACATTCACAACTTTTTAAACAATTTTTTTTTATTACATACCATCATTACCATTACAGAAGGGATTTGTTTGAAACGATAATAATTAAAAATATGTAAACAGATCCTGGGCTCCTACAAAACAGACCAAAAGATTGGTGAAATGTTAAAACACTTGGACTTCTACATCACTCCGGTGTTGAACATGGATGGATATGTATACTCATGGAAAGACAACACGGTAAATTTATTTCAGTGTTCATGGTGGGATAATGTATATACAACACTGCATTGTCAAGTGCATTTGCAAAACCCATGCTGCTGCAGAGAAGAAGTTAATTTAGATTTACCAGCCCCAGAAATCAGCAATTAACAAGCTTCAGATTAGAGTAGTAAGAATTAAAAATCAGGAAAGACGATGGAATTGGAAGGTGTGTCCAATCTTTGGAGTACGGTTCATACTTATCAAATAGAGCAGGAAACAGGCATGACCTAGCATTGACACCCATAAAATAATCTGCACTGCTCTAAAAATCAAGGCTGTGGCTACATAATAATTTTCTCACAGGTTGCACAAGTTTTTATCTAAATAGTACCTAATCTGATACACACGTATCTTCAAATAACAAAATAACTGGTATTCTCATGTTTATGGTATTGCACAATATTAAAGTCTTAAGACATAAAATTAATAATCAATAATCAAAGATAAATTTGGCATGGAAAATATCTAAGTGTTAACAGGGTTTCAAAATTTATAAAGCGTTCTTAGAATTAATGTTTAGAAAGCATTGCTATCAAACCATAGCTAGTTTCTGTGCTGTGTTATTCAGACACGATTATGGAGGAAGACAAGGTCACCTGGTACTGATGAATGCATGTGTAATGGCACGGATCTCAACCGCAACTTCTATGCTAACTGGGGAAGTGAGTAATTGTTTTATGTTTGTAAAAATACTACTAGTAATTACTCAATATAGCACCTTATACACTTCATAATTACATTAGATGAAAAAAAATAATCATATTATTAGAAATAGAAACTAGTACACGCACAGTAACTGACAAACACAGGCCACGCCTCCTTTGTTACATCATGTCATTGTGTTTCACACAGTGGTGGGAATTTCCAGAAACTGCTGCTCAGAAATCTATAATGGACATTCACCTCTTTCGGAGCCAGAGGCCATGGCAGTGACGGATTTCCTGAGCATCAATCGAGACAATATTCTCTGCTTCCTCACCATCCATTCATATGGCCAGCTGATCCTGCTGCCTTATGGGCACCCAAACATCTCTGCCCCCAATGAAGATGAGCTGGTGAGACTCGTGATTTACCTTCTCACCATATCACATTGTAGTATTAAAGAAGTCTGATAAGACTCATAGGATCTGACAGAATTCATTCACTTTACTGTCTGAACTGCGACTGCATGTGTGTGTGTGTCTAGATGAAAGTGGGTCAGGCTGCAGCAGAGGCCATTAAAGCTGTTCATGGAGTGGCCTACACAGTTGGAACGCCTCCTAATGTGCTATGTGAGTTTTACCACTTTACTTTTTTTTCCAAAACTTTAGCATAACTGATTTACTGGGATTCTTTAAAACATTGAATGTGATTGGTTTGGTTGGGATTTTTATTTATGAATGACTCAATTGTGTACTTTGAATGGTTTATCAGATTTCCTTTCAGATTTCTTTTTAAATACATACACACCTACCTACCTACCTACCCAACCCACACATCGCTCAGCCACAATACTAACACTGCGGCTAGGGGAATTTAATCAAATTAATTAACAATAATATAGCCGTGCAGCACAGTGACCCGCCTGGCACCCTGTCAAGGGTGTACCTCGCCTCATCCTATGTCTCCAGGCCCCCGCGACCCTGTATATAGGATAAAGCAGTATAAACGATGAGTGAGTGAGTAGTATAGCAATAAACTGGTGCCAGAATCATAAGCACCCAAACCTCATCTTTGCCAGCCCATCTGACCCAGTCCCACAGAAAAGCCGTTGTAGCACAAGTTGCTGACACAAGTCAGTGCTAACCACGATAGAGGCTTACAGCCTGCCATGCATGGGGCCTAACAGGAAAAGACTTCAAGGTTGTGTATTTAGGCTCCAAATTTTCATGATGAATCAAGAAATAAATGAAATAACCAGAAACCGAATATTTTTTTCATATCTTTCAGACCCCAATTCAGGCTCGTCTCGTGATTTTGCCCGTCTCATCGGCATCCCCTTCTCCTTCACGTTTGAGCTGCGTGATAAGGGTGAGTACGGCTTCAAGCTGCCGGAAGACCAGATCCAGCCCACATGTGAGGAGGCGTATCAGGGCGCGCTGTCCATCATCACGTACGTCCTCGACAAAACTATCCCCCGTGGTGCGGCTACAAACGTCGCAGCTACACTGTGGAGTGTTGTCTTTGCTGTTTGGCTCTCTACTGCCACCGTCTGACCTCATAACTGAACTGAAATCAATCACAGTTTTATTTTACAGTTTAGTTTAGTCTATATTTATCTCCCATGTTTCTCTATATTCAGATGTTATAAATGACATTTTGGACATACAGTAAAGTGTAAATGGTGCAATTTTGTTTTATATAAATTATTGAGCAATTTTAGAGGTTGTTATGAATTTGGGTTTATGTAATTATGTTGTGTTATGAAACTTATGTAATTATAATTATAAATATAGAATTATATTAACACAAGACAAACATTGGAAAAGGGTTTTCAATGATACCATCATAAAGCTTTCATAATAATCTTATATGCTACAGTACAATTTCCATAATAAACATTACATAGTTTTTTTTTCAGTTCATGTTGAATTTGTATTATTCTCTAAGGAAAATGTATACCTTCAGTAAAAAAAAGATTTAAATTCCCTAAAAGGCATAAGAGACTTCAGGTGCAATATGGGAGTCTGGAATGTTTGACACAGGTCAGTATTTCACCAAGAAACAACAACTGATTTAATTAAACATTGGATATATGCTGAAGCAAGAATAAGTGCAGTCCTAAACCATTAAACCAATTAGATATTGATGAAAACATTTAATGGGGACCATTAGGACAAATCTTATTAAGGCAATGTAGTATTTTGTAAAGCAGGAGTTTTAACTATTTCTCAAAATGTCACTAAGCTTTACGAGTACTGATTGTTGACTGGGGATGAAAAGGAAACTTTATCCCCACATGCACATAACAACAATAGGAGTGTATTTATTAAATAACCTAATACACAATGATTTTGTGTAAGAATCAAACATCTTTATAATGTTTATAATTTCACGGATTATACACTGATTAGAAATGAGCACTCCACAAGGAGTAATGATCAAAGTTTTTCAAGATAATGTTTGAAAAGCTTGGGATAACATTGTGTTGAAGATTTTATGATAGGATAATTGCATGCCCCATTCTGCCTATTTCCAGTTTCCTGAAGCCTGTAACAGGAAACTCGTCGCCTGGAACCTTCACGTTGTCCTCAAGTGGGCAGCATTTAGTCTAAAATCATGAAAGATTACACAGAGACACACTAGCTACAGTATACACACTCAAACGCACAACATTAAGAGACTTTATTGCAAAGTGATTATTGGAAAAGTAAAAGGAACTGAAAAGAACTAAGACAAAAGAAAAAATAAAATAAAAAAACATATATATATATATATATATATATATATATATATGTTTGTATGGCACTATGGCTTGGTTAGCACTGTCGGCTTGCACTTCCAGGTCCTGGGTTCGATTCCCGCATAGGGTCTGCATGCATGGAGTTCACATGCTCTCCCTGTGCTTAGTGGGTTTCCTCTCACAGTCCAAAGACATACAGATTATAGGCTAATTAGTGTTTCCAAATATGTAGTATGTAAGTATGTAGTATGTACAGTAAGTAGAATTAACAATAATAATTAAAAAATAATAAATAGTAGTGTATATTAAAAAGAAAAGTTTATGTAAGAAAATAAATATAAAAAATATTAAATGTATTACATACATAAATATTACATATTTATAATATGTAATCAAAAATAAAAAAAATGAATGAAAGAAAGAAAATCAAAGGCAAGGAAAGTGGCTTAGTGGTTTGTGGGGTCACATCTTATCTCCTGTTTGTGTGCATGGAGTTTGCATGTTCTCCCTTTGCTTGGTGGGTTTCCTCCAGGTACTCTGGTTTTCTCCCACAATCCAAAGACATATAGTGAAGGCTGACTACCTGAATTACATGAAAGGGTCGTACTAAACTGTCAACTTCGCGGAAGATAAGTGGTCAGAAAATAAATCACAAAATCAGTGATCTGAGATGAGTTTAAAGCTTGGTGAAGGTTGCATTGTAAAAATTGGACAGTAGAAATGACAGCTATGTACCTGACTATGTATGCCTGAGCCTCCAATAATGAAAGTGGACACTATATTAACTTTACCTTTATATCTTTAACTAACACCTTTCCCATTACACTGAACTTGTAACTTGTAAGACTGGAGATCAATCCCTGCATGCTATCCATTATGACCAAAATGAGGATGGGTTCTCTGTTGAGTCTGGTTCCTCATAAGGTTTCTTCCTATAGCCATCTCAGGGAGGTTTTTCCTTGCCATCGTCGCCCTTGGCTTGTTCACCAGGGACAATCTGATAATTTGATTTAATGACCATTGTGCTATATATATATATATATATATTTTTTTTTTTAATATAAGTTTTTTATATAAGTTTTTTTTTAAAGCACTATTTCCAAACATAATCCTCAGCTGAGGGGAACTCACAGGATTGGAACTAAACAACTGTGTCTCCATAAGAAAACCACTTGTCCATGAGACTAAGAAAAAGGCTTCTTTGCTAGGGAGCATAAAGATCGAACTTCGAAGCAATGGAAAAAGCTCATGTGGTCTGATGAGTCCAGATTGAGCCTAGTCCAGAGCGATGGGTGTGTCAGGGTAAGAAGGGAAGGGCATGAAGCGATGCACCCATCATGCATAGTGTCCACTGTACAAGCCTCTGGAGACAGTGTTATGATCTGGGGTTGCTTCAGTTGCTCAGGTCTAGACTCAGTAACGTTATGTGGCAATAAAATGAAGTCAGCTGATGAGCTGAGTATACAAAATGACCAGGAGTTTTTTTTTTCCTTTTCTTTTGGCACAGAAATAGAAGGAAAGAAGGAAGACAGATGTGGTTATGGGAATTCATGAATTAATTAAAAACTTTCACTGTTTTAAAAGAGAGACAAAAAGAAAGGTGCATAATAAAAAAGAAAGAGAAAATAAACAAATTATCTAGATAGATAGATAGATAGATAGATAGATAGATAGATAGATAGATAGATAGATAGATAGATAGATAGTCTAAGTGGAAAGATGAAATCAAATAAAGAAACAAAGAAGGAAAGAAGTACTAATAGTAGGGATCATTAAATAATAAACCATTTTTAAATATTTTACTTCTTATATCATGGCATGTTTTCATACACAAGTCTCAGACAATTCCAAAATTACATCTCCGGTTTGACTCCAGAACAGCAAAGTTTTATTATTATTATTATTATTATTATTATTATTATCCACAATACACAGATGTAAGAGCGATGCGAAGAGAGGATGCGAATCCACATCACTGGCTGTAATGAAACACCCGCTAATGGGCTGATTTACTTAAATACACTTCTGCATGCGCATGACGCGCGCTTGTGATTTAGCAGTCTGAGGTAAAGAGCGGCGCGCGCACTCGCCTTTTGAGCCAATCAGTGCTCGGGAATTATAGCACGCGCTGGCAATACACAAACATTAGCCGTTTGTTCACACCGTGTGTGTGTGTGTCTGTGTGTGTGTGTGAAGTTGTTTGATCTTGAAGCAGACAGGATGATCACACTCAAACTCTGTGATGGAGATTTACACTGAAAAAAGAAAGACAGAAAGAAACAGACAAATAAAACAAGCAGTAAATTAATTAGAGCCTGACTTGTTCAGCTGTTCTAGCAGTTGCTTGCTCTTGTCTCACCCAACCTGGAGGTAAATTGCTTGCAAAAGCAAATTTGAACTTGTGATTAAAATTTAATTGAGCAGTCACTACTTGCATAAGGATGGCGGCTGAGGTCTGTACCCCTCATGAATTCTGTGGAGAAATAAAATAAAATTGTATTCAGTGTGGCATTTAAACGATTTCACATGCATGCACATATACTATACACAACCACAGAAAATGAAGAACTTATGGATACCAGCTCGCGTGCACGCTTGAATGCCATGGCCTGTTTGAGTGTAGTTGCTGACCCTGTGCATCCCTTCATGGTCCAGCACGATAATGCGCCATGTCATAAAGTAAAAGCCGTCTGAAACTGGTTTCATGAACGTAACAATGAGTTCAGTGTTCTCCAGTGGCCTTCCCATTCACCAGATCTGAATCTAATAGAGCACCTTTAGGATGTAATAAAATTGGAGCATGAAAGGACCCTTGAAAAACCTGCAGGAATTGTGTGACACAGTGATCTCAACATGTCTTCAAATCTCAGTGAATTGTTTCCTACGTTCTGGTGAATCCACATCAAAAGAAATGATGCTGTCTTAGGACAAAGAAAGGACCTATCCAGTATCAGGACAGTATTCCTAATAAAGTGCTTAGTGAGTGTAAGTCCATCTGTGCATCCACATACATACATATATACACCGAGTAAGAATAAAGAAAGAAAACAACAATGAACTGAAATAGAAACAAAAATGGAATCAATAGAAAACACTTGGCAGAAAGGAGGAAAGAACAAAAAGGATTACAAATGAAAAGACAAAAATATACAAAACAGATAGAAAAAATGGACAATTGATTAACATTGAACAAAAAGAAAGGTAAATAATAGAAAAAGAATGAATAAAAAAGAGAAAATAAGACAAATAATCAACAGAAGGGATAGATAGATAGATAGATAGATAGATAGATAGATAGATAGATAGATAGATAGATAGTCAAAGGAAACATAAAATCAGAAGAAAGAAAGAAAAACAAAGGACCCGAAAAGGACAGATAAGGAACAAATTATGGAGTTATATAATTCAAATGGGCTTGGTGGGTTTCCTCTGGGTACTCCGGTTTCCTCCCACAGTCCAAAGATATGCAGGTT
Organism: Clarias platycephalus; assembly: GCA_030068275.1. NCBI lineage: Eukaryota > Metazoa > Chordata > Actinopteri > Siluriformes > Clariidae > Clarias > Clarias platycephalus. The sequence continues at coordinate 18,643,181 of JAQQZT010000010.1, forward strand.
AGGCTAATTGGTGTTCCCCGCGACCCTAAATAGAGGATAAAGCGGTATAGAAAATGAATGAATGAATGAATGAATAATTCAAATGGGTAGTGCTAAACTGTCAACTTTGTGACAAAAATGTGTTCAGAAAAAAAAAAGCACTAAATCAGTGATCGGAATTGAGTGAAGTTGCAATGTTAAAATTGGACAGTGGAAATGACAGCTATGTACCTGAGTATGTGTACCTGAGCCATGGAAAATAAAGGGGACACCATATTAACTTAAAACAGCTTTCCTGTTACACTGAATGTCCTTATTTATACAGAATATTTTTATTTTTATCCTAGTTAAATTTATTTTCTATTGTATTTTTAAAAAAAAAATCATATTAATTTCTTATCTATAAGCTTTTGCTTTTATTTTTTAAGGTCACGGGCGGTCGTATAAGAATTTCACTGCATATCGTACTGTGTATGACTTTGTGACAAATAAAATTTGAATTTGATTTGAATTTGAACTTCCAGCTTCCGAACACAGAGTATTGCTGGAGATCAATCCCTGCTATCCAAGGTCTCTTTCTATTTCCATCTCAGGAAAAGAAAGCTTGGCTTACTCATCAGGGACAATCTGATCATTATAATTTAATGACTCTTGGTAATGACCAAATGGCCATTCTCAAGACTGGGACTAAACAGCTGTGTCCATATATGAAAACATATATGAAAACCACGTGAGATTAACTAGAAAAAGACTTACATTTTCTAAGGAGCATAAAAGTTGGTCTTTGGGGCAATGGAAAAATGTCATGTGGTCTGATGAGTACAGATTGATCTTATTCCAGAGCGATGGGCGCAAATTAGAATTCGAGATAATTACATAGATTGATATATAGATACGTGTATATAAAGATAATGGAAAAAGGTAAAATCAAAGAAAGAAATATAAAAAAGAGAAAAGGACCGAGAAGGAGGCAAAGTTGAAAATAAATTCACGATAGATAGATAGATAGATAGATAGATAGATAGATAGTCAAAAAAGAAATAGAAAATCAAATAAAGAAAGTATGAAAGAACAGACAGACAGTCTGATAGATAGATAGATAGATAGATAGATAGATAGATAGATAGATAGAACATAAACATATTGTATTACATATCATATGCAGATAAGGACCAAAATAACTCCACCCATTTCAAAAATCAATGGGCGGGGTTTAAGTCGTTTCAGTGGGCGTGTCTACGCCAGTGTCTCAGCGCGTATCAGACCCCGGCTCAGTTAAAAGCGCTCTCTAGGGCGGTGGTATGAGCTGCTCTGTACTACGGTGTGTTCTGCCACAAAACGAAGATTTTCGGCACCTTCGCTGATTTATTCTGATCTGTTTTTTTCCCTGATCATGTCAGAAAAAACAGTTACTGTATTATTTTTGACGCGGCAGAAGATGTTCTGAAAAGCAAATCGGACCAGCACCGGATTATTTACAGAATTATTTATAAAGAGGAAACAAACTGGATAAAGAAGCAAGAAGGGAATCTGTCGGAGTTTGTCATCTGTTTGTTGTTTGTTTATTGATTATCTGAAATAATCCGACTTCAGCTCCTGATTTGGAGATTACACTTATTTATTGACTTGTCAGGTTGATAATCCCGGGATTGACTTGTAATCCCGTTTCACACCGTCATGGATCTGATGTGGAAAACTCTGCTCGCACTCTTTCTCGCCGTGTGCCGACTGAAACTCTCAGTGTCCACGGTTTTAGATTCCATTTACTGGAACACTTCAAACACAAAGTGAGTATTAATCCGGTTTAATTTCTAGGTCGTATAATAGCATAACAAATATATAATCAGAATATATCATTATATACTACCCAAAGTTAATCTGATTATATCATGGGAACAAGTTAATAATAATAATAATAATAATAATTCAGTGAATCCAGGTGCATTTGTCATTTTTTCACTGTAGGACAAACAAAAATGTCCAATAATATATATTAAGTAAATATAAATCACAAAACTTTATCACTACAATATTTGTCATATATCATTATTTGTACAAATCTACATGCATTAGGAATGCTCTCAGATGGATGATAATAAGATTTATGATTAATATGTATATGATATTCCTGTCATGAGTAGTTTAAAATATCAGATTGTTTTGCAAGGAGATTTTTTTTGTGGCGGTGGGGGATTATTATTTACTGGAATAACTTAAACATTTAGTGATTTTGAATTCCTTTTTATATAGAAAAAATCATAAAGTGTCATCTACTAAGAAGAAAATAACGCCATCAATTAAAGATTTCACAATGAAGTGATGGCGACATTTTTTTATACAGTTTAAACACAAACATTCTGGTTTATATAAACCTTCATCTCCAGTTCACACTGAACACTGTGTTTTAAAATTGAATGAAGAATCAACAGTTGTAGTCACATGAAATTTAGTATGGTGGTCGATAATTTGTTGCGATGTTCAACATGCAGTGTGTCGTTCTCATGGATGCTTGAAAATGTATTGGAATTTTATTTCTCTTGCAAATGCCTGTTGAAGACACTAGTCAAGAATGAACAATATTCTTTGGATGGAATCTCTTATAACGCTTTATATATGGTACAAAATATTTGTGAAATCGTATGATTATTTTTCTAGACTCACACCAGAGATTCCATCATATTAATTTAAAATCAATCCCTTATGTTATAAATGACTTTAAGACCACAAATAACGCTTAATGAGTTGGCCAATATTTATATAAATATTGGCACTTTGTGCTTTCCATTTGGCTGCCTTGGTAGGCAGTGTCCAATTCGGAAGGCCACATAAGGACAGCTGTCTGCTCAGGTTCCTTCTTTTGGGCAAATTGGAAGGTGGCATGGCATGTGTCCTTCGTGGAGAAGGCAGTCCTATAATTCTAGCCATCTGTTTGCTCCATCAAGTGAAATATCCCTAGGTGTCGAGTGTAGAAAAATACTGCGACTGTTTCGTTTTTACGACACTTTTACGACGCGTCATTATGAGGCCAAATAAAGGTTTCAGTAGTTACTTTCTCCATTCTTCTGGCAATGTTTGGTCACAGTGTAAAACCCTTGGAGGTGGCTTCAAGCGTTCCATTTGGGCCCCTAAACTGAATCCATATTTAAGTCTGGATTAAAAGAAGCGTTTTTATTAGCCAGAGAAATCCTGCTGCGTAGATTTTTTGGATTAATTTATTTTCCGGTAATTAGGCTGTCAAAAAAAAGTAAGGACGAAAGGGATGGGACTAACCCGGCTTAAGATCGGGATAAGATTTTGTTATTAAAGTAAACCCCCTGAAAATCCCTGCATTCTGTTTTCATGAGCTCCAGGAACTCTTTTATCACGGGGCTTTGGAGACAAAAGCCTCGCAAGGTTCAGAGATCAATCCTTCCACCACCAACTCCCCTTCCCCCCCCTCCTTCTCCACATCGTCAGGTCTGTATAGCGCAGTTAGGATTAAAGCCGCAGGGGGGTGAAGGAGGGGCGCTAACGCTTCCTGACTTCCCAGGGACCCTCAGGAGAGAAAAACCAGCCAGTTTTTGTGTGCTTATGTGTTTCCAGCTCCTGATGGTTTTACGAGGATGCACGTGGGCCTTAAAAAGTGGAAGTCTGTCTACCTTGTTTGTTTTATGGGCTCTTAAAATGTATAAAAAAATTGCTCATGACAGGTTTGGAATCTTTTTTTACACGTCTGCAGTAGGTTACAATTTAACCCCCCCTACCAAATATACATATAAGACATATAAAACATAAATGACAGTACAGTACAAAACACAGAATAGAACAGACTAAACATTATACCTTTTCCCTAATTTTCCAAAATGTACATACAGTACCATTGTTTGTCTTAGTGTAAAACAAATTAAAACAAAACTATATATTATGATAAGTTTCATGTATTAATATAATTTATTTAAATATCACAATCTAATGTTCCAGTCATATTACTCACCCCTAGTCAATATTAAAAATAGCCCTATTTAAATGATATATTTATATTTTATTTTAACCAATTTTTAAAAGACCAATCAACACAATCAATAAAAAAAAACAAGAATCAAATTAGGGAAATTAGGGATTTTTTTTTTTATATTGCTGACTAAAACGCTTTCCTAAAGGATTTTTACTTGTCTTTGACTTGATTTGGTTGTACGATTATAGATGAAAACAAAACAAAACCCCCTTAAGGTTCTAAATATAGTCTACCGCTAAAAAGAACACAAAGGGAACGGCAATATAATGGACATGCCGATGTGACCAATATCGTGTGTTGATTAGAGTAGAAAGAACAGCCCAATCAATTAAAAACACATGACAGTATAAGCAAACACACTAGTGAAGTACATCTTGCGACCTCATTGCATAAAATCAAAACCAGGCTTTTGGGTTTGAATGTAGCCTATCGGTTTAAGCAGTAAGCGCCTGAATCACCGCGGCTGAATTAAGCTCGAAGCTAATCGTTCTCTTTAGTCTAGGAAATGCCATCAAAAAGGAAACAGATGTCTGCACGGCATATGGGTGCACTCTCGTGGCACGTTTGCTACATGGAAACGTTTAGGGTGCAATCCACACCTGCGAATCCGAGAAGAAAGGAATGTTAATGGGTTGCACGCTATTTAATAAGAGAACGCGAGAAAGCAAAGGCGACCCCAAAGGATTTATAGGATTGCAAATTCACCCGTTTCTGAAGCTTTTCTATAATTGTTATACGACCACTTTCTAATTCGGTTTAGCACAAAAAGTCTGAATCAGAGGAGGGAAATTGCGTGGCATAATTTGCCGGCTGGTTTACAGCACAAGACTTCCTCCTGGAGTAAAACAAAAGCTGGCTTGCTTTGTTTGAAACCACTAGCTCGTAACAACCTCGAGGGTCAGTGCCTTGAGTGGATTCGGGTTAAGCATTCTAATCAGGGTGTACCAAAGCTGCTCTTTAAAGCACAGTGTTTGGACAGGACTATATTATTCAAACTTATTCGCATTCCTGCTTAACTGATCTAATTGATCAGGCCTATTCTAATTGGAGTCAGATTTCTCAGGAGTGGTTTAGCAGTTCGATGATAAATGTAATGAAGTCTCCCAGATCTCTTAAGCTGCATGTCAGTATCAACTCTAGAACCCACTCCTGTATTCTTGTTTAACTTGAACTGTCATTTATCCTCAGCTGGGATACCTGTAGCTCAATCACTATGGTGGACTGGTAGAAAAAGGAAAGGAGATTTTTTTTTTTCTACCTACGCAGTTTTTCAAGCTCAAGATGAAATTGTATAAAGAAACTTGTTGTACATTTTGGTCCAAGGTGAATCAGTTTTGCCTTGGTCACACCAGGGTTTTTGGGAAAATTGTCCTTGGTTCTTGTTAATATTTGTTCTCCTATCTGCATCATCTTGTGTCATTTCTAAGAGTTCCCTTCCAGGAAAATGCAGGCACAAATTGTGGTTAGTGCTGACACAAATTATACGCAAGCTAACGTCACTTGTAGTTTGTCGTCTTGGTTTTTCCCTGGCAGTTGTTTAGTGCTTGGAGTAGATACAGACACATGGCGGGGAGGCCTGAATAAGTAAATAAATGGAGTGCTAATTGACCGATGCCAAATTTCGATTCCAGATAGAGTGAAATTTCCAGACTGTTTCCCATGGGGAATATTCACTTGCAGCATTCATATTGGTAGCATTCTAAAATCACTGATGATTTCACCCAAGAGGTGATGGTCATTAACTTTAGACCCTTTAACTTTGAGCGGTAAAACTTCTAGAAACAATGACCACCTACATATTTTAATAGCAAAGTGATGGCATCATGATGTTAAACGTTATTGTCATTTTCCAGGTTTGTGCCCGGGAAAGGCATCACCTTGTATCCTCAGATTGGGGACAAAATGGACATTGTGTGTCCCCGACTCAGGCCGGGTCAGAGCGCAAGCACCCGTATGGAATATTTCCGTTTGCACCTGGTCTCACAGAAACAGCTCGAGAGCTGCTGGGTGGCAAAGGGCAACGTGACGCTGCTGAACTGTGACAAGCCCGACCAAGACGTCAAGTTCACCTTCAAGTTCCAGGAGTTCAGCCCTAACCTATGGGGCCTCGAGTTCCTTAAAGGCGAAGACTACTATGTCATCTGTAAGTATTGTATCATTTGCTGATTAGCTTAAAACATAAATTCTAGCCTAAGATGTTGTATGCAATTTGGCAATTGGGAATGAGCTGTGATGTTCAGAGGTTGATATAGGTGGCTAACTGAATACAGGTTAGCTCAGTGTTTTACATGCTAATTTACTCCAGTTCAAGTGATGGTTTTATTTTGTTGTAATAGTTGTGTCTATTAATTATGACAAAACTTGGGCATGTTATAAGACTATTTATTACAATGATTGCAGAATGGTTCTACCAGTGAATCAAGCTTGAAAATTTAGAGGGAGCATGTGTGTGCCCCTTTAGTTTGAATGGGTATGGTGCTCCAGATGGCTTCATCCTGTGGTTCTGGCCCTGAGTGCACTTAGCAAAATAATCCAAGGCTCAGCCTGGTATTTCTGTTGAGCCCCAACCTGTGGGGCCTTGATTTCCTCCAAGCTGAAGACCACCACATCATCCATGCGTAACAAGCCAAATGTGCCTGATTAGACCTACGTCTAACAAGTCTGATGATTTGCGATCCGGCGTTTCTTTTGTATGGCTAGGTTTTTAGTCATCCAGACTGTTTTAAATGTCTAGTAGCAACACGACAAAATGATTGGATGTGTTCTTTAATCTTGGAGACGTTTCACTGGCCATCTGCTGTTCATCAGATAGTCATAGGTTCATCAGAAAACTTTCGGATGAGTGGAGAAGCATCTTCAAGGCTGTAACACAATTTACGTTGATTCTCTAGCTGTCTTGACTGTTTCTTTCTTGGAAGAATGGCTTCATGCTGCATTTCTGGCTCTGTGCACACTTAGCAAAATAATCCGTGGCTCAGTCTGGAATTTTTGTTCAGCCCTATGGGGCCTCAAGTTCCTACAAGGCGTAGACTATCACATCATCTGTTCGTAGCAAGCCAAACGCATCTGATTACAGGGTATGTGCGGCGTCTTACACAAGTCTTACATTTAATTGAATTAATTTAAGGCCCCAGAAAGTCTTAAATCTTTGTTTTCTCCCCTCAAGGTTTTAAATATGTTAGCCCTGTAATGTTGGATGCACCAGAGGTATTCATTTACATTGTTTCACTGACAAAAATAGTGATGTCTTTGGATTACCTGGAGAAGAGGTTACTGTCATGGAAAAAAAAAAAAAAATCATATGTCTATATACATATGAGCTAAAGTGTTATAAATATTTTACCTCAGGTTTGACTGTTTATTTTTTTTATTTACTTGCGTTTCTACCAGTTAAATTATCGTCTCAGGTTTTCTCTTTTTTTCTGTCTATCAATGTATTTTTTTTCCCTTCATTTAAAATTTTCTTTCTGATGTGTCTTCCCTCAACTTTACTCACCTTGTTAGATGTATGAAATTTAATTTCCTCACCTTCTTAGACAAAACACCTCAGCTTTTCATCACTTTTTAGATGGTTATCCTATACTTGGGTGGATATTTCACATAAACTTCACAAATGTTGTTAGATTTTTTTTACTCAGGTTTACTCGCTTTGTTGGACATTTACCTCAGCGTTCCTCTTTGCTCAGTGGTTTGACCTCAGCAATACATCATTTTACCTCAGTTTTACTAACCATGTTAGACTGTTAACTAATCTTTCCTGACTTTGTTATATGTTCACTCACCTTGTTAGATTTTTACATTCTTAGATTTTCTTCCCATGACGCATGTTTTATCTCATCTTTTCCCACTTCTTTACTCTCCATTTTAATTTTTTGTCTGTGCATATAAAAGCTTTGCCCCTTTTGCCATTGACCACTCTACTAAATTTTCTTTATTATTACGTTATTTATATTATATTTTAACCATTTTCCTACGTGACAGAAGCCCCTTCATTACAGAGACATTTCAGAGACAACAACATTAGCACCAGGCAATGATTGCTCTCCTAATGGCCTTAAATTACATTACATTAAAAGAGTAACACAAAGAGGCTTCAATTTAATTAGCCCAAATCTGTACATTACACACCCACACTAGTCTCTGCAGGCCAAAATACAAAAGCTGCTTTAGGTTTGTGTCAGTTTGAATTGCAGTAGAAGCAAGTCATGGGTGACTTGTTCTTCAGTTCTCAACTGGGTTGAGGAGCATCATCAGGATCATAACACGCCACACCGCTCTTTCCCCGCAGACTTATCCAAGAATGGGTTCATCCTGTTTCTGGCTTTGAGTGCACTTAAATTAATCCCAGGCTTACTTTCTATCCCTGCGTAAGGGAAGCCATTGACAAGCATGCTAATATTTATGTTAGCATGTGTGCAAGGCTTGAGCATCTTCTCTAAGCATGTTAATAATTGTCCCACCTTTTAATTCAGTTCAGCTCAATTCGATTTGGCGCATACTAACATTTATGTTAGCATGTATTCAAGGTTTGTCGTTCTTCCGTGAGCATGCTAACAATTTAGCCAATTCGGTCCAACGATGAATTCAGTCCAGGCTTGCCAAAGCTGCTTGGCTGCATTAAGCTTTTACAAAGAACAGCAATCAGGGTAATTATAATGATTATGATGATTAGCATAGTTATGGGAAACATCTGGGTGGTAGTGAAATGCATAGCATGGTGCATCAAAGAAGCTCCACATCACGATCACTGAGTAAACCTTCACCATAGTTTACGATATGGTCACGATTTTGACTGGGGGGGAAAAAAAGAAGCTGAAGTTTTGCCCGTTAAACATTTCAAACTTTGAGAAAGGCCACTTCTTCTTTTTTTTCACTTCACCGACGCTCCTCCATTTTGGTAGCATGGATTTTGTTGATAGTTCTTTTTTTTGCTTTTGTGCTGTTTGAGAAACAGCGCATGTCCAACCTGATGCTGTCTCACCACGAAAGGAAACATTTGCACGCTCCAAATCTCCAGGTCACTTTGACGAGATCTTTTTAGGCAGCTCAGCACTCCGCCTCAGGCCGGGGATATCTGACCTAAATGGTCCTGATGTGTGTGTGTGTGTGTGTGTGTGTGTGTGTGTGTGAGAGAGAGAGAGAGAGGATGTGAGTGATAAGTGATTCAGGGATGGGTGTGTGTGCGTGGATATGCTAGATCCCTAGGTGGGAAGTGTTTTTTGGACAGCGTCAGCACACTCGAGTGTTTAGAAGCGCTTATGAATGCAGTGAATTGTTCGTATCTAAGAATTATAATCGGGCTAAAAGTAGTTCCTTCTTCATCTTTTCCTTCTTTTCGCTTTCTCTCCATTTCTTTTAGTTTGTCTCTGTCAATGGCAGTATCTCTAATACTTCTTTCTTTCTTTCTTTCTTTCTTTCTTTCTTTCTTTCTTTCTTTCTTTCTTTCTAAAGTATGATATCTGGTTTTGTGTACGTCTACTGTGTTTGTGGTTTGTGGTGTCTGTGTGTGTGTGTTAAGGTGTCTGGGTACTTGAATGAGCTAAAGTGAGTGTGTATTGTCGAGTTATCATGCTCTGTGCTTGTTTGTGTACAGGAGGTGTGTGTGTGTGTGTGTGTGTGTGAGGTATGTATGGGTTTGGGTACTTGAATGAGGTAAGGTGAGCGTGTGTTGTCTATTGTCAAGTTGTCATGTTTTGAGCTTGCTTGTGTACAGGAGGTGTATGTGTGTGTGTGACTGCAGTTTTGCGCTGGATGCTGCGGCTGCAATCATGGCTGCATGTGTTTAGTCTAAATGAGACTTTACCTCTGGAATGTGTGTCTAATTACACGTTTCCAGCTTGTGTGTGTATACGACAACACGTGCCTCTGACCGAGTGTGTGCTACAGGATGTGTGTACAGTGGTCGAGTGTGTGTGTGATTCAGAATGAGTACATTAGTGTGCTTTGTGTGTTATCCTTTGCGTGTGTGTGTCTGTGTCTGTGTGTGTGTGTGTGTGTGTGTGTGTAGCAGCTGCATTGCGCGCTCAGTGACTTTGCGGCTGACTGCACAGCCTGAGGCCCTCTGTGTGTGTGTGTGTGTGTGTTTGTGTGTGGGAGTGCCATCGCTCAGGCGGAAGGGTCACATGAACACAAAAGTGAGATTGCTCATAGCAAAGTGGGGCATGTTGGGTGAAAACTCTTCTCTTCTCTTCTCTTCTCTTCTCTTCTCTTCTCTTCTCTTCTCTTCTATTTTAATGTATTCAATTATTTTATTCCCTTTCCCTTATTTATTAATATATCACTTAATTCTTTCCTTTCTTTTTACTGCTTTCTGATTCCGTCCCACTTTTCTTTTGTCTCTGTTCCCTCTGTCATTTTTCTTTCTTTTCTTGCAAATAATTTTCTTTATTTTATTTACTTTTTCTCACCCTCTATTCTATTTCTAATTCTTGTATTTTACATTTCTCCCTGTATTTTTATCAGATGTCTATGTTTGTTTGTTTGATTCTTTCTTTCTTTCTTTCTTTTCTCTCTCTCCATTTTTCAGTTTCCCTTTCTCCAGTCATTTCCTTATGTCTTTCTCACTGTTTTTCCTTTTATTTTTTTTCCATTCTTGGAATTCTTTCACCTCTCTCTCTCTCTCTCTCT
>JAQQZT010000010.1:18654013-18670440 GCA_030068275.1 Clarias platycephalus
ACACACACACACACACACACACACACACACACACACACACACACACACACACACACACACACACATGCACACGCACAGCAGTTTTAGAAAGCCTGCTGAGCAAAGCGAATTTGCTTTCCTATACATCACCTCATTCCCAGTGCAGAACACGGCCACCAGTTTAGCCCGCTCTCTCTCTCTCACGCAAACACACACACTGGCTGGAGAAAACAGGGCGACCTGTTTATCTTCCTGCTCTCAATCGTTTCTCATGTCATTTCTCTTTCCTTTTCTCCTCAGCTACGTCGAACAGCACGTTAGAAGGTCTGGACAACATGGAGGGCGGCGTGTGCAAAACCAAATCCATGAAGCTGGTGCTCCGAGTGGGACAAAGTGAGTGTCACGTGTCACGTCTCAAACCCGTCCTCTAATTTATTATTTATTATAGAAAGAAAGCAAAAAAAGGAGGAATAAGAGAGTGACAGGACCAGAAAGCGCAAAAAAAAGAGAGAGAAAACAATACCTCCACAATACAAAAAAAAAAATGGAGATAGACGACAGGAAGGCGACGCAAAGAAAGATGTAGAAAAGGAGAAATGAGAGTGAAACCAAAAATACAAGATGGAAGAATAAGGATGAAAAAAAGAGAGAGAAAGAAAGAAAGAATATGAGTGAGAGAAGGTAAGAGAGAAAGAGATAAAAAGAAAAGGGAGAACGATGGAAAGAGAGAATTATTTCTGAGGCTTGCCAATATGAATATAAATATTTATCTAAAAATATAAAAATTTGTCATGTTAATAAAGCACCTTTAAATCATGAATCTTGAGAAACGAGAGGCTGATGAAGTGAAATCGAGAAACTGGAAGAAAGATCAGGGAGATAAGGACAGAGAGGGTGAGACAGTGAGAAAACGAGACTGAAGCAACTAATGAAGAAAGAAAAGGACTATGAGTGAAAGATAGAAAGAGAGAGAAGCAGAGAAGGGAGGTGAATCAGACACAAGAATGTCAAGAAAGACAAAGACGTGGAAATGCAGATAGACAAGTAGAGCTTTTTTGCGCAACAAGCCCCAGGGTATTTTGTGTTCAGGCCCGACAAACACACACACACACACACACACTGTTGTACAGTGCAGTTACGAAGTGGTGCATCACTGTGAACAATAGCTCATATTATTTCATAGTTCATCAGCGATCACCACTTCTGTCTCTTGTTCATGCACACTGTGTGTGTGTGTGTGTGTGTGTGTGTGTGTGTGTGTGTGTGTGTGTGTGTAACCCGCCTCTCAGCGTGTAATTGAAATGTCATGTGTAGTCGCCTCCTGTAGCTGCGCCGGCTGTCCTCTTCCTCCTCTTTTAAGCCAATTCATTACATCTCTCCCCCTCGTCCTGGAACCTTCAGCTCCTCTCTCTTCCAAAGCGCCGCAGAGAGAAATACAGCATGACTGACGTATTTTATTCGTTTAGTGTTTAGATCTTGTTCTCACTACAGCAGTTATTGCAACTTTCTTATTGAGACAGTTTGTCATGTTCGTAGATTGTAATCTGTGTGTTTGTGCTTTTCTACAGGTCCTAGTGACACAGTCTCAGCGAAAGAACTTCCCAAATCATTCGACAGCGACCACCAGAGCACCTCAAGCAAAGACAACGACATGCTCAGCAAATCTGGTATGTACGAAGGCGCGTCTCAGTTCAGCTTCGTAACCCTGACCTCCTGCCCAGAGGACGCAGACTTAATAGCTACTATGACGCGATATCGACACGGAAACAGCATTCAATACAAACAGTAATGACGGAAATGAAACCCCGGCGTCCCGATGGACTTTTGTTTCACCCTAAAATGTCAAGAACTCGTTTGTTTAATATTAACGTAAGTTTTTTAAATGATTTTGAAGAAATTGCTGGTCGAGAGTGGAAAAAGAGAAGAGGGTGTCAGATGTAGAAAATGAGAAAAGGTGTAGCGAGTGTAAGAAATCTAAAAGACAAGGCAGAAAGGGGAAGAGGGTCTGGATACTGTACGTGAGTTCACATGAACACTCCTGATTGGCTGTTGTATGTATGATTGGCAGGGGACAGAGTGTATGCCCTCCCGCCCGCCTCTTGGCCACCTCTCAGTCCACTCCTCTCAGATTAGTACTAGCGTTCCTCAGGGGATATTGCGGATGCTTTTTCGTTGCGCCCCATATTACCCGCTTTAACTACAGAACTGGAAAATATTAACCTAATGTGCAAAGTATCATACTAGAAAAATGCCAAAGTATATAAAAAACAGTCCTAAACAGAACATAAAGATTAAATGCCTAGTAAGCTGAGCTGTGGTATTACGCAGTAAACTGAAAATCTTTCTACCACGAAAACCACAATCTTATAATTTGTCCATAACAGCCGTTTATTTATTTTATTTATGCACATGGCTGTACATTGACAAACTACCTTTTCTGTCCCCAGAACAAGACGGAAAAAATGGTGAGTCAATGGGCGTGTCCGGCTCTGAGTTAGCCCTGTTCACCGGCGTGGCCTCGGGAGCCTTCGTCTTGGTTGTTCTCGTCATCGTGGCGCTGGTGTTGCTGGCACGCCGGCGCCGCCGCAAGAACTCCGCGCAGTGTTCAGCCCCTCTTGCACTGCACCCCATCCCCAAACGCAGCAACAACAACAACGGGTCGGAGCGCAGCGACATCATCTTCCCGCTGCGAGCCTCCGACAGCTACTACTGCCCCCATTATGAGAAGGTGAGCGGGGATTACGGCCACCCGGTTTACATCGTTCAGGAAATGGAGCCCCAGAACCCGGCCAATGTTTATTACAAAGTCTGAAATAATCAGAACCTTTGAGGCTCATCCAAGACTAAAAAGAAGGTCTCAATTGAGAGCTTGATTGCTCAGAATAAATGATACAGAGATAAATGACTCATGGAATGAAGCCGAGAACTGTTCAGGAGCCCCCAAAAGCCCCAGAATGGTCGGAATCGACATCTGGGTCGGGGAATTATGGCTTCTAAAACATGGACGCCGTGTGATTTGTATCAGTCAGGGAGCAAAAGCTTTGAGGCTGAAAGTGTCGACTGAGAGCTTGTGCTCAAGTTTCAGCCTGGCTGTAGAAAAGAAACATGCTCCTGGCTCACACCAGCGAATCAGAGACAAATGACTCTTGGAACGAAGCGAGGACTTTCTCTCCGCTCTCGAGTCAGCGCTTTAATTCATTATGGCAGACGGAGGTGCTACAGTATCGATTCATGACGGCGTTTCGCTCAGGGAAAGAAAACGGAGCCAAACCCGCACTGACCTATAGACGTTTTTAAAAAATAACCCACAGATTTACATCCTAAAAAAAATTAATAATAAATTACTGCTTCAGGGCAAAAAACTTTAAAGCCACATAATCATTACCTATTCATAGGAGGTTTAGGTTTAGTTTTTCAAAATTGTTCTCAGGGCAGAAAGAATGATTGCAACAACCAATGAAATGGAAACAATGCAGAAATTGAGTTTTTTTTTTTTTTTTGTGAAAAACAATCTGCACTGCTAGCTATGCAACCGATTCTGCAGTTTTTACTTCTAGAGGTTTTAGGAGGATCCTCATTGGATCGTTTTTAGAAAGGAAATCCTCCAGAGGAACAAATGGAAGAACTCTATAGAAAGCTAAATACTTTTGTTTCGGAACAAAAACTTAACTCGAACATTTTTGCCTTGCAAATTCCTGTCACGCGAACTATTATCGCAATTTTTCATTCCACATGCATTGATCGTTACTCAACTCTAAACATCTTGTGATGTTTGGCTACATCCCGTGAAGAAAATGTCTTGTTTTTCCCTCCCCCGCCCTCGAGTTTGATTTGAAAATATTTCAAGCAAGTTGAGCAAGCCACAAAGCTAACATTATAGAAAATAAATCCACAGAATGACTGAATAAATGAATGAATGAATAAAAGATCCGGTCTTTTTTCATTAAAAGAAATTTAACTATGAATGGGGAAAAATCACCAGTAATAAGACCAGAGATTTGAAAATATGTTACAGAATTTGACCTAACAACAGGAAATCTTGTTGAAGGTTCAAAGGAACAAACTGAAGAATCTTTTACGTAGCCAGTTGTAACCTTTTTTTTTTTTTTACACTATCTAAAAATCTGATATGTATATATAAAAAAAAAATTAGTTTTCCTTCCATCAGTAAAAATAAACGTGTTTTGTTTAGAACTACATCACTTTAAAAGATTTGACCATACAATGAACTAAAAAATGTTGCCTTAAACCTTTTTAGGACTAAACATCAGGATAATGCTAAAATATTACCTTTTTTGGAGAACTAGCCTTGCTTTTCTGCCCTGAGAAAAGATTTTTCTCAATTAAACCTCCTTCAGGCTATTATCAACATCTCTTACCAGAACCAGAACCTTAAAACTTAGTTCTTTATGGGACAGTATTATATTTGACATTTGGAGAAGCAGAAGGTTATGGGAGCAGATCTTTTGGCGTGTACACCCACAACAATGCTTGAATGTTCAGGAAAAACGAGACCCTTTAAGTCTCATTGAATTTGCATCACCAGCCAGTTTGGTAGTCTGGTAAAGCAGCGTCAGCTGAAGATTGAGTCATAAATTTGGACGCCGGCAGAAGCATGTTGATGGTAAGGCTGCGGGTGAAATGTTTTCTACATCCCATAATGCATATCAGGTTCCTGCTGGTTCTCCTCCATATGTTGTTTCTGCATCAGGGTGTCTGACACATTTAGCACGATCCTTAGACTGCATGTG
Source organism: Clarias platycephalus (assembly GCA_030068275.1). Classification (NCBI taxonomy): domain Eukaryota; kingdom Metazoa; phylum Chordata; class Actinopteri; order Siluriformes; family Clariidae; genus Clarias; species Clarias platycephalus. The sequence continues at coordinate 18,658,744 of JAQQZT010000010.1, forward strand.
GTTCTGGATCTCGCTGCCTCTGGCGTCTTGTCATGTTCTTAATCAGACCAGAAAAGACATGTCTTCTTTGTTTACCCAGAAATGTAAATACTACCTAAAGGGTTTCTCTCTTCTTTTTTTTTTTTTGTAATAAATTATGTCTTAAGTTATGTTTTTTCTACAGATCCATAAAAAGGATTGTTTCTTATTACCATCCCAGACCTGGGGTGTTGATGTCACTGATTTATGAAAGTTCGGAATTTTTCATGTCCCGATGTCATTTCATTGCTCACGCACTGAGAGAATGTTCCACTGCAGCTGAATGAATTATGATTGTTCGATTGAATGGATTCATGATGGTGCTGCTTCTAAAAGGAGCTTTGTTTAAAACAAAAAAATAAAATAATAAAAATAAAGCTGATGAAAGTGGTTTGGGTTAAAATATTATGATAAGTCTGTGTGTTTTATCATTCACTAATTTATACCTTTTCACTTTAAATGATTTATTTCATTAAAATAAAAATCCATTACATACTACACCTTACATCACATTTACCTAGTGTTGACAATCATTAATTACCTAATACGAATGCTGTTTAATAATTCATGATAAAACAATTCAGCTAAAATTATAGATTTTCACTAACTGCTCCAAATTTACCTCAGGTGATCGGTTTATTTCATGTTTTAAGTGCTAATTTAAGAGATTTGCTAGTTCCTGTGTTGGACTACGAAACTGATAGTTTACAAATCAGCATGTTTAGAATTATGCTAATTTCTTTATTTGTGAATGAAGATTTTTTAAAAAAATATAAATTAGCATGCTTACAATGATGATAATTCGTAGCTTACTATGCCTTCTATAATACTAATATACAGAAGGAATTCACTCTAATGAAACCTTTAGCTAATTCTTGATTTTATTGCTAGGGGATAGTGATAGTTTTATAGTTATGGCAAAAACAAATACTAGTTTATGAGTCAGCTTGTTCAAACTGATGCTAATTCGTGGTTTACTGTGTTTACCGTAATGCTAGTTTAAGGGTTTTTTTGTTTGTTTACCTGTATAATGTAATTCTATATATATATTTTTACTTTTGCTATTCTGTAGCAGGTGACTACTGCTATCTATTGGATGCTATCATAGGATTTATAATACTGGGAAATATAATACTTCAGTCGTGATTGTATTAGGTGGTTTACTATTATGCTAATTCAGGGAAATATCTTTTTGCTGTAATGCTATTCATAGGTTAGATTCCTTGTAGCTCAGTTGTTAAGCTTTTTATCTATAATGCTAGCTTACTGATTACTCTTTTTTACATCCTTTGCTGAGCATTTTCATTAGCTTTTTCTGATTAGCGGAGACAGCTTCAAAAATAGGATGCGCCATTTGGTCTACAGAAGGTGATATCGAGATGTCTCATTCCTGCGCCAACATGTTGAGGGTGTTACAAACAAAGCCATCACACCTTCTGACCTCCAACACATTTCACCGTCCCTGCTGTCTCTGCTGTCACACCTTCACAAGCACCAAAGCTTCACAGGGACAAATTGTGTACACACCCAAACTTTTCCCAACAGCCCCTCCGTTAGATAGAGGCATCTAGAGTCGGGTTAAGACTCAGGTTTAGGTTTAAAGTTAGTGATAAGAAGAGAACTAATGATTGGATAGATGGAGCAAACACCCAAAATCTAAAATAGTCTCAGGGTGCGGTTTATTTCGGCCAAGTGCAGCCATTGATGTTTGGCATTCGGGTTATTATTTAAGGATACCATTGTTTATCCTATTGTTTATACTCATCCATCTCTGTGCTGATGTCTGGAAGTGGCTCAAGTGGGTCCCTGCTACAGTAGCTTTCAAAAGAACAAAGTAAGCAAGTACAAAAAAGGGGATTTTAATATCCTGGCTGTGATGAAGAACAACCAGGAATATAGCAATATATTGTCATGTCATGGGAGCTGGAAGTATCTTTACGACGTACTCATGCTTTAATGTCAATTCTATTCATGCTAAGCATGTTACGTTTAATATAAACTGTTACGATATACATCGATCAATCATAACAGTAACACATTAACACTGATTATCAATTATATACCAGTAAAGCGGTGACAGGATCACGGGCACCCAAGGCTCGTTTCTGTTCGTGGAGATCAAAAGCCAGCCTGTTTGGTCTGATTCCTCAGAAAAGCCGATGCAGCACAACTCGCTGAAAAGTCAACACAATACTGCGCTTAATGTTTTGCACTGTTGATCGGTGTATATTTAAAGAACTATAGGGTGTGGCTATGCATGTTAACCATTAGTATGATGTAATATGTTTAGTATGACCATAACACGTTTTTAGGCTTTGCCTCATTAAGTCTACTTCTTTAAAAAAAAAAAAAAAAAAAAAAACATTTCAAAGCAACGCTCACTGTTTGGTGATCGCAAATGGCAGACTTAAAGTCCCGGAATACAATGTACCTATATGAGCTAGCTAACAAACTGTTGACAGCAGTATTAGTATGAAAGCTGAAGCTCTGGAAGCTGATCTGTTTCAGCAGAGGAGGTGAGAGAGCTGGACAGGCTGAAGAACTAAAGCACCACTGCATTGCTCTATTTAGGTGGCCATGACATGAAGGTTAAATGCTCCTGCATTTATCATGATCAGACGGTAGACAAATGGGATTGCGGGTAAAGTGTAGATGATTTTAATGAAAGATGTACAAATTGATTTGAATTATTATTAGATGAATTATTATTATAAGTTTTTAGGTAATGTGTTAAAATAAGGCTACAGTTTTTTTCTCTCTGAAGAAAAAAGGTTCTTTAAGATGGCAAAATCAAAACAGGACATATATGAGGCCTAGACTACAACATCCGCTTGCGTCAAAGAATTCAAAATCCGTGATGATATTGGTTCCAGTTTCTCATTCCCACTATGTTCTCAGGTGCTACGTCTGTCTTACTTTTTCGTGAACGTTGCTCCTTCGGCAGGATCAGGCAGGAAAGGCAGTGTTTGTGTTACGCGGGGCAGAACAATGGAGCAAAAAGTGTAAAAATGTTCAGCTCCAGCCGGCTGCCAAAAGAAACATTTCTGTCACTGCGGAGCGCCACGTCCTGTCCGCTCTTTGTTTGCTTTCATTTCAGCTCCCTTTTATTGCATTAACGAGACTCGTTTTTTTTCCCTCGATATGCTCGGACATGATCCTAAACTGAAATGCCATCGGAATGAGGCGAAGTGGAGCAAAATGTGGCCGTGTTGATTTTGGAGTTGTGACACGGTGGAATATGCAGCACATGATGAGAAAAAGCCTGGATCAGGTTACATGCTCTTCCTGATTACAGGGCCTTGCTTTAACCTCTTTTGTAGATACACACACACTCACACACACATACTTGAAGCTGTAGATGTAACACCAAATTATGTGGAATAGGGTAATGTGTGAAAAGAAGCAAGAACTTGACATGAAAGGAAATGTTAGACCGCAGTTTGCAGGTGAGTACGTATGAACCATTAAACAGAGACAGATCTCTCGGTTCTCTTGGTAATGTTTAGCTAATGTCTCTTGGGGTAATACCTTCAGTTACCACCCAAAAAGTGATTGTTTTACTATACCAGCACCTCCAAAATGCTGTAATTATTTTTTAACCACAGCGAATTACAGTAAAAATAATTTTAAAAATGTAACGTTTTTATTTTATTTTATTTGTTTAAGTCACATTTTAACAATGCTGCCGTGCACCTCCAGCGTTCGGATTCTATCCCCTCCTCGAGTCTGTGTGCATGGAGTTTGTTTGTTCTTCCCGTGCATTACCAAAGTGCCCATAGTGTGTGAATGAGCGTGTGAGTGTGATTGCGTGCACTGCGATGGATTGGCAGGGTGTACCTCGTCTTGTGCCGTAAGTCTCTTAATAGACATTAAGTGAGCGAGTCAGTGAGTTGCATTTAATATTGTGGAATATACTATATGCAGCATGTTATAAACATTGGTTCCCTCACCAGTCATCACTTCTTCACTTACTTGATGTAGGCTAAATAACAAAAAAAAATAAAAAATCGTAAACTCCTGTTTAGTCAAGTACCTTTAGCTTTACCTCTAACTTTTACGACTGCTGACGGTGGAGACTCAGTCTGTGAGTGTTTTTATGTTTATTTTTATGTTTTATGATTGTTTATACAAGTTTCTATAAATGTGATAACGCATAAGAAAGTGTGCATTAATTTAAAATTAAGAAACACCTTGTTTACAGTGATAATAAACAGCCAGCAAAGCAGATGTTGTACTTGGCTATATGGATTTGGCTACTCCATTAACAATCCTTCGGTGTTGTGCTACAACAATAGTTGGTCCATTATAAAAACAACCTATATTTTTGTTTTGCTAATGTATTCTAGCAATCATACGTACATTGTAACTTTTTTAAATTAAAAGATTTAAGGGAGACAGACAGGGGCCAGACGACCTTTAATTTCTTTGAATATTACAAGTGAAAAATCAAGAATTGACAATTTGACTGATTTTTTCCCCCCAAGTTTTAGACCACTTTCAATAAAAAAATAATTAATACAACGCCTGTTTATAATAACAGTGAAAGGAAAAGTGAAATTGTTAAACTTACTACTCGTTAAACCTTCAAGAACTACACAATACATACTGCGCTTTGCAGGAGCGTAAATTTGTTCCAGATTACTTATAAGTGGAGCTTTTCACCAGGTTGCTGAATTTAAGGCAAAAATAGAAGAAGTCAGAACTTGAGCTCGGAATGACATCATGGAGATGTTAAAAATCTTTGCGCGTAAACACAGCCATTGAAAGAATGTCATATATTTATGGCGCACTTTAAAAGAAACATTGCAGGATATCGGGCTGGAAATATCAAGGGACGTGTTCCTTCTCCATGGAGCTTAGAGATTTACAGTAGACTGCAGGGAACTCGACTACACTCGATACTTTTTGGTGGATGGTTATTGCTCTTTCTTTAAATCTGTGTGACTCAGCTCACAGGAAATGGCAACCTTTTGGGGAAAATCGAGACATTATCGTGGCGTTTCCTCTCGGCTGAGGCCCGAAGACTGATATACGGGACCATCGAGGGGGCGGGGGGGGGGGGGGGTGGGGGGGCTTGGGTGAAAAGAGAAAAAAAAAGTGGGGGAGGGGATGGGCTATCCATCAACAGGGTGGAGAAAGAAAAGGGGAGGAAGGGTTCGGAGGGCGAGAGTGTTTTTTCTCAGAGGGTGAGCCATATATCATTCCCGAAAAGCTGTCACAGAAGAGTATGTTAAAATATACTAGAGGACAGATCGCAGGATTCCTCAAAAGGCTGAGCATAACTCAAACGAAATCACCAGCTACATCTCGACCCACCCTGAACTTTTTTTTTTTTTTCTAACAGTTTAAAACACGGGTCTGTGTTCAGGAAGGAACCATAAAGAAGACAAATGTCTTAAAAGGGAAAGTCAGATCCATGAGAAGGGGGGGTTCTGGCTTGTTCCTCACACAAAGCACTGTGGGATATCAGTGAAATCCCTGATGGCTGAAAGTTCTAATGCCCCTTACCCTTGTGCCCTTGAGCAAGGAACTTCTGTTTGGCCTTGTGATTTTTTCCCTAGGCTTTTCCAGAACCAACCACAATAACGTGGAACAAAGAGTGGATAATAAACACTTATTGCTGATCACTATCTATATTAAATTTTAATGCTATAATATAATAATTCAATTATGGTTCTACTGTAAACATTTTGCTGTATGAATAATAACTTGACAAATAATTCATAAAAAAATAGTGAAATGCATAAGCCAAGATGTGACTAGGAAGTGATTTGCATGGTAATATACTGTAACTGATTTATTTTAAATTTCTACAAGCACAAAATTTATGTAACTGTCTTTTGAGGACTGGAGTTCACTCCTGCGTTCAGATAATCTGCAGCCAAATGCAACCAAGATAACGTCCAAACAATAGTCTTGACATCAGAAAAAGACCGGCAACAGAAGTAGAAAAAAAAAAAAACTGTTTTTGGCAGCTGCTATCTCTCTATTATCTTGTTTACACGACAGATCCTACGCAGTCTTTAAACAAACAGTGGCTTTGCTTATGCTTATCTCACTAAAACAGCAGCTCTCTTGATATTTTATTGAGCTAATGTTCTACTTCATCATATTGCTTGTTTTTCCTTTTGTCACTTAGTTGGTCGGTAAAGCACAGATTATTGTTGTCTTTCCATTCTATAGCATCCACAGTAAAAGTTCTAGGTAAAAATTGTTGTAAAATTAATTATGCTATAGAAGTCTTGGTATATAAAAATGATAAACCAATAGCTGGTTGGTTCAGCTGTAATGTTGACTTTATGACCACTGCGGAAAGTAGCTAGCAATGAACTAGTGACCCACGACACTAACGTCACACCACGTAGTAAGTTTGTTTGAATTTTAAGTGATCAACACTGCTCTCAAAGGCAAGCATCTCTGCTACCTCCAACTCTGCCTCCTGTCTTTTCTTCAGCGCCACAAGTCGTAGAGCATGGCTGGTATCACCACTGTTTTTCATTCTTTCATTCTTGCTGATACCCTTTTACCCTTCACATAACACACCTGACACTTTTCTACACGCGTTCCAACCTGTTTGTACCCACCTCTTCACCTTCTTTCCACATTCTTCTTTGATCTGGACCGTTGACCCTAAGTACTTGAAGTCCTGCACCTTCTTTACCTCTGCTCCCTGTACCCTCACTGTTCCACTTGGATCCTTCTTATTCACACACATGTATTCTGTCTTGCTACGGCTAACCTTAATTCCTCTGCTTTCCAGAGCATACCTCCACCTTTCTAGATTTTCCTCCACCTTTTTCCTCCTCTCGCTACAATGTCACAATGTCATCTAGCATGTAATAATAATCATAATCATAATAGCAACTGTGGTTACAGACCAGTCAATGATGACCATTGTTCTGAAAGACCAATCACTGAACACCATTGCACTTAAAAATTAATTACTATTGGTAATCACGCTTTGATAATGTTCCCAATGACCAATCAGCAATCACTAATATTTCTAGAGATCAATCACTAGAAATCTTTGTTCCAATGACAAATCTTTGTTCCACATGACCAATGTTCCCAATGACCAATCAATCATTACCATTGTTCCCAATTGTCCATCAATGACCATCAACATTTCCAATCGGTGTTCCACATAATCACCAATGTTCCACATAACCACAGATGACCAATATACCCAATGACCAGTCAATGATCATTATTGTCCCCAAATGACTAATCAATGATCACCAAAGTTTCCAATGACCAATCCATGATCACCAATGTCTCCGGTAATCAATCAATCACCACTGATGTTGGCAATGACGTATTATTGATCACAATTGCATTCAAAAATTATTAGTGCTGTAATGGCCAATCAATGAACACCATTGTTTTTTAATAACCAGTGTTCCACATGACCAGTCATCACCAATGTTCCCAATGACCATCAATCATCATTATTGGCACAAATGACCAATCATCATCAATGCTCCAAATGACCAGTTATCATAAATGTTACCAGTGACCAGTCATTCATCATTATTGTCTCCAATGATCATCAATGACCAATTGATCATCACTATTAGCAATTGACCAATTATCAATCAATGATCACCATGGTTTCCAATGACCCATCAATAATTACCATTATCCCCAGTGATCGATCAATCAATCAATCAATCAATCAATCAATCAATCAATCAATCAATCAATCAATCAATCAATCACCACTGCTCACAATGGCCCATTATTGATCACCATTGCACTCAAAAAGTGATTAGTGCTGTAATGGCCAATCAATGATCATTGATTTTAACGACCAATAATTTGTTTAATAACCACTATTCTTTACACAAACCAGTACTGTTTGTCCTGCAGGCTTATGTTTTGTCCTTCTTTTTAAACTCAATTCTTGGTTTAATAATTTAAAGTAATAAAGCTAGTAATAAAGTTAGTCTATCTGTAAATGTATCATATTTGCTTATATCCTGTCTGCTCCCTCCACTGCTTCTTTTCATCTGCATTCTTAATAGAAATGGCGGGATTTTGTAAACACATGAATAATAAATGTTGATCTATTTTCGTAAAGAGGTAAACACTTTGTGGCGCAGTGACCAACCGGTGCCATCGGAAAAGTTTCTTGTTCCTGTAAACTCATTTTTAATATGTAAGTGATCTTGATGATGCCATGAATATTCATTATAGTCTGTGATGCCGTCTCAAGACTTCTTGAGCATGCCGCAGCTACTTTTCCCTGAAACGAGTTGGTAATACTGTAATAGACCATTTCCTGAGAATCAGGAGCCAGCATTTTTCATGCTGGTGGTAGAAAAATGAAAGAAAGTGATGAAGCACTTTAGTGTCTTGGAAAAAAGGGCACATGAAAAAAGCTTTTGGATTCAGGCATGTCAATTTCCCCCAATCAGACTGACTTTAAAAGTTAAAGGAATATATATATATATATATATAAAACCCAGCATGACCCTTTTAAAAGAAAAAAAATATTTGACTTGTCCTATAGTGGCATTTCCAATATGTGTTTTGATATACACAGTGCAAGATGCAATATCCTGAACGCATTATGGGATGCTGTAATGACTTGCAAAGGAAACCTAGCCAAAAGGCAAAATGCTCCCACTCTCTCTCTGTCTCTTTCTCTCACACACACACACACACACACACACACACACACACACACACACACACACACACACACACACACACAGTTTAGTGAACAGACTAATCAGTGAGTCACTTTTAGATGTTATCATTTTTCGTTATTGTCTTTATCGTCAGCATCTTAAAAAATAAAACTGCCTTAAAACTTTTTTAAGTATGTACAGGAAGTACAGGAAGCGCATCATAAACGTGTTGAGAAACAGAGAAACAATACAAAATCATTTGGAATACCAACGTTTTCCACTTGAACGACGGCTCCATGGGCTAAAATCGCATCGTTCTTCATGCTAGTCACTTCGGCTAATCTACACTAAGTGCTGTCGCTTCCACAGTTTTTGCTAACTCAGTAAAAGTGAGAGACATTCCCACGAATGTATTTCTCATAAACACTTCTCGTGTGTGTGTGTGTGTGTGTGTAAGACATAACCGGGGACATCCTGCTCCAGCTGGCCGCTCGCCTCTGAACATCCGCACTTTAAAGCGCTAGCTCTGCCAAAAGCTTGTGTTTACACCATGTTCCTCTTTTTACTCCAAATGTAGTCGATCAGCCGAGACATGTTTCGTGTCAAAGCCACGGAATGGGTTCGGGTTAAATCATCATCTGCTCGACTCTCTTCACTCTTTAGCATCTCAAACAGAATCGTCACTTAATCAGTAGCATAAGGCTACGGTCATAGCGCCATCTTGTAATCAAATCACTTTTCCTCCGTTTCAGGTAGGTGGCGTGCCCTTAAGCTTATGAATTTACAATGTATTAAAGCTTTTGGTTTGTCGTTTTAAATTAATGCAGATTGTTATAGTATTAAAGTACAGTGGTACCACGAAGCGGTTCTGGTTCTGTTCAAACGTCAGTGGAACAGGGTTAGCATTTTTTGTGGCGTTTTTTTTCTTTTCTTTCTTTTTTTTTTTGCATTTTGTGCGAGATTTGGGGAAGACATAGCACCATCGATCCCAAGAATGTTATCAAGGACGGTAGCAAGAAGAAAAGGGATCCGCTTTCAGTTTGGTTTTTAAAGCATCCGGTGCCGAGAGGAATCATAAATTCAGGTTAAGTGAGGTTTAATGTCTATTTATTTCATATTTTACTTCATGTACATGTCTTTTTGAAATGTTTTAATGGTTTTAATATGCAAAAATATGATTATAATGTTGGAAATTGGTAACATTGGTATTATTTTTGGGTGGCTGGAACGGATTATCTGCATTTACATTACTTCCTATAGGAAAATGTGTTCCACAGTATGAAATTTCATCTCCGGAACGGATTCAATTCCAATGCTCGGTATTTGTGCTTGTGTGTGTGTGTGGCGATCAAACGATTTGACGGAGCACAGTGAAAGAACCAGAGACATCATGTCAAGAATGCCTTTGTTAAATATTGACAGAGGACGTTAGTTGTCAATGAGTCAGCTGTCCATTTCTTTCTTATTTGCTATCAGTGCTTCGTGTGTGTTCGAGGATGATTAATCGATAAAACGTGTGGAACATTTGGAAGTCGGGGTGGAGTCCGTGCTGCTTCAGCTCCTTCCTCACACACACACACACACACTTATCTGTAAGGAGACACCTACAGTAGATGATGTTTGCAATAGCGCATAACCTTAAATGTTTGTTTTCTTTATATATATATTTTTACATCTGTGTGTGTTTTGGTGTGTGAGGTTTATCGCTAAGAAAGTGTTTCTGTTTCTTTAGTGTGTTTATCTATGTATAAAAATAAGTTTTCCTTGAGGGAAATTGAGATTTTATTAGTAAATGTTCATTTCCACGAGGAGACACTCCAGTTGTTTAAAAATAGACGTTTCCATGGGAAGCATTAAATTCAACCTTAAGTAAATAAATAGCATTTCTTCAATTCCCCTACTAAATAAATACTAAAATACTGCTTTAGAAAAGATGAATTTGGAAAAGATAAAAATGTTTACTCAGTGTAACACAGAAGTAAGTTTGCAGAGAAAACAACAGAGATAAAGATGTTCACACAGCGAACCAGGCATGCAGCACACACACACACGCACACACACACACACACGCGCACATGCACACACACTGAGGAGAGAATCAATAAGAATTGAGTGGAAAATCAAATGTCAGGGACCCAAAGTCAAACATTGTGCAAGATGAAAGAAAACAGATTGAAGAACATTTATCCCAAAAGATTGCTGTGTGCAAGGCGTGTTTTTCTTTTTATTGCATTGCATTATCCTCTAACTTGGATAGATAGAGAGACAATGATTGAGAAAGACATGGAATGAGGAAAATACTCAGCCACTTATCATCTCTACGGCTTCATCCTTTATTCAGGGTTGCAGGGGCCTGGAGCCTACAGTACCTCAGGAGACTTAGGGCATTGGACAGGGTACACCAGGGTGCCAATCTATCGCAGGGCACACACACAGACTCATTCACACACTACGGGCAATTAATGCCAATTAGCCTAATCTGCAAGTCTTTGGAAGGAAACCGGGTCAAACCCACCACGCACAGGGAGAACATGCAAACTCCATGCAAACAGAGCTGGGAATGAAGCCCGGACCCACCAGGCGTACCATGCTGCTGCTGAGGAAAATACATAATAGGGAAAATAAAATAAAAAAACAGGATGGCGAGAAGGAAGGGGCGCGCGAGCATGTGATACAGAAATAGAGCCTAGAAAGATGAATAAAGTAGAGAAGTAGAGAAACATGGAAAGATGGTAGGAGACACAGAGACAGATAAGGACGCAGAATCAGAGGCTAATGACGCATGACATAAACAAAAAGCTAAAAACAGATGCGATTGCTCACTATCATATACACAAACTCACAACACACGCAAACTCAGACAAACACCACTCCCATCTGACACCAGATGTCTCCAGGTTGCGTCCCAACATCCTCTGTAATGTCATTATCTACGTAGCTGCACAAACTCACTGTATTATTATCGTCTAACACACACACACACACACACACACACACACACACACACACACACACACAGTGCCAGACTGATCAGTGAGTTACTGTT
>JAQQZT010000010.1:18719972-18730791 GCA_030068275.1 Clarias platycephalus
GAGCTAGGGCGACGTGTTGACGCCGAACGGCTCTGTCTGGGAGGGGAACATGCGCTATGGCCCCTTTTGCCAGCAAGTCTGTGATTTTGGATTAACAGAGGTGTTCACTGTAGTTTCACGGGGAGTGGAAAACCCACGCCGTTAAAACACAATGATAGAATCCTGTCGACCGGGAGACACGCTGCCAACTTCTCCGAAGGGGCGATAGCTTTGTTGCTTAGCTAGGCGGAGGGGTGGTGGCGATGGTGGTGGCTGTTAGGTGTTCGGTGTCCTGACACACGGCAGGGGGAGCACGAGCACCTTACACTTTGTCAGAGACCGCTGTCGACCGAAACACAAGTGGTGGCGGGAATTGACCACCGGTCTCCTGAGAGTGCTGGTTTTCCACAGTGCTTTGTGCTTAAGGAGGCATAGCTGGCAGTAGGCTCCCTGCTGCCAGCCTCTCTAAAAGGTGCACAAACTTCGGTGACACCTCGGCTAGATGGGTGTGTTTGGTGTTCGGCATCCTGAACATAGGAGGAAGGGACCGAACACCTAATGCTTCACCGGAGACCGCTGCTCTCCGAAACACCAGTGATGGCGGAGATTGATCCACGGCCTCCTGTCAGTGCTCAGCTCTTAGTAGGTCAGCCTGGGATAAATAGGGCTTATTCCATTCAAGAGTTAACTCATGGAGGTCATCGGGCCATCATTGAGGCCCCTCCTCCGGCCACCCGACAGACACCTGTTGGCTGACCTTGAGCGATTTATTTTAATTATTTATTTTTACGGCGAATCGAAGTGTACGCGTTAGACTGCGCGTTGCCACCTCTAACAACAACTAACACACTGGCTCATCATTAGAGGAGCGATCTGGAGTGATAGTTTCCATCTCCACGGAAGCGAGAGAGAAAGTTCTTCCCCCCTTCACAAGAAGCGCCGAAGCGCGCTTGAGAAGTGGAAGGTAAACGACTCATGATAGATATATCCGGTGAGAGAGCGAGAGAAAAGGAAGATTCCGTCTCGTTCGCTTCCGCCATATTTGCACGTGAGAAATGCGCTGCGGGTCGCGGTTTCGCTTTAAGACGGCGAACCCGAGCGCGAGGGACTTTAATTGGGTGAAATCGCAATACTTACCTGCTCCCTGAAGCCCGAAGATAGCGTGCTCTTCCCCCAAACACTCGACACAATAAGTGTGGAAATCGCCGTCCGGGAGACTCCTCTCACATGGATAAATGCATTTCCTGCTAGAATCAGCCATGGTAAGTAAATAAATAAATTATTACTTCCCTGAAAAGTCTGCTTGCACACCGCACACACCACAAGACGGATCCTGAAGAGAAAATGATCTGAGGCTGTTTCCGGTTCATGCCTATTTATAACCTCCAGGTGCACCTCATTGGTTGACGTCACCTGCCTGAGGTTATACAAGCCAAAATATTTGGCGTCTTTGACACACACGTGCTTCACAACCGGTCACGAGGAATCGTTTCCCATGGCGCTTTCAGCGCAGCATCGAGTGTAGCTTTTGAAAGGGAACTCTGCTTTCATCGCTTACTGTACCTAGCTATTTACTTATGAAGATGCTAATGCAGTTCAACAATTTATTGAGAATAGTAAGCTGTAAAAACACACATGGATAAGATTGAAATCTTCATTTAGGACATGGCTTGGATGATTGGTTTACTGAGGTCAGATGGGATTGGCAGGTATAGGAATATAAAAAACACACAAAAATCATAATCTCAAAGACTATGTAGGGCAGTAAGCAAATGTAATGTAATAATAATTGAATAGAGAATAGATTTGTTTATGAGGTAAAAATGAAGTATAAGTCTGGTTTTATTTCATTCTCTCTCCCAATGTTAACATTATTATCGTTTTTCAAACTATGCTACGTATCTACTCAAAACACTTGAGTGCATAAAATAATTTAAATAGATCACAAGATGATTGTCTCCTCTAAGTTAACTTACATCTCTTTGATTTGAATGGCTGGTGAATCAGCACACAGGACATTAGAATTGCTTCTTGTTTATGTAGAGGTTTTTTTTTTCAGTCTTGTGGTTAGTGACAGTGCTTTGGTGTTTCTGTTACTGAAATTTCTCAAAGCAAACAAATTTCTCTTTTTCTTCTCTTCCATGTGATTGTTTTATGATTAACTACACATCTACTACAGTTGCCAGTGTGACCATTTATGGTACTATGTGCTCTTAATCAGCGATAAAGTAAAGTTTCAAAAGCTTTCCCTTTCTAAAACACTACATGTATAACACAGTTTGGCATGGGGAACATTTTTTGAGGAAGTCAACTGAGACGACCTCTATATCCTTTTTTTATTTTATCGTGTTCGGTTTCCAAATGCATGACCAGATGCTTAAAGTGCAGCAAAGATTTAATAATATATAAAAGAAGCATTCAATACAAAATTAAATGAAGAAACATTTAATTGATATTGAAATATTTAGATGGTTACATGAATTAAACACATAACATATAAACCTCATTTTTTCTCCCTAAATTACTCGTGTCCAATTCCGCCCCGTCACTAGGGGACTCCCACATTAAGCTACTACTACCTTCAGTCGGGGGGCCAAAGACTATCATGTGCTTCCTCCAAACTACGTGATGCCAGCCGACCACATCTTTTCAAACTATTCGCTCACGCACCATTGGGGGCAGCATAACACACTCGGAGGACAGCGCTATCCGCTCCTACCGCTTGCGTGAGCTCACAGATTAACGTAGGAGCACTAAGTACCTCTCATCCTACCCTGCTAAAAGAGCTCTTCCAATCAGCTCTCTCTAGACCTCCGGCTGCGAGAGGTTACAGCATCACCCGGGAATCGAACTCACGATCTCCGGATGATAGGACGAGCACAAACAAATACAATTATACTTCATATTTTCTGCGTGTAAACAATCGCAAGAAAATTACCCTTACAGTAAATTAATCTATGCAGCTAATCCAGGCAAGCAAGGCACAATATGCAATATGAGTCATTGCTAAAGTTTATTAGTCATAAAAAAATAGTAATAGTTAGCCACTCGATGTTGACATCATGTTCCTTAGTGAAAGTCTGAATCCGTCCTTTTTTCCTGTCAATATGCAGCTCTGTCCAGCTGCAACAGTAGGTTAGTTTAAAATGTTTTTAAAAGGTTTTTTTTTTTTTTTTAACTAAAAATTACTATCTTCTATGGCTACACTTTCTAATGTTTTCTATGTAAATGTGATAGAGAAGGTCGTCGGGCTTCACAGTTTGTTGGCAGTATGACAACAGCCTCACCTGATTGGTTAATCCTATTTTTTTTAACTACACCCTGGCGTCCCTTGGCATGGTTCTGTCACCCTATCACAGTTTCACGATGCTATTAAGATGCCATATTTTGATTGGATCTATTGATTTTTTTTTTAAAGGAAGCCAATTTGTTCTGCACTGCCTTCCTGTAGCTCCCTGCATCAAAACCCCTAATCACACCACGCGCAGCATCACGTTTCCTCATATTCTCCGGCACTGGTCATCTGGTCCCACCATCTCTCAGGGATCTACTGTAGGAAGACATTCATCCAGACTCTTTTCTGTTCTGGCACCTAGGTGGTGAAGTGAACTTCCTCTAGATGTCCGTACAGCTGAGTCTTTGAAAACCTTTAAACTATGACTCAAGACATATCTGTTACTTCAATATTTGGAATAATTCTCCCCATACCCCATAAAAAAATATTTAAAAAACTACGGATGTTTGACTGATGGTACTTAGTTAGTAACCTAGTAACCCTGTGTAAGTATTTATCTAATGATGGAAACTTGATGGAAGCATTCCTTTCAGACATGGTGGTAAAAGTGCAATACTGCGTTTCACCACACTTTCCTCTTTCCTCGATTTTATTTAAAACCAAAAAAAGACTAAATAATAGTGTATATATTTTCTAGAAAATAATAGCATTCAATCAGGATGCTATCAGCCTCACAGCTGGAGAGGAACTGAAGAATGTGCCACACATGAACATCTTCTCAAGTCTGAGGAGAGAGTTTGCTGACTGGAAGACTGATCTAGAAAAATCAGGACAGAAATGTGAGTGACATGGTGGGATGTTATATCACTGTGGCTGCATGTTAGCACTAGAATCCATGAAGCCTATGAAAATTTTTGTCCCAAACAAGGTTAGTAGCACCTCTGCCTACATCTCCCTCTCCAGACCAGTTTACAGTTAGTATTATTGAAATAGTTACTGCAGTTACTCACTCAACCCCTAGCAAGACATCACAACTTTAAACTTTGCCCCAGGTGCAGTCTGAAGAATTTCCAACAAGGGTAGGATGAATAGAAAACACTGGCTATGTAAATATAAAATGTGAAACAAAAAGCCTCATGTATGCATTCACACCAGTATCACCGGTTATACCTACAGTATGACATTTGATATATTGATAACATTCTCTGCACTAAATTTACTCTAAAGTAAAACATGTTAAGAAACATTATAATTGTATTCCATTATAACGGAAGAGGGAAGGCCCCAGCATGTGTACAGAGTAGAAGGAAGAGATGCTAGGTTGGTTTGAGCCAAACATCCAGGGATCCTAGTGTTAAGGGCATTGCAACTGTTAGCTACATGAACTATACTAATATACAATGTACTAATTTAATTACTTCAGGCTACCTATGACTTTACAAACCATTCACAATTATTTCATTATACAATCCCAATTTCAAAAAAGTTTGGACAGTATGGAATGTCTCTTCACAATGTACTATTTTCAAAACTCTACAACTCATTATTAGATGATTGACAATGTAAGTTTAATTGTTTGTTGAAAATATGCACGCATTTCGAAAAAGTTGCTGAAACATTGTCCAAAAGTTGAGAAATTTACCTGTTTACTAATGTGTAACATCACAGTTTCTGCTAATAACACTTTTGCATATGGCACTGAAGACACCAGTTGCTATATTTTGCACTTAATAATGGACAACATAGTCTCAATTGGAGCAGGCAGTGGTATGGAGAGCTGCACCACGAGATGTTATACTGTTTTGACCCAGAGAACATGACAGTTTCCAAAAACTATTTGAAATGTTGACTCTTAGTCCACAAAACACATTTCCATTGTGGCAATCTCCATCTCAGATGAGACTGAGCCCAGAGAAGTCTTTGGAAATTATAGATGTATGGGTTCCTCAAGCCCCTTATGTTGTATTTGTATATGCAGAGACAAATGGGATTAATGAAGGTTTCCAAAAGTGTTACTGAGCCAACATCATGATGGGTTTCCATGAATTTCTTGATGATCTTGTGTACTAACATTGGGGAATGTTATCCTGAAACTATTGGATAATTTGCTGGTGCATCTGTTGGTTAATTAGTGAGCCTCACCACATCCTTCCTCCTTGACCCCTTCTTGTTTTATTCAGAGTTTCTGAAAATTCATGATAAATTTGTAAAAATATAACCATACTGTATGTATAACCACCTCTGAGGCCAAAAGCAAATAATTGATGTACTAAGTTGTAAATGTCTACAGATATAGATAATAATTGTGACAATTACATTAACTATGTTTAGTGTTATACAATACGAGTACCCACTTCTTACTGAATTACATTAAAACGTGAGTGTTCAGGGATTGTAAGATTGACCACAATGATGTTTATATTATTTAACTTTATCCTGAATACTTTGGGGAAAACATTCTAGTTAACAAGGTCATTGAGGAGGAATTACAGGAATATGAGGAAAAATACCGTGGCAGAGAATATCCAGGCTTCCTGAACTTTCAGACCTTCGAGTTGATAGTGAGAAACCAGATCAATCAGCTGGAGGAACCTGCTGTTGTGAGGATGAAGGATATCTCAGGTATATTGGATGGATTTATTTACAGACACTACTACTACTTATACTACTGCTATCACTACTAAAAGTAATGCTAGTAATAATAAAGTGCATTTATATAAGATAAGATAAATCTTTATAAATCATGAGGGGCATTTTTTTTGCAGCAGCATTGAATGACACAGTAACAGACAGTAGCATTTAAAATAAATGAAACCCAGAGTGCTTCACAGCAAGCCAATGGACATAAAAACATAAAGCATGGCTAAATTATAACATAATAAAATTGAATAAAATAAGGTTAAAAAAAATAAGTGGCCGAAACATAACCTGTGCTCTCACATATGGTAGCGGGTAGAGTGAGGATAATAGAAGACCAAAACGGCAACTCCAAAACAGATGTCATGCTTCTTGGGCACATAATCTCCAAGGCTGACAATTTCCCCCCACTAAATGTTTTATTGTACATGTTATGTTTACAGATATCTTTCATTCTTTTTTAGATGTCATTATGAAGACATTCATTCAGCTGTCTGAAACCAACTTTCTAGAATTTCCTCAAATCCTTAAAATTGCAAAGGTAGGTCCTCATATTGTATATACCAACAAAACACCACAGATACCAATACTAACCATCTCTGTTTACGACTGTTGGCCCAAGAATTAAATGACAATCAAATGACAATATACACCACAATAAACACAAAAATAAAGCTGAAAAAGTTAAATCAAGCTATTAGGGAGGATCATGTACAAACCTGTCTTGGTGAGATGGTTCTTTGTTCTTCTAGACCAAGATTGAGAACATAATGGAGACAAAGGAGTTGAAAGCAGAATTAATGCTGAAGACTCAGTTTAAAATGGAGCTGATGGTCTACACCCAAGATAACTTGTACAATGACAGTCTGAGGAAGCTGAAGCTCAAGGAAGAAGAAGCAGAGAGACGAGCCCATGGTGTGGCTTGCCCTCGTAGTGGTGGTTTGTACAAACAGCCAGATATTGAAGATGCCATGGAGGAACTGACATGTCACCTCAAGTCTTACTACAGCGTAAGTTATTACCAACAGTTCATTTACTTAAGGTTTAATTGATATTACTGAATATTTCCAATGTTATCTTATTTAACTACAGTAAAAGGGCATAACCATAATAGCTAGTGCATTCTACATCCCATACTCCTATGAAATCCTAATTTTAAATAGTAGCTTTTATAGCAAAGGACATACGGCCCTTTTCTGTGGTGGAAAACCCCGGGTTTTGCCACCTGTTAAATACTCTGGAGCCGCGGTATAAGCTTCCCTCACGCAGCCACTTTTCAGAGAAAATTGGGCCGGAACTTTACCACGAAACCAAAGCCCAGGTAATGGCGTCAATGAGCCAAGTGATTCCTGGACTTCGGTCGTGACAGAGTCGTATGTGACAATAACAGCACATTACATTAGTGAGCACTGGAAGATATTGTCACATGTGCTGCAAACAAGAACCATTTAAGAGCTACTGTCTCAGGTTGACGAGGGATGGCAGGTATCAGATAAAGATGTACTGTTATGCTTGTGACAGATAATGCGTCGAACATGATCACTGCAGCTCAATTCGGAACATTCCCTCACGTAAAATGCTTTGTGCATAAAATGAATCTGGCATTGCACCGTGCGCTTAAAGTGGCTGCGCTCTCCCGGCTTTTGGCCAAAATCCGCCGAATATCAACATTCTTCCATCGCAGCACCAGAGCGAGCCACTGTCTAAAAGTGAAACAGCAATGTTTTACAAGAAAGTACACTGCACTTCTAGATATAAGTTCTAAAGTACTAAAGTTTATTTTGGTTTATAATTTATAATTTCATGTGTATACAATTGTTCAAGAAGTGTGTTTTCATTGAGAAGATAAAATGAAAGACTGTGTTTATTAACAAAATTATATACATGTGAATTAAAATTGAGTATGTAGTGCATCGTCAATGCATTGTGATGCATCGAGATATTGTATTGAACTGAATCGATGACATGATAATCGTAATCGAACCGAACCGTGAGACCAGTGTAGGTTCACACCCCTACAAAACACTGCGAGGTAAGCTAAATTAAAGGATAATGCAGTGTATCTTTATTACAGGCTATACAATAGAATAATTTTTCATTCTTCTTTTATGCATTTTTCTTGATGATAACATTTTAAGGCTAACCTTACTGACATTCTTCCAATTCTTCACCATGCTACACCACTTTTATTTATTCACCTTTTTGTGTTGAGATTTTCTGCACTGAATTTAAGTTGTCTTGTACTTACTGGCATTTGCATTAGTCTCAGTCTTTCGCAATGGGCTCTCTAAACATGGGCTTTGGATGAAAGACGTTATACCTTCTTTTAGTAAACAGACTAATCCCACGCACAACCCAAAAATGAAGCCCACTAGGTTAAATCTATTTCACTAAATCACAAGTTAAAAGATTTAACCACAGTAAGAATTCCCTGGCTTTGGTCTCAGTCATGAATTGTTGTGATTTTCTTTTGAGCTCAAAAATCTAAATCTATCAAAACAGCATTCATGGCTTAGCTGACTGACTCTGTAAGAGATAAATGGAATTAAACTTTTTATTTTTTATTTTTATTCTTTACTGAATATGTGTCTAGATTGCAAGTAGGCGACTGGCTGACCAGGTGCCAATGGTGATCAGATACATAATGCTTCAGGAATCAGCAGGGCAGCTGCAGAGAGAAATGCTACAGCTCATGCGGCTCAATGACATTGATGTGTTGCTGGAAGAAACTGATGACATCCACATCAAACGCAACAACCTAATCAACCGCCAGAATCGTCTGAAGGAGGCTCTCAAAAAAATTGGCATGTCTTAGACTTAAATGTCAGTGAAAATATACAAATAAAGTATATACGTATATATAAATTGATTATGAGAAAAATGGAAATATTTTTTTTAAAATGGTCTGTCAATCAAAGATAAAAATATACACTTTCTGATTAAAACCTACTTATCGCTTGGAAAATAATTTATTATTTCTTTTCAGTTGAATAAATAATGATTAATTTCGCATAAACTTTCATTAAATCTAGTTTGCATTTTTTAGTGGCCAATAAATCTGGCTTTAATTAGTTTTCTATATTAATTCCATATACAATGTGCTATAATAATGGTGATAATCATATAATTTTAAGATTTCTAAAGAATTTTATATGAGACATAACTGCATATTTGTGTGCTTCTTAGGATGATGCTGTGCCATACTCTTTTCATATTTTGGATAATGGATTAAACAGTGCTATGTGAGATGTCATAAGCTTGGGGTATTTTTGTTATAACTTAACCCTATTTTAAACTTTTCCACAACTTTATGCCTGACCTGTCAGCTGTGTTCCTTGGGCATCATGATGATGTTTGTTCACTAATGTTCTCTAACAAACCTCTGAGGGCTTCACAGAACAGATGTATTTTATACTGAAATTAGATTACACACAGGTGGACTCTATTTACTAATGAGGTGACTTCTGAAGGCAACTGGTTCCATTGGATTTTAGTTAAGGGGTATCAGAGTAAAGGGGGCTGAGAACACAAATGCACACCAAACACAGGCTATTACTTGTAAAACTAATTAGAACCATTCCTCATTTTCCTTTGACTTTGTGTTGGTTTTCCACATAAAATCCCCCCCAAAATAATTTTATGTTTGTCTTTGTAACATGTGGAAAACGTCAAGGGGTGTGAATACTTTTGCAAGGGACTGTATAATCCATCAAGGATTGAGCAGCGATTCTTAAATGATTGGCAAATACAAGAACAGTGTATCCTGTGTTTTTTAATAGCAGTGTAGAATTTTTTTGGTAGAAAAAGAATTTTAATCGAATGGGATTTCTTTTAAATATTCTCTAACCAGAGATAAAATTCAATGGAACATGCGTCTTCTCAAAAATGTTAACTAACTTCAAATTCTGTAAAACATTAATCAGTGCCAGAAATGATCAACTCCCACTCCCTAAACCCAGAATGCCCTAAAACATGGCTGCCAAAGAATACAACAACATACAGTAGTATCATGTAGCTGGTGTAAAAAGCAAACCCAAGATTTAGCTTGTCTTCAGAACAATCATGTGGAATCACAATGTCAAACGTACAGTAGAACCATTACGTCTTCTTATTAGCCTTTGTGATGAATTTTTCTATGAACCATAAAAAAAAAAAAAAAAAAAAAAAACAGCAGACAATAGCACATTAGGGGTACCTAAGTTATTTTACTTGACTAACATTATGGATCCGACTTCCGTACTTTTACATTTACCATCTTCTGGATTTTATTTGAATTGGAGTTTAAATTTGGATATGTTACATATTTGCATTGAAAAGACAAGATGTGGTCAGTCAAATATAAGAGTGTTGGATGTATAAAAACATTTGGTATAAATTAAACTTTTCCTTCACATAAAACCAATGTATATATTTGAATTAAGTAAATTTAGGGACAACATGCAAACTCCACACCCACAGACAGGAATCGAACACGTGACCATGAAGGTGTGAAGGTGTGAAGTTCTAACCACTACACCACTGTGCCACCAGATTACAACGTAAGTAATCTAGTTTTAATGAGTACTTACCTAAATGCTAAGGATGACATGTTGATGACATGTTGTTTTCCTGATTTTCTAGCTGTTTAACTAAAAAAAAAAAAAAAAAAATTTTGTAACAAACTTTTGTAATAGTATTGAAGTTTAAGTGTTCCATCCTATTTCTGGGTTACTGTATGTTTGCCAGCTAGCTTTATTAGTGCATTGTTATTCTTTAACACTAGTTGTCCAGTTTTTATTTTATTTCACTTTTATTTTACTAACTTGACTACAGTAATATTTTATTGTTTTAATTATCATGCCCATTTTGCACAGAATAATAATAATAATAATATTAATAATAATAATAATAAATTTTATTTGAAAGCGCCTTTCAGAACACTCAAGGACACTGTACACAGTAAAATAATAATAAAAGTACTGTAAGAGA
>JAQQZT010000010.1:18816337-18826368 GCA_030068275.1 Clarias platycephalus
TGAGCGGTGGCAGCGGGCAGAGTGGGCCCGCGTGGGCAAGCGTCTCCTGCGAGCTACCGTGACAGCACCTCTTGTGCTCACCTCCCAGCTCTCATCTCCCAGACACTCCTTGCCTGGGCGGCATTTCCGGACCAATAGACAGCCCGACAGACCCTGATCTACACTCCCCATGATCTTTTAAAGAGCAGACAGAAGCCCAAGATAAATTAGCAAGGTTTTTTTTTCTTTTTTTCTGTGGGTCCGGGTCCGAGCCCTGCCGTCGGTGGGTTCCCACACCACATGCTACCAGAGACCCATTTCTTATCATGCCATCTGATGTCAGGAAGGGCATCCGACATAAAACCTGTGCCAAGCAGTGTGTGGGTTGGATGGTCATGGGACTCATCTGATTGGAATGCTTTGCTTCCTTCTCATCTGTGTTGGAGCACATTTCATTACTCAGTACATTAAACATTTGTACATGACTCACATAATTGGACATTGCTGGTTCTGGTTTACACATGAATGAAGACAAACTTTGCACTTTAAAACATAATTTCATAATTGCATGCACAGCCTTGAACTCTAAGATTAAAACCCACGTCTAATTCGACTCACAACCCTAATCTTTCGCCAAAAAATCCAGAAAAACCTGCTCATTCAGTACATTCAGCTCGTCAGCTGATGTCATTGTTTGGGAACATAATGTTGCGGGACCTACAGCTGACAAACAGAAGCAACCCCAACCCTCTTTTCTTACTTCGATGTGCCCATCACCCTGGAACAGGGTAAATCTGCACTCATTAGGCCACATGATCTTTGTCCAACGGTCCACAGTCCATTCTTCATGCTCCTTAGCAAATTGAAGCCATTTTCCCCTCCTTATAGTTTTCTTAAGGCTGCGAAGCTGCTTAGTCCCAATTCCTCGAGTTCTCTTCACATTGTGCATGTGAAAATGCTCTTACTTTCACTATTAAACATAGCTGTGAGCTGTACTTCTGTCTTTTTATGATTCTATTTCACCAAATGTTTACGTAATCACAGTCATCCATTTCTTTTCCCCAACCATATTCTATCTCAAAGCTGATGGTTCACCATTAACCTTCCAGGATTTAATAATGCGTTTTACAGTCGTTAAACTAATTTTAGTAGTTTCAGCAATCTCCTTAGTTCTTGTCTTAGCTTATAATAATTTAGCCTTCTGAAACAGAGTAACATCTTTGCCACAAGCACAGAATATATCTTCTGACATGTTGTTTAAGCTGAAACATATTAGTCTTTAGATTGTTGTATGTCTCAGAATTTATTTGTTAACAATAATAATTTTTTTCAGTAAAAATAAAAATTTCAGAGCGATTGTGGCCTACACACTGACTGAACTGAGAAGAGTTAACTGCTAAATAATGAAATGGATGAAAAGTCTGCAAATCTGCCCAGTGTTACTTGACCTGTATGAATCTTTATATACGTAAGGAGGTTTAGATGTTGGGTTAGCAAGTGTAAGTTCAGTATGACGGGAATCGAGCCTGGACCCTTTAGGTGCAATATTAAGCAGATTATAATGTTATGTATATATAAGTTACATATTGATTTATCTAAAATACTGGGTTACAAATATTATTTGCCCAGAGTTACTATTATTTATGTTACAGCATAAATACATATATTTTCAAAACATAACTGTTATTTATTAAGCATTTTTTATTTATTAAGCAATTTTTATAGATAACCTGTGTCAACTCATAAAGCCTCAATTAAGGATGCTTTTAAAAAGGCGAGCCACTGAGACACTAAAATGTAGTGATGTTACTATGACACAGAAGCTCGAGCAGAAGGGAGCGTGTCCAAATTAAGCCTCACTTCGAGGTGTGTGTCTGAGATCCCTCAGTCACATGACCAATATCTAACGAAGCCTCGCTGTTAGCGGAATCAGCGTAGCGTTACTCATTCGACGCTAAAGTAAAGGCTCGTGCACTCTTCAGTTAATTTTCAAAGATTCAGAGATGTTGATTATGTGTATAAACATTTCCTTGAACAGTTGCAGCTGCATGTACATATTAATTGTGCTGCTTGCAATTATACAATCTAGTTACTACACAAAATGTGTCCACTAGATGGCAGTAGAATGAGCCCTTGAATGAAGTTTCATGAATAAACCTTTTGGTGAAACTATTGGCTGGTTGGCTTCATCTGGCCATCACTAGTAAAATGGGAAAATTCTACTGAGGAACCCATGTTGAATAATGGACATTACACACTCCAATGTCAGCACCACTTCCTTAGATACTTGCTTGACAAAAGCAAGGATAATTGAACAGTTTGCCCCTATACGTTTAAATGTATGTTTACAGAACATTTACATAATTAGTTACTCGTGCTAAATTTACTGTGTGCTATTGAATAATGTCTTTTTTTCTGGATGATGAGAGTTAATGTGTGTTCGTACAAAGCCAAGTTTCAGCCTACCAATCAGAGGTACCCATCAGCTCTTAATATACTTCAAACACAGGACCTTATTTAAGGGCGAAATCAAGTGACAAACAAATCCCAGACTCATCTTATCAGTTAGATTTAATTCTCTTTCCATCACACAACAAATATAACGCATACTCTCACTCCATATATAGTTTGTTGACGCCACACATTTGACCAGCATCAGCAACTCTACGTTTTATAATCGATTTCCTTATTGCTAATGATAATAATAATAATATCTGACTAATCAGTATTTCGTACTACTATAGATCAAATAAGCTAACTGTGGTACATCTAGAAAAAATATATATGAATCACTGTCAGAGCCGTCCACTTCAGTTAATGAAAGGCCATGATTCTGTGGTTAAGGAAAAAAACAACAACAACAACAAAAAAAAAAATTCACAACAATCTCACACAGGATAAAAAGTGGCACCAGAGTGGGAAAGCCTCATCACGTATGTACATGTATATTTTACAAAACTAAAGTCTGTCGAAAGAGTCAGAACGGCGTGAGTTATTGGTCCGTCTGCGCTTTGAGCTTCCTCTCCCAGAGCTTCTGGTGGTCGGAGAATCCTTGCTTGCCTTTGTTGAAGGAGTTGGGCCCAGCTGAAGTCGGGGTGTCCCTGTGATAACACAGCACGATTACTTTCCTTTGACCCGTTAAATATGCACAGTGATGTAAACTTGCTTTGTTTCTGTTTTGAGCGTTTATTTCTACACCATTTTATGTTTATTAAATGGAACGTTCTTCTAAGCATTTACACCTGCAAGATTTAACCTCTTAAACTGCACATGAACTCAAATCTTGTCTCTGTGAGAATTTTGACCACTTAGCCATCGGATTCCTTCACAATACTGTGATCCAAAATGTGCGGTGACTTGACAAAGTTTGTAGGAGAACCAAAAAAAAAATCTTGATAAATTAAAAAAAAAAAAAAAAAAAAAAATTACTTCCTGTTTTATATTTGTTTGACTAGAAATACATGTGGGAATGAGATATAGAAATTTTAAAGTGACCTTAAAATGGTTCGAAAGTTTTGAGCAGGCTTACTGATTTTTGAAATATGGCGCCACCTAGAGGTGAATTCACACAACATTTCTTTGACTCCCTACAGATGGTGCTTCAAGTCTGCTTTCAGACTGAGGCCTGGACCTGAGCACCACTGAAGTAAAAGTTTGGGATGTTTGCATTAAGCTAGCACTCTGAACAGTGGACTGCTTTTGGGAACACGATGTCATTAACATTGTCCGTCTCCTAGGTCCATACCACCGGCTATATATACAGGGGTTGGACAACGAAACTGAAACACTGGCCAATTTAGTGTTGGGGGTTTCATGGCTAAATTTGACCAGCCTGGGGGCCGATCTTCATTGATTGCACATTCCACCAGTAAGAGCAGAGTGTGAAGGTTTAATTAGCAGAGTAATAGCACAGTTTTGCTTAAAATATTGAAATGCACACAACATTATGTGTGACATATCAGAGTTCAAAAGAGGACAAATTGTTGGTGCGCGTCTCGTTGGCGCATCTCTGACCAAGACTAGCAAGTCTTTGTGATGTATCAAGATCCACGGTATCCATGGTAATGTCAGCGTACCACCAAGTAGGACGAACCACATCCTACAGGAGTAACTGTGGACGCAAGAGGAAGCTGTCTGAGAGGGATGTCCGGGTGCTAACATGGATTGTATCCAAAAAACATAAAACCACAGCTGCCCAACTCACTGCAGAATTAAACGTGCACCTCAACTCTCCTGTTTCCACCAAAACTGTTCATCAGGAGCTCCACAGGGTCAGTGTACATCGCCGGGCTGCTATAGTCAAACCTTTGGTCACTTGTGCCAATGCTAAACGGTAGTTTCAATGGTGCCAGCAGTGAAAATCTTGTGGACAATGTGGAACATGTATTGTTCTCTGATGAGTCCACCTTCACTGTCTTTCTCACATCCGGGTGAGACGGTGTGTAGAAGCCCCAAAGAAGCGTACCACCTAGACTGTTGCATGTCCAGAGTGAAGCATGGTGGTGGATCAGTGATGGTTTATCAATATCATGGCATTCCCTATACTTGTGCTAGATGAGCGCGTTACTGCCAAGGACTACCGTACCATTCTGGAGGACCATGTGCACCCAATGGTTTAAACATTGTATCCTGAAGGCGGTGCCAGGTATCAGGATGATGATGCACCAATACACACAGGAAGACTGGTGACCGAGTGGTCTGATGAACATGGTGGTGAAGTTGAACATCTCCCATGGCCTGCACAGTCACCAGATCTAAATATTATTGAGCCACTTTGGGGCGTTTTGGAGAAGCGAGTCAGGAAACGTTTTCCTCCACCAACATCAAATAGTGACCTGGCCACTATTCTGCAAGAAGAATGGCTCAAAATCCCTCTGGCTACTGTGCAGGACTTGTATCAGTCATTCCAAAGACGAATTGATGCTGTATTGGCTGCAAAAGGAGGCCCTACATCATACTAATGAATTATTGTGGTCTAAAACCAGGCGTTTCAGTTTCATTCTCCAACCCCTGTATAATTAAATAGATACATAAATAAACAAGACAAACCTTCCAATGTTCTTCATCCTCATCTTTGCCTCTGGAGGCATCTCCTCTGGTTCACTCTATGAGGCCAGATAGAAAAATATTACGTCAACAACTTATGCGAATCTCATGACATCTTTCTGCGTTCGAGACTAAATTACTCACGTCGTCGTCGTCGTCATCGAAAACGCATGCGGGTTTCTTGGTGGGTTTAGGAGGCGCCACTTCCTTCGGTTTCTGGAAAAGATCGACAGGCTTCAGAGAAACATCCGGAACACGCGGAGCTAGAAATTTAAATTGTTAGTCGTGCGTTTTCTAATGGCATCTAGCTAGCTAGCTAGCAGTTGACTCTGTGGAATGTTAAGTCAAATCTTAAATCAACGCGGGACCTGTGGTGAAATTTCTGGTGAATGCAGGAATAAACAGATGATCGACTTTTAAGGACAGTATGGTGATGAGACCCCTAGTCGCAGTAAAACATCCGAATGGTGCAACTTTACACGCAATCATTCACCAACACCACTTGCACACTACAGCAACTCAGCTGGGCGTTACTGCCAATAAAGGTTGTTTTTTTTACTCTCATAACTGTGTTCTGTCATTCTGCATCCTCAAAAGTCCCACTTTGACTTGAACACCCCTTTAATAAACAAATACAGGCAACTTTTTTGTTTTATAAAAAGCGAACGTTGGGTTAGCTAACAAGCATTATTACTATTGTTATTATTCTTAGCACTACTCACACTAGCTCCTAGCTTGATGGAAATAGGAGCAGCCTTCTTAGTGCTACTGATGCCTGGTTTGGGGATTTTAGGAGGCGCCGGCTGGTTCTGGAGCTCATCCTTGCTGGCTGACCGTTTCCCCAGACCTCCTCCTTCTCCAGGGCTGTTGGAGACAGTGTTACTTTTCCCACGGTTTGCCTTCTCCTCCGCTCCTGCTGGAGGCGAAACAACTTACCAAGGTGAGCGACCGTAGCCGTGGTGGCCAAAGGAGAGCTACAGTTACCTGAAAGATGAGGGACGTCAGGAGGACCTGCTCAGAAGTGCTGCTTTGGAGCAGAGAGGCTCAACTTCTACTCGTCTATCCACCTCCATCAGCTCACTGAGCTAATCTAACCCGCTACTTCTTTATGCTTACATTGTACCCAGGGTGATTCCTCTCTGAGAAAGTGTCCATGTTATACCACACGGCTGCTGAAGACTGCTGCATGCAATAAGTTTCATACACTGGAGGACCAGAAACCAGTCTCCGTCTGTCTAACCAGATCTCGTCACATCATCACGCAAAACTGGCTAGCCAGAACTTAATGAAACTTTGCCAGTCCTTTGCCTTTGTCAGGTATTTGGCTAAAGTTAAACTTGCACCCTTAAAAACCAAAATGTTGAGTAAAGGCGATGTTATGAGCAGGCATGTGGCAGATTATAAACCGTGGGTTTTGACAGCGCATGCATCTTAAATCGACCGCTGGACAGAATTCATTCACATGTCATCAAACTAGACAGAATTTTATGAAACTTTTGCAGTATTTAGATATCTGCCTCAAGTTTAACCTGCACCATAAGTGAAATCAAAATGTTGAGTAAAAGCGATGTTATGAACAGTTACCAGATTTAATCATCTACTTTAAAATAATCTACTTGTCCAATGTAAACAAACACCTGCACCAATAAATATTAATTAGAAAAGTTAAACTGAATATTTTTACTGCGATAAGTTCATATTTTCCCTTTTGCTGAAATAACAGCACTGAAGTGGTATAAGTGATTTTTTTTTTTTACATGCTAGAGTCATTTTAAGACGAAAAGTCATCCTTTTCTGATCTAATATTTAGATTTTCTCATCTTTGATTCAACTCTCTGATTACCGAACAGGGAGTGTATTTGTGTGACGATGAAATTAGTGTAAACAAGGCAGGCGTAAGATCTCAACCTTACAGAGAATGTGATTTCTTTGTATTAATAAGTTAGACAGAGAGTTCAGACATGTTGTACAGACATACGTGAGCTTCAACCTGAAATAATAATAATAATAATAATATCACTGATTAATTAAAGCTGATCAGATAATTTTTTAGCTTTAACCTTTTATCTCTTTCGACAAACTCTTTACCCATCAACTGGCAAACCTCTGTGGTATAAGATGTGTTGAGGAACTGGTTGGGAAACATGTGGTGATTTAGACATGCAGGTTTCATGATGTTAAACTGATGACTCTGTGTGTATAACGTTACCCTCATTAGCAGCTCAGCTACATTAGCCTCTTAGCTCGAGTGCAAAATCGAACAGGTAAGTTAAGAACTAAATCATTTTCTGTAATTAAAAAATCCAAACCTCGACTGAATATTCTACAGTGTTAAAACTTAATGCAACCATTCTGATTTTTAAGGTTTAACAATATGACTCTCTGTGAGTCTAAACCCCCAAAACAACACCACAGCTAGTTAGCAGGCTAGCTCGTTAGGCTAACTTGCGATAATCTTCTCTAATTTGTGCGTTATTCATGGCAGCTCATATAACGTTAACTATAATTCAAATGCAATTTAAAATCTACAACAAAACGTCTACTAAAATAAGAATTAGCGTTGATCATTTCACCTCCAGCCCGAGGCCCTTCGCCGCGGTGCTGCACAGTCGCCATTGTAGTGAACAACTTTCCGGAAATGGATACGCGTACGGGTGTCGAACAGGGACAAAAACCCTCTTTGCGCGTTAGGGAAAGCGTTTCGTTTTCTCATTCAGCTGTTTTATCAGAAATGATAAAATATAGATCTTGTAAATTCATACCACAAGTTTAAAACACATTTTAATTGTTTTATTTTATTTATAAACTAAATTATTATTATTATTATTATTATTATTATTATTATTATTACAAAAGTGTATAATACATTTATAAAGAGTATATGTCTTATATAATACTTTTATATAGTTTATAAGTTTATAAAACAGCTTGTAAATTTTTTGGTAGTTCAATAACCGAGGATGACGTTTACATACCACAGTGTACTAGATAACTGTTATAGTGTGTTAGCTTAAATCCTTCTTCTATTTTCTTTCCTTGTATTATTGTTGTATTGTATGTTATTCCTACTTCATCTTTCCTTTTTATCACAGATTCAGAGAGTTTCTGCACAAAAATTCCAATGCACTTATATTGTAGGTATGTGTACAAATGACACACAAAGTCTCTTGAACCTTATTAATATTATTATTAGTAGTAGTAGTCAATTGTAACATCACTCAGCTGAAATAATTTACATGACTGTCAAATATCTTAATAAATCTGGGGCAAAAGTGGATTGTGCATATTTGTACGGTATATTTGTAAGACTTTGTTTTATTATTTAATTTAACAGGCCATGTTTTTTTTTTTTTTTTTTACTTCTATGACCTCTGTGTCCTGATTTTTCTCCAGTCTTTATCAGTCCATGAGCGGCAGCGGTATGGATAATGTGCTACATACAAAGAGGAATTTTGGGCCCCTTCTGTTCCCTTCAATAACATTATGCTGATGATATTATCAGACGACTTACCCATTAGTACCTTAGTGGTAGGTCTTAACATTATATATTTTTTTTTACATTTGCGCATTGTGAATTTTTAAAAACAAAAAAAGAGGTAAGATTTTATTAAAATAAGGACTAATGATGTGATTTCTGTCCGGAGATGTTCATGTCAGATGTTGAAATGAACTGACCAAATTAGGGCACAAAAAAAGATCCAAGAACATAAATTTTTAATCTGAGATAGTCAGCAGACTGTTTATTCTTTTAATTACCACACGTTAAGGTATTTATTTAGCAGCATAGCATTAAGTACAGTACACCATCTTATAGTATGTATGTTTTTTTTTTTTTATTATTTTTTTTTTTTATTCAAAATGTGAAACTCATATTATAGATTCATTACTTGCCATTACGATAATGATTATGGCTTACAGTTCATCTCACACACTCACTTAGGGACTACTTTATCATGAATTACTGCATCAATATGGCATGGAGGCAATCAGCCCGTGACACTGCTGAGGCTTCATTGAAGGCCAGGTTGCTTTAATACCAGCTTTCAGCAAACCTGGTAGTTTTGGCACTGTCGGCAGTACTGTATGTACAGTATACAGTATATAAATTTCCTCACACTCATTTCCATATTTTTTTATTCTGTAAAGTTGCTTTGCTTACTGTGTGTTTGCTCCTCCAAGATCAAGGGTGCGAATCCCGCCTCGGATCCATGTGTGTGTCCGTGTTCTCCCTGTGCTTGGCAGATTACCTCTGGGTACTCCAGCTTCCTCCACAGTCTAATAGTATAATTGGCATTCCCAAATTGCCTATAGTGTGTGTGTGCACTGTGATGGATTGGCACCCTGTCCAGGGTGTACTTCGGGTATTAAGCTGATAACTCGTCCCCTTAAGTTTTGTTGCCACAGAAACGATGGATATACATTCAGGGTGGGGAGTATCCATCACCCTATGTACTGGATGGCCCATGAACAGACCAAAATAACAAAACAAAAAAAAAAGACGTAGTACTAGTAAGGTAAGGTGTACGCTGCCTCATGTAAACACAATAAGTAGTGCAGAAGATAAATGATTGATTTGAAGTTCTCTAAAATCTCCTGGTACACAGCTATGTTGACTTTGGACTTGATAAAACACAGAACAACACCAGCAGATGTCATTGCATCCTAAATTATCGTTTACTGTGGAAACTCATACACAGAACTTGCAACTTGCATTCTGTGCCTCTCCACTCTTCCTCCAGGCTCTGAGACCGTGGGTTAGGGTTAGAGTTTGTTATTTCCAAATGAAAATAAAAAATTTACATTCATCTGAAAAGAGGACGTTGGACCACTGAGCAACAGTCTGATTCTTTTTCTCCTTTGCCAAGGTAAGACGCTTCGGACATTGTCTTTGGTTCAGGAGTGGATTTATACTAGGAATGCAACAGTTGTAGCCCGTTTCCTGAAGACGTCTATATGCGTGATGGCTCTTGATGTACTGACTCCACCATCACTCCACTTTTTGTGAA
>JAQQZT010000010.1:18834868-18847823 GCA_030068275.1 Clarias platycephalus
TCTGAGAGAGCTCGGCCAATCAGCTCTCTCTAGACCTCCAGCTGTGAGAGGTTACAGCATCACCCGGGAACCGAACTAGCGATCTCCGGATGATAGGGCGAGCACTTTACCACTGTGCCACTCGGAGGCCCTCCCAATATTTCATTTAAAGCTCATATAGAATAATATTTAAGGATTGCATTCTATTATCTCAGAAATATTGCTAAGATAATTAATATATCGTCACTAAACGATGCAGAAAACTAGAACCAAAAGTAATGAGCACCCGTATCACTGCATTGGCTCCCAGTGAAATTTTGTATTGATTTTAAAATACCACTAATGACCTAAAAAGCACTAAATGGTCTTGCGCCGCAGTATTTGAGTGAACTGCTAGTGTCTCACAATCTGCCACACCTACTTCAATGAAAGGATGCAGGCTGCTTGTCAGTACCATGAATTATAAAAACAACAGCAGGGGATGGAGCTTTTTCTTACAAAGCCCCAAAGTTATGGAATAGTCTTCCAATTAATGTTCGGGACACAGACACAGTCTCAGTGTTTAAGTCTTGGCTAAAAACTTTTTTAAAGAAGCATTTTTGTGAATAGATTTGCCTTAGGTAATGGATTTGGGGGACTCATGAACATAGAGTATAATGGTGAATAGGTATGTTTAGATGCTGTCTTCCCCACTCTCATTAATCACTCAGGTTTGTTGATGGTGATGATGGGAGCCCTCATGTCTGTGTTTCTTCTGGATCTCCCTTTTACTATGCTGTCATAGTCATCTTGCTCTGCACTAAATGTACATGCACTTTATACAATATGTGACTGTGACCATCCCTAACTGTTATCTCTTTTCTGTTCTCTTCTTTTCTCTCCTCTCCTCTCTCTGTCGAGCTACATATGTCATTCCTGAGCCACCAGTGATCCAGACCTCTGCCCACTGGACCTGTCAGATGACGCATACTGGTGCCCCACTTCTTTTTGTCGTATGGAGGCCCGTGTGGTCTGCCGGCTTGGGATGCACGTGGCGACTGGGGACGATTTAATTCTACCATGAAAACAGTCCTGGCCTCGGCTGATGCAGAGAGTTGTTCTTTGAGGACTTGTGACCGCAGTCGCTTAATAGTTCACGACTGAAATTTACTACAGTTTTGTACCTGAGCCTCCAATAACTGAACTGAACTCCATATTAACTTAAAAGCTCCTCTGTTATATTGAATTTCCAGCCGCCTAACACACAGCATAACTGCAAAACAATTCCTGCAATACGTTATCACCCAAATGAGGATGGGTTCCTTGTTGAATCTGGTTCCTCTTAAGGTTTCTTCCTATTGCCACCTCAGGGAGTTTTTCCTTGCCACTGTTGCGACTTGCTCATCAGGGACTATCTGATCATTTTGATTCATACACATTTTCTCACACATTTCATACACAAGTCCATTCTTTTCTTAAGATTCTGCAAACCTGCTTTGCAACAATGACCAAGCGCTATACAAATAAAATTTAAATGAATAAAAAATAATAATAACAAATTAAACTGTAGTCAGTGACACTGGTGTTCCATAAGCTACCAGTTCAAGACATGCCTGTGCCTTTGTGGTTTCTGGGTTGTTCCTGAAAGTTCCTCTCAGCTGAGGGTGACACTTCGAGATCTTGTCTCCACTTCTCAATAACTTTCAGTGTGCACAATAATTAGAGCTGATCTGGGAATATGCAAATTATTAGAAATTATGTTCCTAAATCTCCCATCCTCTTTGATATGCAGAGCTCCTTGAACTTTCCCATGGTAATGTGTTCTGGTTAATGAGTGGAGTCCATCCAGCTGCAATCAATCATCACCACTAACTAGAAGTTGAGTAGCCTTAAATTTGGCAATTAAAAAAATTTTAAGACTCAGTGCCAGTAAATTAATAACTTACTGGGTGCATGTATAATTTTGTTGGAAAATCAAACTAAATTAAATCTCGTGTTCTTTCCCAAATAAAATACCAATTCAAAACAATTATTGAAAGCTCAATATTTCCATGACATTCATGTTTATGATGACTGTCTTCTGAGAGCAACTGTAGATGGAATGTGGACTTTATATTGGCTTAATAATATTGGCCGTCCTGCCTGGTGTGTATATTTAGTAAGCAGCCTGAACTCTCTTTTCCTGCATGGGTTGTGCGCTTGCTTAAAAATGTGTCTCTGTAGGCGTGATAATACTAATGAAATAAAACTGAGGGATGATTGACTTGTTCCCGTCAACATATACAGTATGTGTGTGTTTACAAAAAGAAAATAAACGTATTAACACTCCATACGTATCCTGTATACTTTGGGTTGATAAAATGCAACCCTTCCTATTTTATGTCTTACCCCACCTCCGTGAGATCTATCTTTAGCCCCACTCTGTCCAGAGGTGTCAATTTCTTTCACTCTGAGACTTCCCGAGGGTCTTACACATATTACACCCTACCCATGTTCCTAGCAGCAGGCCACAGATCGTAAAGATGCCTTACAGCAGCTTGAGTTACTCCTTGTGCTTAGTGCTGATCCAAGATCTGCTTTAACAGATTCACCGCTGCACTGCAAGGCTGATCTCAGATCATAGTTTAAAAAAAGCAGTAGTCAGAGTGCTGTATTGTACATAGTAGAGGAGGTAGCAGCCTTATTTGGATTTGGCAGCAAACCTTGAGGGAGGTTTTACTCCTGACCGTTGCCTCATGTGATCACGCCTGTGTGTTCATGTGTGTGGTTTTTTTAGGCATGTAATTGTGCCTTTTTTACATGAGGAAAGTGTTTGATATTTTCGAACGGGTTATATATTTCAAAAATAATTAATTGTCATGAATGTAATTATGTAAAAATAAATAAATGACCATCACAATAGTATCATTTAGATACTTAAAGGAACCTGGGTTTATACAACAATAATCTATTAGTTATTATAGTACTATAGTTTCATTAACTATTTAAAATATATTGCAATGATTTCCTTTACATTATGGCTAGTTTTATGTACCTTTTTCTGGTGTTGGTTCATCATATAGCTTTTTTAAGCATATTTTATATAAAAAATAAAAACAATAATAAAAACACAAACGATTTAACTTTCTTTAGCATTTATTATTGAGCAGATGCAAATGACCAAACAAGAAACAGTAGTGTTGCTTTCTTAAAAAGAAAGAAAGAAGAAAAAAAAAAAACATCAACTGACTGTCTAAAACGATCATTTACTATTAAGACTTGCAAAGTAATCCTGCATCACAACTAGAAATAATGTCGAACTCAGTTTAAAGCATGTTGCTTCAGGTGCTTCACACTATAATTGTTTAACAGCTAAATGTCATATGAAAAGCAAATGCTTACAGACAATATACAAATACAAAAATATCACATTCCTATTTCTTTCCCAATTGTTAATGACAACTCACCAAAGCAACTCTCTAATACAAATTTTCCAAAATACACTGCACAGATTTATCTTGCCACTCCCTGTTTTTAGTTTTTTAGTTTATGACGTTAAACTTGAAGCATGAACATGGAGAGTTTGAAGGATGTGACCGCGCGACAGGCATGCACAAGAACACAACTTTGTGTGTATGTTTGTATGTGTGTGTGTGTGTGTTTGTGTATCTTCTGTCCTGGGGGACGGTAAAATCTCCAGGCTGAGGTTTTGTACTTAAAGCGCTGATTAGCATGCAATGTCATGTAGCAGTGAACCTGTGATACAACAGAGCAGAGCAAATCAACATCAGCGTCCGCAATTTAATCATGTGCATTTACAAGCTATTTGAATACACAGATTCACTTAATTACGGCAAATCTTTTTTTTTTTTTTTTTTTTTTTTTGGATAAACTGAATCAAAACATTTATAAACATCATAATATCAAACATTTCCTCAAATGTTACAAGTATATGAATCAGCAATTGGTTTATGTTCATGCATTACTACATTTGGGTCTATATCCATTATTAAAAATGTCGTTTAAAAAAGGCTTAGCTCCACCAAGATGGTGCAATAATATCGTACCAATTTTTTTAAATTCTGATTGAAGTCAATTTAAAGTACAGAAAAGAGCCGCCTTCGCTTCTTCAGATTAAATTTAAGAAATGGGAACAAATGTTTTACTCAGATAGGCAGTAAAGATACCTAATGATAAAGTATCTAAAAATACAATTTAAAAGAATGTTTCCTTATGTAACAACTTCGGCAGCAACTTCATTTCCCCTTTTGTCTGTTCCAACCACTCAGTGTTCAGCATCACCAGTATACTGTACTAATCACCAACCTGCTCATCTAACATCATCTGCACCTACAGTACAGTAGGTTACTTGTGATACACAGGTCACTTTGTGGCTTAACAAACATAAAACACTCCTCTGAAACTGAGGAGACACAAAAAGCTATCAAAAATGAGAATCAATAAAGTCATTCAGGTAGCCTGGAGAACTATTCCTGAAAAATATACAAGGAAGTCTGGCTCTTAGGAAGCAAAATGTGAGGAAATGAGGGGGGCTCAAGACTTTTGCACAGTACTGGATGTCAAATTATCTCTTGTTTTACAGATATAAAAAAATAAAAACGAAACAAAATAGATCTATTTAGGATTTTTTTAACCCACCTTTACACCTCAAACGCGGGAAACTTGGCTGTTGTTGGCTGGAGGAGGTCGGCGAGAAAGTAAATAGTTCCAGCCATTCCTGCATCAAAATAATTAACATTTGTAAAGCTAGAAATCTGGTGAGGTGTAAAAGTACCACACAGATAATAATATGCAAATGTGTGCTGACTAGGACTCAATCACAGACTGAAACTTTTGTAGTAGTGAATTACAGGAATCCAGGAATCTAATGATATTCATCAATATCGTCCAAAAGTATACATTATATAACACGCGATTACGTTCTCTAATCCTATGCTACAACAACAAATGCTGACTTTTTCTGATGATATTATTATTATTATTATTATTGTTATTATTATTACATGTGCAGTAAGAAGTACCTTCAAAAAGAGAAAAAGGTGTGTCTGGAGTGCGGCAGCCATGTTTCCCATAGTTCATGCACCAATCTGCAAACTAATGACAGAAACATACGCATCATAATAAGATAATATATTTTCTATCATGTTTTAATATTTTAAATACCCCATATTAACACAGGTCGCTGTTATTGCTCCAGCTGAAAAACATTTACTTTTTTTTTTTTTTTTTACGTATGTCAAACTTGTTTCACTCCTCTTCCAAATGTGTTCTTTTAGTGTTTATGTAAATGAGAGAAAAGTCTAACTGGCTAGAGTAGACAGAAACAGAAAAAAAGGAACAAA
The DNA here is from genome assembly GCA_030068275.1 of Clarias platycephalus. Lineage (NCBI taxonomy): Eukaryota > Metazoa > Chordata > Actinopteri > Siluriformes > Clariidae > Clarias > Clarias platycephalus. The sequence continues at coordinate 18,840,169 of JAQQZT010000010.1, forward strand.
CATTACTTTGCATAATAGGGTTTAATAAAATAATGATTAAGCTTTTGATATTTACGAAAAGAACCATCCTTAAAACAATATAGACCCTATACGTATGCAATACATTTGTATTTTTTGCAATGAACTTTTGGCATTTCTGGAGATGATATTGATTGATAATAAAAGTATTGACGATATCGAAACGTTGTAAAACAGAAATCTAAATCTAAATAACAATTTCACTGAAGGTCTATATTAAAAGTATTAATAGTGTTCTATACTACAAAAGTGTTGTTTATTACCTAGCTTTTTTTAAAATAAAGTTTTACATGCTATTTATTTACACTTTTCCATGACCTAGACACATTTTTATTATTTAGCACAAATAAAACGACTTATTTTGTATTTATTATTATTATTATTGCTTTTTCAGTTTTACAAATTGACTGCTAAATAAGTAAGCATGTATCTAATTATTATTTGTATATCCAGAAATGTGTAATACCATGCAGGCCCTGAAGAGGTGTTTGGGCTCCTGGGTGAGTTTATAGAGAGCCAGGAAGGCGTAGGCGTTTCCTGCTGCACCATGACACAATCCATAACCTTTCTTTAAGAGACCCCTGTGCCAGATGACCTCACCGCACTGCATGGCATCATGAAGGTACTGCTGCTCACCAAACACCTTCCGGTTTACGAAAAGAAGGGAAAAAATGACATGGTGTATATAATTATGCATTTGAATTGACCAGGTGCTGTAGTGTTGTTCAGTCAAGAATAACTGGACATGAAGCAAAACTGAAATCTCACAAGCTGTATATTAAAGTAGTCCATTCTCTATGGTTTGGACTCTTTTGTTCATACCTTGTAGGCCTGCAGAAGCATGTGGATGACTCCGGGAGAGCCGTGACACCAGTGCACCAGGAGATCCCGGTTGTCGTCGACACATGGAGGGTAATTACCTGACGGAAACTTCAGTTGGCACAAGTAATCCACGCTGGGCTTCACGAGGGCTGGCACAATGCTGTAGTTAGAGATGAAACCAGGCTACAGGGATACAAGAGAACTGCTTATATCCCAGTATTTATATATACAGCTAAAACAAATACAGCGGTACCTCGGCATACGAACGTAAACCGTCCTGGAGGCGAGTTCATGAGACGAAAATATTCATAGATGCAAACAAATCACAGAAGAATGAATCGATGATAGAAAATGTCTGTCCTTTAAAGCTGTCTTGATGGTGAATAATCCTAATTTTGGAAAAATCCTCAACAAAACAGAGTTCACAGTCCAATACAGTGGAAAACAGCTCTGAGACAAAAATGGCATTCTTGGGACTCATGGTGCTATGTTTTCACAAAATCTTGCACATAATGTGAAATGCAAATAAAAGAAGACAAAAAAATATGTAAACTCGCTTCGCCTGGCTTTCCACTGATACAAACAAGTTCTGAACGGATCCTATACGTATACGCAACATTGCAGGGACTGTCGAAAATCTTAAGTTCATAAGTTGAACATTCGTGAGGTGGGTGTTTGTATGTCGAGGTACTGCTGTATCGACAAATGATATGCCCAGTTGTAGATTTTACCTGCATGAGATAGTAGTAGATGCCTGAAAGACCATGGGCGGCGCCCACATACTGTTCCTGGTACCACTCGTACATGAGCGGAGACTGGTGCTCCACTCTCATCCTCTGAGCCAGGTTCTGACCCGATGCCAACACAGCCTCACAGATCTACACGATGACAAACACAAATGTTGATGATGACTGCAAGGAATCGATATACTAGGACTCCACAAATCCATGCCAGTGGTGGGGGAAATTTTTTGATATGAGCCCCTGATATGGGCTCTGATTCTGAGACACCACCTTTGGAGGACTTCAAGTCTGTTATGAACATGGAGCGCACTCTTGTCTAAAGACAATGGAGAAGAAGCAGCTGAGAGAGCACAGTTCATTTACCCTACATCATTCCATCATGCAAGAGAGCATGATCCTCATGCAGAATGCCACTAACCAGACTAATGTGAGAAAAATATATCATAATTGTAAAACAGCAAGTTTCTCCTGAGCAAGATGTAGTCAATGGAGATCACAGAATCCATTCTACACTGTGGATAGGTCACCAGATCTTCACTGGTAGCTAAACATACTGTTTTGAAAGTCACCTCTGCAAGTCACCAGCAAAGGGTGGAACTGGGATCAGATTTTCTGCTAATTCAAAGAAAATCTTTCTAGGCATGCATAAGGAACAGTATCTGAGTTACTGAGTTATCTCCTTCCTCATAAAGCTGCCAGAAGGTAGCAAGTGAAACAGCACCAAGAGCACATTGGCTCCAAACAATAACTGGACATCCACCACTTCACCATTCATGCAAAGAAAAACAACAAGAAATGAATTCTTGAGATTGTATGGATCTCACTGACCTGCTGGATGTACTGCATGGGGATCTTTTCCTGCTGGAACTGCTGGTTGATGAAGATGAGGGAGAAGAGGAAACCCACACGGCCGTACAGCAGCTCGTTTGGGAGGCTGCCTAAACCTTTTACTACCGATTTGTGAAACTGCATCAACCTGGGAATCACAACAATGAAGCTCAACCACTCTGGCTCTTTCTGGAATTTTCTTCATAATGGATCATGATCGTAACCTGTTGATGCAGTCCTCTGATTCCTGGATTCTCTGCAAGCGGTGGTAAACGACAGCGGCTACGGCTAAAGGCCCCGCATCTCCGCACAAAAACGTCACCCATCGCTGGGTTAAACACCTCAGACTGCGGCCCACATACTCCAGCGCCCTCTGGAGGAACCCAGGGTCGCCGTAGACTGAGTGAAGGTGCAGGTAGAGCATGGCGATGCCTACACGCAGTTATAAAAAAAAAGTGATGACATTACTGACTTGTCCAGCATCTTCAGGTGGTATAAATTTACAGGTGTGTCTAAAAATATCAGCACCCTTGGCACAAATGAGTTTAAGAATATTTTGGGCAAACGGCATAAGATCAATTTATTCTAATGAGGAATAAATGTTTATTCCAATCGATTTTGTATAGTTAGAATACATTTTATTTTTATGTAACATTTTTTTTCATAAATTTACTTATTTCTGTTTTTATATAATTTTCAAAAGTTCTAGAATTACAGTAAATTATAAAGAATTATGAATAATAATAATTTTTATTAATTATGTACTTTTTCCCAGTCGTTCTTTCTAACTTTCAAACTTTGAAGTATGTTTTTTGACAATCATCTTGATTCCTTTTGATATGCAAGTCAAAAATGTCCTAATCAACCTGAGATAAATCATGACGCAGAGATGTTTGCATTTCTCTCACCTGCCCAGCCTGTGTATCCAGTGCAGTCGCTCGGGTCTGCCGTCTTCAGCCCGTTCTCCATCACGGCCAGCAGCTCTTTAATCTTACCGCTTATACGACATGCGAAAGCAGGCGTGAGCTGGAAATAGGATTTTTAAAAAAGAAGATTTACCAGTACAATAAATGTTGAATGTTTATCCTGTTATTCATAGATGCAACTGCAACTCACTCTTCCATGGGAGTCAAACAGGTCCTGTGTGGTCTCAGGTCCATTATAGTCCAGGTAGGGGTTCTTTAGAGCTCTCTGGTCTGACATCTTTCACCTCGCTGAACAAGATTATCGCATAACACATGATTTGAAGAAATATGATGCAACTTTATTTATTAACTTATTTCAGGAGTGCCTTTCAACAATTTGCTCAAAATTAGTTAGCCAAAAATAAATAAATGTGCTTCATTTATTGATGTCATGTTATTAGCTGTGGGGACAAGGGTAGCTCGGTGGTTTGAACCCGGACGAAACTGAGTTGTCTCAGTGTCTCACTTCTTTGCTTGAGATTGTATCTCAGATACAATCGGGTGTCAAGCTAGCAACCTGAGCCCGTAAGTAAACCCGGATATACCTACGGGTGGGGGAGCATCTGTCGCCTGATGTGCCTACCGGGTGGCATGTAGACAGACTCTAACCCCTATTAACACTATTATCTGCTATTTGCACAATTAACACTAGTGTACTGTGGAAAGTTTCAATTTTATGAATAAAACTGAACAATCTTCTTCATTTTTAAACAGCGGTTGGAATCCAGAAAGTTACTGTACATTACCGCCAGCTTTAGGTTTCATTCTCCCTCATCTTCTCGGCCTCTTAAAGCCAATTTTTTTCAAACATCTACGCATCCTTCCCTGATCTTGTCTTGTCCTGACATTAAATGCTTCCCCATGCTAAAAGACTTTTCACATTGCTAATATCTACTATAAATGTTGTGCTATTAAGCTTGCTGTGTCCAGTTCTTAGTCTGCTAATTAATACTTCCTCGTTCCAATTTTATCACATCTACTTTGTCCTGTATTATATGCGAATATTACGTTTTTAGTTTGTTATTCCACTTCTGCTGTCATTGTTGTTTTGCCGTTCTCCACACTATAAAGCGGTACCTCGGAATTCGAGCGTCCCTCCTCACGAATTTTCGCCTTAAGAACTGAAATTTTGCAAGCGATTTGCCTCTGCTTACAAGGCATTTTCTGCGAATGAACGTCGGCGAGCCAAACGCCGGCTAAGTTGCATGTACACGCAAAGCCGTTCAAAACTTGTTTGCGTCAGTGGAAAGCCAAGTGAAACAACTTTTGTGTGTGTGTGTTTTTTTTTTTATTCTATTTTGTGCGAGATTTAGTGAAGACAGAGCATCATGGATCCCAAGGACACTTTCAGTTTGTTTTTTAAAGCAGTTGGTGCCACGAGGAATCACAGAACAAAAGGTTTTCACGTTCTCCCCGTGCTTGGTGGGTTTCCTCCAGGTACTTCGGTTTCCTCCCACAGTCCAAAGACATGCAGGTTAGACTAATTGGCGTTCCGGACGCTCTACCACAATCGTACCAATGAAAATAAATAGATTGGTTCCTATACAGAGGTTCCGAGATGGATGGATGGATGGATGGACCGTCTATTTATTTCACATTTTCCTTCATTTACATGTTTTTTTCCTAAATGTTTTTGTTATTGTTTCTGCACTAATCATTTTACGTGCTGCTACTGAGTCACTACAAATCACTACATTTCAGTGAAATTCCACTACGTGTGTGACGTCATAAGAGCTGTGACGTCACCGAGCCGTTTAAAAATAAATAAATAAATGAATGAAAAGAAGAAAGAAAAAAAAAATCCAGGATGCCATTTTAGATCCGTGTGACGTCTCAGAAATTACTTCCCACCTTCTATAAGGTTTGACGCCTAATTCCGAATAAAGACAACAACAACAACAACAACAAGACCCAGTATGTAAGATGATTGTATTTTATCTTTATCCTGATCTACATGCTCATCTATCACACATTATCATCACTGCAACGGTCACATTTAAGTGCAACACACAGGACAAGGTCTGTGGCTTACGCTATATTATCTATAATATGCTCGTGAACATAATCATATTCACTAAATATTCACTCGTGAATGCAAAATGACATTTTAAATGTAAAATGTGAATGATTATTTAACCAAGCTGCGCTGCAGCAAAAACATACCACACGAGCCTGGGTTGAATCCCAAATAACGCTACGTTCATTACGTACGTGCACTAGCTAGGGTATAACAAAACGGACGCCACTCACTCCACTGTGCACTATTTTATCCAATGCGTGTTTATTTGGAACATGGCCCAGTTAGGTCCATCTTCTTTGGGTTGATGTATTTGTAGCGCTGTAGGCCTTTGTTAGTGATTAGATTGCCATCTGGTGGACAAGTACCGCAACAATATACATTTACTGTGGAGCATAATGTACTGTACAGGGTGTAATGATCAGTGTTGGGGGATGTTACTGTTTAAAGTAACTAATTACATTAGTCATTAAAAGGTAATGCGTTACATTACAGCATTACTTTTTGATAAAAGTAACTAATTCGAGTACTTTTCCATTGCAGTAATTGAAAACTCCTTTATGATTCCTTATGCATGTTGTTTTAGTCAAGACCTTTTAAATTATTCTACCATCAATCACTCAGCCAAGTTTGGCGCATAATCTGTTAACTACTAATACCCCTGTCTCATCTACGCGGTTTCGCGCAGTGGCTGTAAGTACGGTTCATCATGATTCACCGCGAGTTTTGGTGATTAAATTTCCATCTTTCCGCGTGAAAAATTAAACATGTTTAAATTTTTGCCGGTCTTTGCGGAAGCTTTCAGACCTTGGCGGGCGGGCAATCGCGGCGGCTCATGGTGCCTAACACCGCATCTCACCGCGAGTCAAACCGTATAGGTGAGATAGGGGTATAGCAGCAGGAATAACAGAGGGGGTGGGTTATTGAGGCGGGGCTTGTAGTACGATTTTCACACACACACACACACACACACTAATGGATTGGGAATGACTGGTGTCTGGCTCACGGATTGCATAAATTGTCGGAATAACAGATTACATTTTTGAAAAAATAGCTAAATGACTGAGTACTTAAATTGCGGACCTATTGCGTTTGATTACTCGTTACATCAAAAAAGTTATCCAAGTACTCTTTGTAATGTGTTACACCCAACTTTGGTAATGATGTTGTTTGGGATTGCAATAGGAAAAAATAACGACTGAGAAAACTAATCAATTTTATTGACTTTTTTTGGACTTTTGCAATTTTAAGACAGAGGTTCTCTCTAAAGATCAAAATCAACCAGTATTATATTTGTTATAGTTAGAATAATTTATTAATAATCAAATTTTTTAATAATCAAAGCCTAACAAGCCAATCGCTTCACCTGTTTTATTTTAAGTTTCATAAGACACAGTGACTACGTATTTACACAATCCATCCATCCACTTATTTAGGAATCTTGTTAGTCCAACCAGGGGTTATTCCCGCCAATGTTTACACGTGCATTTACACTTTACAGGCAATTTGGAAATGGCAGTTAGCCAAATCTGCATGTCTTTGGACTGTGGGAAGAATCCCACTAAGCACGAGCAGAACATGCACACTGGACCCTGGACAGTGCTAACTATTATCCTAATACAGATCATGTGAATAAAATAAATCCTAAACACTGAATGTGGCTTAATGTTTTCCTCATACAGTAATGTAGGGTTGCCAACTCCAGCAAAGGAAAATAAGGGACAGTCTTTGTTCTTTATAGGGAAATAAGGAACATTATAAGGGACACTCAAAATATTTGTACTGTACCACATTGTTATGTCATTTCAGCGTCTGCAATTAAGAATGTGTATAAAATGTCTTTTTTTTTTTTTTTAGCTTGAATTAAATGCTAAAATAAAATGCTAGGCGTAAACACGTTTGTTTTTCTCAACCTATTTATGTTTAATATTTAATTTTATACACTGCGTTCCAAATTATTATGCAAATTGGATGTAAGTATCATAAACATTAAATGTTTAGTTTTTAAATTAAACTCATGGATGGTGTCGTGTCTCAGGGCTCTTTGGGTCACTGAAATGAATCTCAGACACCTGTGATAATTAGTTTGCCAGATAAGCCCAATTAAAGGAGAAGTACTGAAGAAGGTTGTTCCACATTATTAAGCAGCCACAGGTTTCAAGCGATATGGGAAAGAAAAAGGATCTCTCTGCTGCCGAAAAGCGTCAAATAGTGCAATGCCTTGGACAAGGTATAAAAACATTAGATATTTCATGAAAACTT
>JAQQZT010000010.1:18855835-18871682 GCA_030068275.1 Clarias platycephalus
GAAAATTAAATTTGGTTTACGAGTGTTTTGGAATACGAGCCCGCTTCCGGAACGAATTATACTCGTAATCCGAGGTTCCACTGTACAGTCACAGCTTTAAGTGAACCCTTATGTGAATATACGCTGCATTTATGGTTGGGTACAGCGTTCATCACTGCACTGCAGAAGGCCATGAGTGTCGTGGAGTGGGTTTGTCTTTGTAAATTCTCAATGAATAACACTGAGTCAGGAGTGCGGAGGGGTGAATTTGTGCTTCACCAACTTGCATGTAGTGCTCCGTCTTTCTCTATCAAGTCTCTGCAAAGCCTTCTGGGTAGTTTGCAAGCATTAATGGTTAACCTACAGGTTCAAGTGTGGTTCAGGGATAAGCAGATTTTGGGCTTATATGTTCACTTGGCGATTCTGGAGAAAGATTGCTAGCTTACTTTTTGTCAAATTCAGTGAACATCTCATTATGGGCCACTACCTGTTTGTTTTGTATGTGAGCTAAAAAAATAAATAAAAAAACTATCTGGGCACCTCAGGGTTGGGGGGCATGTAGTGAAGTGAGATAGTGACTTTTAAGTTCGAGTAAAGTTACATTAATTATCCATATTAGACAATGGTAAACATATAGTGCATCCGGAAAGTATTCACAGCGCTTCACTTTTAACACATTTTATATTATAGCCCTATTTTAAAACGGGTTAAATTCATTATTTCCCTGCAAACAAACGCAAAACATAAATCACATGTAAATTTAGTATTCACAGCTTTTGCCATGACAATCGAAATTGAGCTCACGTGCATCCTGTTTCCCCTGATCATCCTTGAGATGTTTCTACAACTCGACTGGAGTCCACTCGTGGTAAATTGAGTTAATTTGACATGATTTGGAAAGACACACACTTGTCTGTATAAGGTCCCACAGTTGACAGCGCATGTCAGAGCACAAACAAAGCCAACAAACTTTCTGCAGCATTGAAGGTTCAGATGCACAGTGGCCTCCATCATCTATAAATGGAAGAAGTTTGGAACCACCAGGGCTCTTCCTAGAGTGGGCCGCCTGGCCAAATTGAGCAATCAGGGGAGAAGGGACTTGGTCAGAGAGATGACCAAGAACCGGACAAGCGACTTGGTGTGTGCTCTGACATGCACTGTTAACTGTCGGACCTTGTATAGACAGGTGTGTGCCTTCCCAAATCATGTCCAATCAACTGAATTTACCACAGGTGGACTTCAATCAAGTTGTAGAAACATCTCAAGGATGAACAGTGGAAGAAGAAAGCACCTGAGCTTAATTTTGAGTGTCATGGCAAAAGCCGTGAATACTTATTTACATGTGATTTTTTTTTAGGTTTTCTTTTTTATTTTATTTGCAAAGATCTCAAACAAACTTCTTTCATGTTGTCATTGTTTGTAGAATTTTGAGGAAAATAGTAAATTTAATCCATTTTGGAATAAGGCTGTAACATGTAACAAAATGTGGAAAAAAGTGAAGTGCTGTGAATACTTTCCAGATGCACTGTAACATGCTAACGTGCTGCGCTTCATTTATCGTTGAGAAGGAGAGATGGCCGAGTAACTGCAAAAGACGAGAAAGTCTGAAGAGCTAAAGAGGTTATATGAACAGGCAAAACGATGCAGAGTTGGCTTCGTTTCTACTTGAAGGTTGGATAACATTAGTTTTGCTGCTTCATAATTCATTTGACACAGCATTTTATCCTTTCAGAGCAGTCTTTCTATAGTAAAGTAGCAATCGGTGCCTTTCTTATGAAGTTGCTGAGTTGTTTGACCTTGGATTAGTGCTTTAGATTTTTTTTCGGTAATGTGTTGCAATTTGCTGAACTTACAGTTCACAGTGCGCTGTTCTGTTCATCAACACAGGCATAGTGCAGAATGAGTTGCCCCTTAGAATAGTCTTAGAATGGTTGACCCATGCTGTTTACACATGACACGCTTTGATCATCTCAAAAGGCAAACATCAAAAGTTTCTTTCTTAGTAGTAGGAAAATTTCCAATTAGTATCAGGAATCACGGATAGCTTCAAACTATAGTAATGGATATTAAGTTAGATTATTTAAGTCTATGTCAAAATACATCGTCCACAGCTTAAAGACTGACAAAAAATGATGTGTTTCGTATTTCATAATATGTTTTTCTGTTTTGTAGTCCAGTACAAATCTTTATAGCCTGCTGTATAGTTATAAAGCGAAACATGTTACTAATTAGGGTTAGTTAGCTATAAAAGAATTTAATAATTGTGCCTGACATCATCAACCACAGAACACATGCACAGTTGCATGATGTAAGTTTCATAATGAGCCTTATTTGCATTTATAATTATCGAAATTTATTTATATTCCTGAGTTCAGGTTTGCAATCTGGCAATTATTACTATAGACAGTTCGTAACCAGTTCCTGATATTTTTTTCCAATGTAGAAATGTAATGTGTACATGACGTGTTGTCTGCTCCCGTCGACTTCTTTCCCCGTTTTAAGGCATAGGCAATACTTACTAAAGTATAAGTATACGGTGTTATTCAGGGGACACAATAAAATGGGGTATATTACACTCGCATTCAGAAGCCTAATGCTTATAATGTGCAGTGATGTCTAAAAAAAGCTCAGTTTTGCTCTTAAGGCAGATGGATGGCTTAGCATCAGTTATGAGCTGCAACCTGTGATGTTGAAGCCAAACCTTTAGACTGCAGGCAGAGTAATGATTGCCAGCCTCAAATTGTTGGTCGCCTGTGAACTGCAGCTGAGACACAGCCATAAAAAGGGAGACAGATGTCCTGGTTTCAGAAGGGACTTGAGTTGAAATGACTGATTTTATAGCAGAAACCATATGCAGCAAGAGCCTGTATCTGTTGGTGAAGGTCTTTATAGCACTACATTCCAGCAGCAATGCTGGCCATTACTGATGGCATTTTTACTGTTATTTGATAGCCATGTTAATCAAGTTGCAATTAAGATCTCCACTAGAAGGTATCAAGATTCTAAATACCAGCGAAGGTTATTCAGAGTTCATGGCTATGTACACCGATTAGCCATAACATTAATAACATCCATTCATCCATCCATCCATTCTGTTTATACATCTCTCTCTCTATCCACCTCTTCTATGGGAATGTCCAGTTACTCTCAAGATAAATGAGAGTTATAATCTCCCCAACTAGTCCTTGGTCTGCATTGGGATCTTGTCCCTGTTGCCTGATTGATACACCTCCCTAGTGACGTGTCCACGAAGCATCCTAACCAGATGTCCAAACCAACTCAACTTGCTCCTGCTTCGATGCACAAGGACAGTGTAAACGTAAATTGACTGGTATGTCTAGTAGCTTTGAATTTTATCTCGGTTCTCGTTTTACCATGACAGGCTGGTAACTGCTGAGGCTGCACTGATCCATCTTTCAATCTCTAGATCCACTTTGCCCTCGCACGTGAATAAGATCCTGAGATACTTAAACTCCTTTGCTTGAGGCATTCCAGATGCTTCACACCCAGCTACAAACCATCCAAGTGTACATTGGAGATCATCACTTGATGAAGCCATCAGGACCACATCATCTACAAATGAAAAAGATGCATCAACTCTGAAACATTCTGCCTATTTGCTCTAGAAATTCTGTCCATGAATTTGTGAACAGAATTGGTGACAAAATGCAGCCATGGGAGAGTCCAACATGGAAAAATTTGACCTGATGTTGATGATGCGGACCAGGCTTTTGGGTCCGTAATAATAGGCCTGTCACCCAATACTCCTAAAACACCCTCCAGAGGATCTGATGTGGGACACAGTCATACATTTAGTACAGTCATACACAAGTCCACACTTGTAATCTCCATGATCCTTTTTTGAGGGTAAAGAGCTGGTCTGTTGTTGTACTTTCATGATGGAATCCACATCCTGAATCTGAGAATTAACTAATCTCTTTTCCTCCTTTCCAGTATGCTAGCATAGACCTTCCTAGGGAGGGTGAGGAGTGTGATCCCTCTAAAGAGGAATGGATTCCATAAGACCTCTGAATGTGTGCATTGGTATCTGGCCCCAACATGCTAGCAACTGATCCTTTAAGGTGCGAGGTAGGGCCTTAATGGATCAAACTTGTTTGTCCAGCAAATTTTGGTCATGTTCCTTAAACCAATACTGGACAATTTTGGCAGTGTTGACCGCCTGGGCAGGGCTGTGTGCCAGTTATTGAGACCACTGCCATAAAGGGGTGAACTTGATCTGCATCTGTTTAGGTAGTCAAGGCATGTCAAGGGGACTTACACATAAATGCGTGGATCCAAGGTTTCCCCTAGAACATTGCCCAGGACATCACACCACCTTTGCTGACTTATCTCTTTTCCATAGTTTCCAATGTGACACGCACACACACACTCGCACACTGCCCATCCACATGATGTATAAAAAAAACATGATTCATCAGACCAGGTCACCTTCCTCTGTTGCTCAGCAAGCTGCGATGCACTGCATGTTCTAACATCTTTCCATTATGCCAGTTTTGCAGTATGCTTTTGTAATTTGCGCTACAGTAGCTGGGATAATGCCAGAAGGCATCGACTTTTCTCCTCATTTACTTCCCCCGTTCTCCCTTTGTTGGACCACTTTTGGTAGTTACTAACCACTGCACACTGGAAACACCTCCCAAGACCCGCCATTTTGAAGATGCTCTGACCTAGTTGTCTAGCCATCACAATTAGGAGTTGCCAACAAGATTCAAATCTTTAAGCTTGCCCATTTCTTTTGCTTTCTGCACATCATCTTAAAGAACGGCCTGAATTTGCTGTCTAATATACATTGTATTGCCAAAAGTATTCACTTACATTTCCCAATCATTGAATTCGGGTGTTCCAGGTTCTTTCATGGTTACAGATGTGTCAAATGAAGCACCTAGGCATGCAGACTACTTCTACAAACATTCGTGAATGATTGGGTTGCCGTCAGGAGCTCAGTGAATTCCAGTGTGGTACTGTCATAGGATGGCACCTGTGTAATGAGTCCAATCCTGAAATTTCCTCGCTGCTAAATATTCCACAGTCAACTGTTAGTGTTATTATAAAAAGTGGAAACGATTGGAAACGACAGCAACTGATAAAGTAGTAGGCCATGTAAAAATCACAGAGAGGAGTTAGCAGATACTGAGAAGCATAATGCAAAGAGTTCGCCAACTTTCTGCAGAGTCAATAGCTACATACCTCCAAACTTCAGATTAGCTCAAGAACAGTGTGTAGAGAGCCTCATGGAATTGGTTTACATGGCCGAGCAGCTGCACCCTTATATCACTAAGGGATGCAGTGAAGAATCACACTTCTTTGTCTGGCAGTCTGATGAATGAGTCTGGGTTTGGTGGTTGCCAAGAGAACGGTGCTTGTCTGACTGCAAGTGTAAAGTTTGGTAGAGGGGGGGTTATGATGTGGGGTTGTCTTGGGAGTTGAGCTTGGCCCCTTAGCTCCAGTAAAAGGAACTATTAATGCTTTCAGCATACCAATAGATTTTGGACAGTTTCATGCTCCCAACGTTGTGGGAACATTTTGGGGACGGCCCCTTCCTGTTCCAACATGACTGTATACCAGTGCACAAAGCAAGGTCCATAAAGACATGAATGAGCGATTTTGTATGGAAGAAGTTGACTGGCCTTCAGAGAATCCTGACCTCAACCCAATAGAACACCTTTAGGATGAGTTAGAGCTGGGACTGCAAGCCAGGCCTTCTTGTCCAACATTAGTGGCTGACCTCACACAACTGCGCTTCTGGAAGAATGGGAAGAATTCTGGAAGAATCCCCATAAACACACTATTAAACCCTGTGGAAAGCCTTCCCAGAAAAGAAGACTCTTCTAGCTGCGACGGATGGGCCAACACCATATTTAACCCTATGGTTTAAGAATAGGATGTTACTGAACGTTGAAGGCAGGCGAGTGAATACTTTTGGCAACATAGTGTATGTATGTGTATGTATCTGTGGTCACTGTGACAAGTGATCGTTAATGTTATTCATATCACCTCTCAGTGTTTTTAATGTTAAGACCAATCGGTGTATTTAACCTTATGTTTTCATTTGCCTTTAAAAGCTAGCAGGTGTATTTGCATTATTGCATCACTTGATATGTGAGTCTGTTAATACATCTTTGAAAGCTCTAGCGTAGTCATTTAGTAAGCACATCCAATCAATGTCAAAGAAGTCGTTCATCTCTTGATATTCAGTTGGGTGACATTGTAAAGGAAAATAAACTACCTGGCTAAAAATTTATTAACGCGAAGAATTTATAACCTTTAACTTTGATTACAACATACAATGTGGTGGCTAGTTCATGGGTGAAAATGATTCCCCATGCTTCCAGAATGACTCGTTCATAATTTGATTCCTGGAACATGTCTGTGCCATCAGGGAACAAAAACTCCTTAGATGTGATAACCATGTTGATGTACGTGTAGATGTGATGTTCATTCAGTGCATTCAGGCCATCAGCTGATCTCAGTTGTTCAGCACATAAGGTTGCTGAATCATAACCCTGCCTTGGGAGGCTTGTACAGTGGCCACTATGCATGATTGTTGCCTCATTTTATGCCCTTCCCTTATTACCCTGATGCACGCATCACTCCGGACTAAGGTCAGTCTGAACTCAAGCCTTTTTATTAACAAGGGCTTTTCTTATGGCCACACAGCAGTTTAGTCTCAATCCTGTGAATTTCAGGTTTTGATAATTGGATTTAAACACAGTTCTCAACTGGCTCCTTAACCCAGTACTAAGGTGGCCCAGTAGTAAGGTCTTGGGCCACCATGAGTTGCCCCAACACCATCAGTATTCCTCGATGTCTCTCTGCTATTGCTGCAACGTTACCATAGAGATGGTACTTTGTTCTTCCTACAGAAATGACTTGTTTGGCGTTTTCGATGGAGGTTGAGATCTGAGATCAGTTTCATAACTACCACACCACTCAGTGACTCCTTGTGCCCCATAGATGAGGCGTGATATTCCTGGAAAAAAGACTACTAATTTGGTAGAAACATGAGCAGTCAAATCAACTTTATATGGAATTGGAAGCAAGTGGACATAAACCAAGCCAGCCAAATCCCTCCATAGCATAAAAGAGCTGCCCATTTGATTTTTTTTAGCATTGCCTTCTTTCATCCATGGCCAAGCAGTCAGATGAAAGATGTCCTGTCTCAGTAGGTTTATTTTTTAAATAAAGGCAACTGTACTCACTGGGAAGGTCAGACTTTTGCATTGACTAATTACCTACTTCAGTTTTCACTATTATGCACAGTGATGGATTGGCACCTCATCCAAGGTATACCCTGCCTCATGCCCCATGTGTCCTCATGTGTCGCGACCATGTATTCAGGATAAAGCGATATGGGTGATGAGGCTTTATTATCTCCATCTGATGTTTTGAGTGTAGATCTTTGGGAGAGATGGACAGGTTAGCTATATGATTTCAATGTCTCCACCAATTATTCTTCTGGGGGAACTTCTTATTAAAGCTACCACTCAAGAAAGGACCTCTTGGTCAGGGTACATTCGGAGTGGTCAATAATCACTGCTCTATGGACCATTTCCCTGTTTGCCGTTGAATGTGGTGTTAGATTTTCTTTGATTGACAGTGATTTGATTTTATTAAGAGCTTCACTGGCAAAATGGGATTTTGCCCTGTGCAGTGGAAGTAACTAAAGGACTTAAGGACCTAAAAAGGTGTCAACGTACAATTGGTAGGTACTTAGTTGTGCTCGGGGTGTGAAGGTTTATTGTTGTGTTGTGTTAAATCACATGGCTTGGTTGGCTATGACTAGTGATACTAGTAATAAACATTTTTTTGTTTGTTTGTTTTTGACGCAGGTCATAAAAAAAAAATATTGATTCCTAAAAATATACATTTAAAAAAATTATAAATTGCATTGCATTTGAAGTTCTTTGTTTTCTTGTCCTGCTCCAGAAATGAATGGCATCCTGTTGCAAGCCTTCTCCTGCTCCTTGTGTGCACTTTCCTATACATCTTTATTTCACTTCCACAAACATATCAAGAGATGCCACTATGAGGAGTATGTGAAACTGACGAATTCAGGAGAGATTACTTTTGAAAGATTAAATCTGATGCCTACCAGCAGCTCCAGTAGTCATCAAGTAGGAGCTGACTCATCCAGTACTTTGCGCATTACAACATCTAGCAGTCAGATAAATCCTCACCACTGTTCAGATTGTGGTCAGAGTTTTATTAAAGAAAGCGATTTTGAACTACACCAGCAAATTCACACGGGAAAGAAGATAAAGTCATACCAGTGCTCACATTGCGGGAGGAGTTTTACTCAAGTGAGTCATCTCCGAGCACACAAGCGCATTCACACAGGAGAAAGACCGTATCGCTGCTCGGAATGTGGAAAGAGTTTTATTCAGAGGAGTAATCTCCGAACACACCTGCGCATTCACACAGGAGAGAAGCCATACCGCTGCTCGGAGTGCGGGAGGGGGTTTACTCACCAGAGTAACCTTAACACGCATCAACGCATTCACACCGGAGAGAGGCCGTTTCACTGCTTGCTATGTGGAAAGACCTTCGCGCAACAGAGCGCTCTCCGGCTACACCAGCGCGTCCACACGGGAGAAAAGCCGTATCGCTGCTCGGAGTGCGGGAAGCGGTTTGTTCAACTGGCGGGTTTGCAGAAGCACCAATCTATTCACAAACGAGAAAGGCCATATCACTGCTTGCAGTGCGGGATAAGCTTCACTCATCGGACTCATCTCCAAGAACACGAGCGCATTCACATAGGAGAGAGGCCGTATCACTGCGCGCAGTGCGGGAAGAGTTTTTCTCACATGCGCAATTTGCACCAGCACCAGCTCATTCACACAAAAGAGAAGCTGTATCACTGCTCGCAGTGCGGGAAGAGTTTTTCTTTCCAGCATAGATTGCAGCGTCACCTTCGCATTCACACAGGAGAAAGGCCGTATCAGTGCTTACAGTGCGGGAAGAGTTTTTCTTCCCAGCATAAACTGCAGGTACATCAGCGTGTTCACACAGGAGAGAAGCCATATTCCTGTTCACAGTGTGGGAAGAATTTCACTAGTGCCAGTAGCCTCAAAATACACCAGCGCATTCACACAGGAGAGAAACCATATCACTGTTCACAGTGCGGAAAGAGTTTTACTTGTCGGACTAATCTCCGGCAGCACCAGCGCACTCACACAGGAGAGAAGCCCTATGACTGCTCAAAGTGTGGGAAGAGTTTTACTTGTAAGTCCAATCTCCGACAGCACCAGCGCGTTCACACAAAAGAGAAAAGTCGCTCACTGAAGACACAAGAGCAAGAAACCTGATTGCCATGATTTGCTCATTTCAGGATGTCTTGTTTCATACATGGGGCAGCATGGCGGCACAGCAGGTAGTGTTGGCACCTCACAGCTCCAGGGTCCAGTAGTATAGAGTTTGACGTGCTCTCCCTGTTTCTGCAAGGACTTTCTTCGATCTTCTAGACATGCTAGTAGATGGATCCTTTAAAACGGCCTGTATATGAATAAATGCATGATTGTGTGATTTCCTCTGTTGTCTGGTGTACTGTTTAGAGTATATTTCCAGTGTTCTTGGAATAGGCTCGGGACACCCTAATGAGGAAATATGGCTGTTACATAAGATTGAGATGAAAATGTTCTGCATTTTATGTAGCTGATGGTCTTGCATATTTGTTGACAGCATGTGTTGGATGTTATATTGCATTCGTATATATTTTCTTTGTCTTAGATAGTGGTAAAACAGTGTGTTTAAAATATGTATAAAAACACTTTCATTGTAATTCATGTTCCATGAAATGGATTTTGAACTTTTCCTTCAACATTCTGTATCATATCCCCTTATTTTAATACTAACATGAATGGCATTATATGTAATGTTTATTTTGTAATTTAATTGAAAATTGCTATTAAGCTATAGAGAGAGAGAAAGAAAAAACAAATCATTCTTACTGACGACAGTACTCAGCATCAGTATTTCTTTTAGTAGTATTTAGGAGATGGATGCTTTTGTTCATTTGTACTTAGATATATCTTTCGTACTAGTGTTTTCAAAAGACAGAAATGTAGCAGGCCTAACTTTGTTGGACACCATATTGAGTAATTTTAGGCACTGAATAATTCCAACTGATTAAATCGATGGTAACAATCTGTCTAACCAAGCATGTTTCAAGCCTGTCTATTAAAATATCATGATTAAATGGTGTCAAAATGTTACAAGTCAAGTAGTACCAACACATATACGCCCATAGTTGGGAATTTGCGACATTAGAGAGCGCATTAGGACACATCCAGAAACCAGAAAAAAACAATTGCCATGTAGAAATGGTGTGTTGGATCCTTCATTGAAGAGAACCAGACAGATCAAGAATCTACTTTTAAGGGAGATGCCTAGAAGCAGCTAGCTTGAGGACATGCTATACAGTAAGCTGAGTTATCAACATATTTATGTCACATATGGTTGGGCTACAAGATGAGAGCATGAAGCTACAGAGCAAATGATTAGAAATGGGAATAACCGGGGACCAACCCGATATGATATTATCATCAGACCAAGGTGTCAATTTGAAGTTCTCTATCACGATTTTTGCCACAATTCTAAACAAACTTTGGAAAGATTTTGCTCCAACCATGCAGGATGCTGTGCTGCCTGCCAAGGTGTGAATAGCTTAGAGAATTAGAAATAAAAAAAGTTTAGAAATATCCCCTTGTAGGATTATATAGGAACAGCAACATTGTACCATCTCAAATGCAAATATATAAATAATAATAATAAAAATTCATTTTAAAACTTTGAGTTTGGATTGATTGTGACGATATGTAACTGAATCATATTTTTATCCCATCTCTACTAATTACGCAGCGAAACCAAACTTATGAAATCTTAATGCAGATAACTGTCGGCCATAATTTGTTTTCAGAGAAGCTCAATAAATATCTGGTCTGGTTAAATAATATATACACAAGTTAAAACTAGTGTGGACCATAAAATCCAGAGTAATTGCATTTGGAAAAAATTGTAACGTCAACGAAGATGAACATAAATGAAACTCTGAATTGAAGGAAAATTAAACTTACACAAATTGATTGTGATGGAAGAAACACTAAACGCAAGCTGTCCAATTGATATTAGACTATGATTTTTTTTCCCCTGTATATCATCCCACTATTGAGGTGCAACAATAAACATAAAACTTTCAAACCACCCAGAAATGTCCCTGTGTCCTAGTTGACTTATAAGTATGAAATTGATATGAGATTTCTCCCCTCTGCGCGCATCAGAATACATTTACTCTATATGGAGGGTCTGCTTAGTGTCCGATTAGCCCAATGGTTAAAGCCGCAGATATCCAGTCCTCCAAAGCTGGTCAACTCTTATCATCTTGTATCTTCTTTTCTGCTCCAGTGAATGGATATTAAATACATTTCTAGATGTTTTTCTTACAGCTTTGTATTGACTTGTTATCATTGCTGACCTTCATCAGTCAGTTTAACAAACTGGTTTGTGACATTACTTAGTAGTGGCACTTCTTTTTCATCCGCTGCATTGGTTCATTCCTCGGCTTAATCTCCTCTGAGCATTTCGGATGCTCGGTCATTTGTCTGTCCAGTAGGCCACTTGCGTAGTTTAGTGGGGCATACTTGTCATGCCACACACAGTCACCCTGAGCCTACTGGATGGAGGTGAAGTCTGGTTCACTGAATTCTCCTTTCATCTCACCAGTTTCTCCTTCAGCATCATCTGCTCAAAGACTGCTCATTCTCTAGCTGACTGATAAACTTTGATAATCACTGCCAACATGTTTAATAGGGTTCTTCCACCTGAACTGCTAATTAGTCATGGATGACTTCGCTATGATATGACCTCATCCATATCTCAGCGGTTCTGGTTAACTATATTCTCTACTTATTCTCTTTGAGGGGTCAGTCTGTTTTTGCTTGGCACAGTTATATTAACACTGTGGAATCAGCCAAATGTGCTAGGGTTGGTGTTTGTACCTGCTGCCAATGAAGCCCTGAAAAGGAGAGAATAGGTTTCAGAAAACTGGACTGACCTCATGGTACTTTTAGATCATGTCAATGCCGTTCACTGTTTCGGTACCCACAAATGTTCCATCGACCTCCAGTGGGTTTTCGGAATGGCAGTTGCTCACTGCGCAGTGATTACATCAATTCATTCGGCAGAGATGATCGTTCTCCTTGGCAGGAAAACTCCAGTTTATACAGTTTGCTGGTGTAAACTAACAAAGGGTTTACACAATATAGCTGCTTGATCATAATAAGCACAGTGGTTTCCAACCAATGTTGAGCCAGAGTGTTGATCCAGGTTTAACTGAGCACAGTGTGATTATTAGGAGTTTCTGTAAACAAAAAAGAGATTTTTTTTTTTCTGTGTGGGGGTGTAGCACAGCAGTTAGATTTGTATTGTTTTTTTGTTGTTGCATGAATTCTGTCATTTAGGCTACGTTTACACTGTCAGGTAAATGTGACCCAATTCCCATTTTTTGTGACACATATCGGATATGTTCTATGTCCGTGTAAACAGGAAGAAAACGCATACGTTCCGATATTTCGAGATCGGTTTCAGGCCTCGTTCATATGTGGAAATAAATCAGATATAAATCAGATATGTGCTAATGTGATTGTCATGTAAACAGACAGAACGGATTTCCTGAGTCGTTGTGTTCTGTACGTCATTAAAACTGCGACTTTTTTGCGGTTTAATGACGTAATGTTATTCTCCGGTGGAAGCGCGTGTGGAATGATAACATCATGATAACATAACTTTGCATATATATCGCAGAACTAGCGTTAAGCATATTTTACCTTCATCTATCTTGGCTAGTTTGTAGCGCAAGAACCTCCCTTTAAGTATGCGCGATGTTTCAGATGGTATGGCGAGTGTAAACACGTGAATCGGATATGAGTCATAGTTGAAAGAACGTGTAAACGGACGGTCAAAAAAAATCAGATATAGGCAACAAATCAGAATTGGGCATCGAGACCTGCAGTGTAAACGTAGCCTTAGAGCTTTTATTAAAATCCAAAAAATAAAGTAGCATTGTTATCAATGAACAAGGGTGAATGAAGTTGTGAAGAATGAGTCAATTAGTGAACAAGCTGAAATCAGAAACACATCTCTCCAGACAGGACTGACATTCTATTACAGTTTTGGATCTCGATTGGATGAATATTACTTTACATGCTGGCAAGAATACAATGCACAGTTGGTTTTATTTTTTCAAAGAAATTTGTCTAGGTAACTTGCCCAAGTGATGAATATGTCTGCTGACAACTTGATAATCATGTCCCTTCTAACAGAATGCAGTGATGAGTACAGGCTCATACTTCCTGCTTCCACCAGACATGTAAACTTACAGGGGATAACTGGTCATATGCCAGTGTAGTCAAAATGTCTGTCACAAAGCCTGGTTTTTACTAATGCTGTGACATTGAGTAGTCCTTATTACTGTTGTTAAAGCAGTCCATGACAAATATTTTCTTTTTTTTTTTTTTTTGCACTGCATTTCAAATTGTGTGTTTTTTTTTTTTTTTTTGTCTTACTCCAGAGGTGAATGGCATCCTGTTGCAACCCTTCTCCTGCTCCTTGTGTGCACTTTCCTATACATCTCTGTTTCACTTCCACAAGCACATCAAGAGATGCCACTATGAGGAGTATGTGAGACTGATGAATTCAGGGGCTTTTGCATATGAAATATTTAATCTGATGCCTACCAACAGCTCTAGTGGTCATCAAATAGGAGCTGACTCCTCTGGCACTTTGCGCGTTACAGCCTCTAACAGTAAAATGCAGATAGAAATGTATCACTGCTCCGATTGTGGAGAGAGTTTTGTTCATCAGAGTGATCTTAAACTGCACCAGCTCATTCATGCGGGGAAGAAGATTAAGTTGTTTCATTGCTCATACTGTGGGAAGAGTTTTACTCAAGCGAGTTATCTCAGACGACACCAGCGGATGCATACAGGCGAGAGGCCGTATCATTGCTCCCACTGTGGGAAGAGTTTCGCTCAACAGGGTAATTTCCGAACACACCTGCGCATTCACACTGGAGAGAAGCCGTATCATTGTTCTCATTGCGGTCGGGGTTTTACTCGCCAGAACGCTCTCCAGCTCCACCAGCGCATTCATACCGGAGAGAGACCATATCAGTGCTCGGAGTGCGGGAAGACTTTTATCCAAAAGATTAATCTCCAAATTCACCAGCGCATTCACACTGGAGAGAAGCCATATCACTGCTCAGAGTGCGGCAAGGGTTTTACTCACCCGACGTCCCTTCATGACCACCAGCGCATTCACACGGGAGAAAAGCCATTCCAGTGTTCACAGTGTGGGAAGCGGTTTTCTCAACAGAGCACTCTCCACATACATCAGCACGTTCACACACGAGACAAACCGTATAAATGCTCGGATTGTAAGAAGAGTTTCACTCACCAGAGTCTCCTCCTGCAACACCAGAGCTTTCACACAGGCGAGAAGATGTATCACTGCTCACAGTGTGGCAAGAGTTTTGCTTACCAGCGCACTTTCCGACGACACCAACGCGTTCACACAGGACAGAAGCCGTATTGCTGCTCGCAGTGCGGGAAGAGCTTTACAGAAATGGGGAATTTCCAAAAACACCTGCGTATCCACACGGGAGAGAAGCCGTATCAGTGCTCGGTTTGCGGAAAGCGCTTCGCTCAGTTGGGAGGCTTCCAAAGACACCAGCGCATTCACACGGGAGAGAAGCCGTACCGTTGCACAGAATGCGGGATGAGTTTCGCTTATCAGACTACTTTGCAACGGCATCAGAGCGTCCACACGGGAGAGAAGCTGTATTCCTGCTCGCAGTGCGGGAAAAGTTTCAACTACCTCGAAGGTTTTCAAATTCATCAGCGCATCCACACAGGAGAGAAGCCGTATCACTGCTCACAGTGTGGGAAGAGTTTTACTTGCAAGTCAAATCTCCGGCAGCACCAGCGCATTCATACCGGAGAGAAGCCGTATCAGTGCTCGCAGTGCGGAAAGAGTTTTACTTGCAGGTCTAATCTCCGGCAACACCAGCGAGTTCACACAAAAGAGCAAAGCCACACAGCGAATGCAACAACTTAATATATTACAAATCAATTAGTAAAAAAGGAAAGAACCCTGATTTCAGGTTGCCTTGCTTCATAGTCAGGTAGCATTGTGATGCAGAAGGTAGTGATGATGCCTCAGCTCCACAGTCAGAACAGTTGAGTATTTTATGTGTTCTCTCTGTCCTTCCACCTAACGACAGACTCTAAAGAGCTCTAGGTATGAACATGTACGAGCATACGATGCCCTGGGTTGGACTCATGTCACATTTATGGTGTATTCCCATCTTGATTCATCTGTTCTTGAAAGAGGCCCCTGTTTCGGATGAAGCTGTTAATGAAGAATGACATAAGCTGAAAATGTTTTGCATGTTATGTAGCAAATGTTATTGTATTCTCGTCGAACGCATGAATTGTATAGTATATTGCATTCATATGTTTCTTTTCGTTTTTAAACTAAAGTAGTGGCTTTAAAGGTGCTGTGAAAAATCTATATAGAACATTTTAATACCATATATCATGATAGTTCTAGCTTTTCTCTCTTGTCCCTTTGTTTTAATACCAACATAACCAGCATTATATATTGTGTTTAATGTTTAAATAAAAAAGGCACAATACTTTAGAGTCAACATGGGACCCTGGGACTTAAAACACATCAGTATTTATATACATATACACTACCGTTCAAAAGTTTTAGAACACTTGTAAATTTCTTTGTTTTTGTTTAGTGATTTATTTTCTACATTCTACAACAATACTGGGGATTTCAAAACTAT
>JAQQZT010000010.1:18903319-18914100 GCA_030068275.1 Clarias platycephalus
GTGTGTGTGTGTGTGTGTGTGTGTGTGTGTGTGTGTGTGTGTGTGTGTGTGTGTGTGTGTGTGTGTGTGTTTGTGTGGCTGAATAAAAAATGTGCAAGTTCTGGTCAAAATTAGACCTGTCAAAGCAGTAGCTTCAGTACACAGAGAATTTAATTATGGCCTTAATTCAGCTTCAGATGAGTGCAGTTAAAGGTGTATGTGTGTGTGTGTGTGTGAGAGAGAGATTCAAGAAAGAGTAATTTGTATAATTTGCTTGAGTAGCTGTAAAGCGAAATAACACAAGCGAGACATCTGTTTTTTAGTGAATATATATTTTCTTTACAGTATGTAATTATCCAGTAGATGTTTGTGTGGGAAGAAAGAAGTCTATACAGTAAGATGCCTGGAAAGGTTTCTCTATATACAGTAAAGTAATAACTGCAGTAGTTGTGTAGCTAGTTGTGTGATCAGTAATTTATTTCAATTGTGTTTTTATTACTTTGGAAATGTCTCGTCATACTGTATGTGTGGAGTGAAAGCATCCATTGGTGTCCTCCAGAAATCCGAGATCTGCACAAGGATGTAAAAGATATGTGAATGTTGACAATCAAGACAGATAAAGATTGCTTTTCTTTATTATTTCTTAGGTGGCTTTTTTTTTTTTTGACATTGTCAATCTCTTTCCTGTTTTCCAATCTTTTGTCTTCATTGTCTGTGTTTGATGCTGCCTTGGCCTTTTAAAACGATTCCCTAATAACAAAAATTAATATTTCATTCATTCATCTTCTATACCGCTTAACCTGTACAGAAAGAAGTTGTGGATTGTGGGTGGCCTGGAGCTTATCCCAGGAGAAGTTAGACACAAGGTGATGGTGCCAATTCATCAAAGTCATTAATATTTTCATTTAAAATCCTTTAAGCGTACAGTACTTGAGCTTTCACTTCCTCTCGCGGCAAAAACAAAGAAAAAAAAAACAACAACACAAGGTAGGCAACTAATAAACTGTGCCCAAGGTAAGTACCAGACACCATATTTTCATATTTTTTAAGGATGGACAGCCATGGAAGGAAAAACAAAACATATGCACACATATCACATGCATCACACATTAAGACTAAACACACTACGACACACAAACTAGGTGTGCCATAATCACTCGTACAGTTATTAATAGGTTTGATGACGCATGCTTTTCTCTCCGCCTGAGGCTTAAACCTCAGATAAAGAAGCTCCTGGTTGAAACTGCAACAGCAAACAGAATGTTACAGCATCCGTCCGGGAGTTCTGTTCAGTGGATCAGCTGAACTTCTTCTTTAGACTGCACTGGCAGCTTTTTTCTTCTTTTTTACCAGTCTAACACTAAATTTGTTCGGGTATGATTTCAGGACCTTGCGTTCCCATTTTAGAAAGACGTGCTCTACCTGTGTCTGTGTATATCGTGTAGGAGAAATGCCTTGCAAAGCCTAAGGCAACCTTGAGAGATTGAGTAGTCAGCTATGTTTTTTTTTGAGGGAGAGGTCAATAACTGTTGTCCCTGTGCAGAAGTATTTCACCAAGCATTTAGTAGAAACATTTTAGCACAACTGATTAATGAACGGTAGCTATGAAACAAATTAAATCCTTATTTTTAATAGGGACTTTTTGTAGCAGATCATCTGTTGTAATTATTTATTTATTTGCATAATAACAAATGTACATTGACATAGAATTGACATGTAGGCATATATTCTCCTCTTAAAAACAACTGTCACATAGATAAAGGGGATCTATAATGAAAAATTCAGTTCCTACAAAATGTGAAAAAAAAAAACCCTGCTTATTGTACTTTTTTAATTTTGCATTGGCTATGGCTTAAACAAGCAATTAGATTTTCACCCAATGTGACCTTATATAGGAAGAGCCTCTTCCCTGTCTTATTGCTCAGGTCTGCTGTTCTCTTGTGAAACTACATGTTCTGAAGAGGAGTGAAACTGTTTGATGAAAAATGAGTTATCTTAAGGGTGTTTTACACACACTTTCAGGAGGCCAGATATCGGGGATTGTTAGCTTTTTGGTAGGGGTCTTGCCTGCCATGTGGAATGAGAAATATGAGATGGTGAGGGAGGCGGCTAAGTGTACATCACCTCAGTTCTTATCATTGGAAGACGAAATATGGGGGAAGCACGGGAAAAAAAATAGCAAAGTGAAGCCTGTTTTATTGATTAGCCTCATCAATAAGTGGGTTTCTTAAGGTTACACAACTGTTTAGTCCTGACCCCTAGAGTTGTTGCACTGTGTGTGTGCAAATGCTCATATTTTCCCTACTAAACATAGTTGTACTGTTGTTTGTCTACTGACTTGATTTTATTAATTGATCTCTGACCATGATCATTCACATTTTTCTTTCTCAAAAATGATGGTTCACCACTGTCCTTCCAGGTTTTAATAAGTCATTTAATGGTTATTATACCAATTTTAATAGTTTCAGCAATCTCCTTAGTTGTTTTCTTTGCTTGATGCATGACAATAACTTGACCTTTCTAAAACAGTGTAACATCTTACTTTTACGATCACGGGATATGTCTTCTGTCAAGGTTGTTTAAGAAATTTTATGCGACTCACTGCATCATTTAGGGTTTAATAACGTTTTATTAGAGCTGTAACATTTGCAGTATTTATCCGATGGAAAGCTCTTACTTATTTGTTTAGTTAAATCCAGGTGGTTAATTTGCAGTTGGTATCTTTACCAGCTGAAAAGTCAGGGAGAGTTTATATAATGTAATGTTATACAGTACGTTTAAAACAACACAAGCATGGCTCTAGCTGGTGAATAAACCTGTAATCAGTGCACCAATTTTTATTTTGAGACTTGCTTTTATACAGCACCCTTACAATTGTTACAATAAACAATTAAATAAATAAATAAATAAATTTGCAAGCAGCGATCTTTAATCATTTAATAGACACTCCCCACTCCTGCGTATGCCTGCTTTATATGAGAATACAGAACTGAGCATGACCGTACAACAACCAGAGCATTCAAATAACCAGGGGATTAAAAAAAAAATAATAAAAAAAGAGAAAGATTTCATTAGACTGTTGTACCTTTGTGAATGGTTCATAATGATTGTTATTGAATGCAGTCTTTCTGTGATATCACATGTACTCCTGCGCTTGCATGTGTAAATGTCCTCTGATCTTCATTAAACGTAACATTTAATTTAGCTATTTAAAATGTATTAATCATGTTAAGTATTAGATTTTTTTTTTATATATTTTATTAATTGCCCATTTCTACATTGGATGTCAAATATACAGAGTTGCCTAGTGACATTTCTTATGTACTGTACAATCATCATTATTAGTTAATGCAAGCAAAGCTGACTTGACTCATTGCATATTATTGATTTCAATCGAATCACACCAGAATTTGGAAGCATCCTGAGACCCACCTTTTCAAGGGGTCTCTGATCCCTTGCTAGAATGAAACAGCACTCACTCTTATGTGATATACTTTAATTAACAAATATCCCACATTTCCAAATGGCTCATAGTGTATACAATATAATTGAGAAATAATATATGTTGTTTTGCACAGTACAAATAAAAATATTTAAAATTTGTTTTCCCAAAACTACAAGACAAATTTTGATTTGTGTGATTACTTGTCTTAATACCCATCTTTATTTTTACGTGTAAAAGATTGTTTGCCGAAACCTTAATCTTGAGGACCTGGTCTAATTAAGTAAGCAAGAGATGATCACCAGGAGGTGGTTGAAGAAAAATGTTAATAAGCATAAAAATTTCTTTCGACAGACAGTGTGCGACTCGCTGAACTCCTGGGGTCTACACAGAGACAGGACAGATTTAATACAGCAGTGTTTCACTGTGCTAGAAAGAGACAGTGCCTTACTAAAGGGGTTAAAGGAAAGAACACAAGAAGATCTGTAATGGAACTTTACACATCATATGAGTAAGAAGTAGTAGTAGTTCTTTAATTAAAGAAAAAAAAAAAAATCGCACCAAATCGCTGAGTTCTTAAAAGAATGCACCATTTGGGACATGAAGTCCCAAATCCACTTCATCATACTAACCTGTTGTTGATTGTTTTCCTGTAACAGCAAGTCTCTAAACAGACTTTAACAACTTCCTTAAAAAAATGGTGTAATTTAATTGCATCTGGGCTGAACCTCCCACGAGAGGATTCCAAAACGCTCCAGAGTCGCTGGTCCAAACCGTAATACCTGAACCGTTGGAGGAAAAGATATGAGTGCGAATTTAAAGGAGGAAGAGAAAAGTTATTTTTTTTCCCATTAGAAAGACTCTTTCTTATGAAAATGCAGACACACTCTGTCACCTGCATGGAAGAGAATGTAAATGAATCAGGGGTTAATTACAAAAGAGGCTTCATTTCCCTCAGACTTCTCATTCGTGAAATTCCACGGGGACTTAGCAAGGCTGCGACAGACCTTTTACAAAATCCGGAGGTAAACATGAGATGATATTTAAACTCCTTGAATGTAATGAAAGCTCATATTAATCTATTCATTCTATTCAATCTATTCATGTCCAAACTTTATTAATAAACTCACAGGCAGCCTTGGCTTGCACAAGCCTGGGTAAAATGAATCCTCATGACCCTCTGCCCAATCACAGTGCTGGGGGTTTAAATCTTTTGAAGCAGTCATGGAAGCAGACACCAGTTACTTCTCATCTTGCCACAGCAGTTTCATGTGTCACAAGCACTCAGTGAAGCTTTAATAGAAGCCTAGAGGGCTGTAATGAATGCTAGCATGCTGTGAAAGCTAAGCGCTACCACTGCTATCTATCTGCGGACCTGACGATTCTACCATGATTTATACTCGTCCTTGTTGCCTCTGAAGTACAGAAATGTGAAGAGAGTGAAGAGGTAATGATCTGACAAAGATAAAAAAATTCCAGAATCTATCACTCATGGCTGTTAGCGTAGATATATCAAAAGCATGTTAGCATGACAACGGCGCTGTCACTATTATTAGCAATGGATGAAGTAATGTTTATATACTTCCTACCTCTTATTTTTAGTCAAATTTTACACAAAATGCTAAATAACACATCTGTCCATTATGTAATAATTCCAGTCTATAATGAATATTACTCAATTTTGTCTCTCATTCCTTCTTTTTGTGTGTGCTAGCACCAAAGCATTGGAAATCACGTTAATAAATTCAGAAGATTACTGTTAAGATTACTTTAAAGTATGTCATATTATTATTATTATTATTATTATTATTATTATTATTATTATTGTTGTTGTTGTTGTTCAATGGTTTTAGGGAGTAATATTTTTCCAATGGTTTTAGGGAGTAAATATTTCATGCTGTTATAGGAAAATAATCAGTCACCAGATGTTGTAATGAATCAGATTTACTATTATTGTTTTTTAAACAGAGCTCCTAAAAGAACATAAAAAATAACAGAAGAAAAAAATCCTTAAATTCCAAAATGACTCATATACTTTAGCAAAATATTAATTTATATATGTTTTAGACTTACACTAGCCTGGACATTTAATAAGTAATAACTATTAATTGTAAGATGTTAGCTAAACTGTCCTAAACTGTGGTTAAAAACATTTTCATTTAATTACTACCTTCATGTTCTAGGTTTCTATCATTTCATAGACATGACCAAATTCCTGTAACCTATCTGTAACCTAGGCAGGATTTCTTAATCTCACTCAAGCTTGATGTAAAAATCATCACTATCATTCATAAATCACTTAACAATAAATGAATGTGGTCTAGATTGACATTAAATATACACTGAGATTAAATAATTAACTAACATTGTGCTATACAGTGCGAAAACACCACAACTGAAGTCCATCCTTAATGCTCAAAGATTCTAGCCAATGATATACTGTACGAGACTGAATTTTTTAAACCGATCATACCAAATAATTTTTTTTACAGTACATCACACAAAAGCCTCCAAACAGTTTTGCAATCCTGCTATAAAAAAAGATCTATTTTGTAATTTATAAAAGAAATAAAGAGGCCTTTTTTTTTTTTTTTTTTAACAATGCTGTAAATATACCCTTTTTTAAAAAAAAAGCATTGTTTTGTCCATTTATTTGTGTCCTATGTCTTTTAAAGGGCTCAGAACGTTTATTCCTTTTAAACCAATACTGATTTGCCAGTGCTTGAATTTTTTAGCTTTTGAATTTATTAACGAGTGACATGCAGCATTATCACTTGCATTAAAACTACTGTCAGAGCTGCTGAAAACTATTCAAAGCCTTATGACCAGCCTCAATGAGGGATCGAACTGCGGTGTTTTTTAAGTACCATGCTCGACTAACGACTCCAGACCTCCGCTATTGTAGTTTATGAGCCAGATCAGCTGTAACCACCAGCAGACTAAAGAATTTCACACCACACTCTGAGTCCAGTATTGATCTATGAGGCATACTGTAAATCACAAGCTATTTCTCATGATTGCGCTGGATGATTCACCACGTAAAACTTTATCAACGTCTTGCTGGTTGGCCGTAAAAACAGAAAATGCCTTGATGTCTTGGGTCTTAGCAGTTTGTTATTTATATACTAGTGGGAGTGTAAAGGAGTTCAGCTCTTTTCAGCCATTTTGAAAATGTTAAATTGAATTGATGGACAACATGGATTCTTATAAAAATTAAAGAGGGACTATAATTTAAGTAAATATCAGTGTTATCCCCAGGAGTGTAGCCAGACCTTTACAAGGGACCCATTAGGGTAAAAAAAAAAACAGTATGTATAATAATACTTTACTTACCAAATTGATAACAAATAACAATAATGGACTGACACATGCAGTAGGTACCCAATCGGAATGTTGGTTTTACCACCGCAGCGAACGGTGGCAGCATTTGGGTTTGTGAGTTTGCTGGCTTTTTCCGCTGTGTGGCGCTATGTAACTACAGACTGACCCCTCAGGCCGTAGTTCATTCTCTCGAGGATTAATGAGCCACAGCTCTTTTAGAGCTGCACATAGTAGCGGATAAAAGCAAGTGAAACATTGTAGTTAAACGAATTTATAATCACAGTACTAAAATTTAGAAGCTTAGAATTTAAGTGAAATAAACATTAACACAGTGAGCCTTTAGATTTTATCATGTGTAATTAGAAAAGCTATGCGTGTAGGGTTTTGTGTCATCTTATTTCTTGTGTTCTTTCAATTTGTAGTAGATTTATTAACTGAAATAAATGACCATAAAATTAAAACATTGTCAGGATGTTCTACTGCGTCAGCAGATTTCGGTCATTCAGCCCCGCTTGTGTTTTTGTGTTAATATAAGAATGAAATGCAGTAGGCTGTTATGATCTGTAACGGGTTCGACCCATGTTGCATCTAGGGAGCCTACTAAGTGAGTGAGTAGCGATAGTAGATTTGGGCGCATGACCATCACAGGCGCATGCCGTGACAGATCATCATAATTTTCTTCAATAATAAATAATGACCCCGTTGCGCTGTACCACCGCTGGAAAAACCTTATCAAATAAGAGTTAAACATTAAACAAATTTACAATAACAGTACTAAAATTACAGTACAGATTTAGAATTTAAATAAAATATAGGCATTTCTTATTTGCATCAAATTTAAGCAAAGTGAATGTACAGTATACCATTATATCTAGCCTTTAGATTATATCATGTGTAACACTAGTATATAGGCAGAAAACAGACTCTGGGTGTGTATCAGAAAAAGTTTGCCAGATTAATGGTCAAAAACGATATAATAAAACTATATAAGCTTTTATTTAAGCGCACTCACAATGACGCAAGAACGTTATGATTTTGTAAAATAATGAAAGCAAACAGGGTGCACTATTCTGTATTGTTTTCGGTGAACTTGAGCGCGTCAGAAAATTAACCGAAACTCCATGTATACTCGCCTCAAAGATGTGAAAAAATATATACTTATAGAAAGCGAAATGTCTGATTTTATACAAACTAATGGAAAAAAAATTTAGACAATGTAATTCGTATGAAAAGTTGATTTTTTGGCGCATCCACTACTGCGGAGATGATGAGATGACATGATTACCTTCATCACAGCCGAAACCAAAGACATCAGTAATTTATCAATGAATTTTTAAAATGGTCAGAGTCAGTCTCCTTGCTGTTTTTCCCGACGCATTCATAATCATTAGTCTACTTTATGCGTGCCGTTGAGCGCTGATTAGACTATGTACGAAATTAAAGAGGGGGATCACAATACCGAATCGAAGTCCTGAGCCCAAACCCCATTTAAATTAAATTAACAAATATTATAAGTAAAAAACTATAGCCCACATTTAGAAAACGTTTATAAATTCTTTCCGAAATGAGTTGGCCCGGTGTTATGCGCAGAGCGCCGGGAGATTTCCTGAAGCTCAAATCTCCGAAATCGCTGGGGCATTTTTTCTAAATAGACACTATCTTTAATAACTGATGGAGGTTTTGAGCTGTATACACACGCATTCTTGCCTAATCAACACTTAAAACTACCCCTGTGACACAATAACAGTAATATTTCGAAATTTATATTAAACGAATTTATTTTTATAATTTATTTTAATATTTAAACGAATAATATTTTGCAGGCAGGCTGCCATTTGGAGAAACGAGAGGATAATGAATAAACCAGTTGTTGGGTCAAAATAATAAGGTGTTCATTTGTAAATGACCCACCACATCTCATATGACCCAACATGAGCAACCCAACAATGTGTTTAAAGTACCCGAAATAACCCAGTAATTAAATAACAATAAACAGATACAGATATACGCTATATAACAGTTTATACTTTGTACAAATAAAATTGTCAGCTAGTGAACTTGATCTAAACAACATTTAAGAATTAAATTTTTTTGACTCATTATTGTTGTATACCATTATTGGGTACCTACTGTATGCCATATCTGTTCCTCATGTAGCATGCTAACATGACATCTCTTTGACAATCCTTACTGGTGGACAATGGTCAGATCCTCACCTGCCATTTGATTCCAATCACTGCCCAAACCCAGCCACTGGACGCAGGGTGCCTTAATTTCTAATCCCAAGCTTGGGTAGAATGAAAGGGTTGCATCAGGAAGCACATCCATCATAAAACCTGTGCCAAGTTGAATGCAAATCAAATGTTCCGCAAGCAAGAAGCCCACCATTGAGCCACCAGTTCCCTATCATTGTACACTAGTAAGTATTGTCAACGTGTGTAAGGTAATGTAATGAATGAACAAACAAGTTTAGCTTTGAAGAGCAGCTGAAAGAGCGATAACAACTGGTTGACAATGATAAGATGAATAACAATAATAATGAGATATATCTTGAAAAACTGTAAATAAGGGTGTGCAGGTGTATAGGTATGCAGAAAATTGTTTTATTTGTTGGCTTTAAATATGGCCATTGACCTATCCAGGTCATGTGAGCATGTGTATGATTGAAGGGGCGTGGTTTAGATCAGTTGTCTTAGCAACGGCTGTATCTGCATGGCTGACACATACAGTACAGATAATGTAACCTGGTCTCTGGCACAGACTTAAATAGGACTGTGCCTTTTCTCTGTCAGGTACTTTAGGAACTGTTTATGCTGGAGCATTTACTTAAAAATCCCAAAACACAAAATATGATGCAAATATGATTTCATAACACAAAAATGATACATTTTCTATCAAACTTCAGTCTACAAGTTTCTGGCTCAGAAGCTGAATGTTCTGACATGTTTTGTGGGGGTGTATGCAAATTTGAGGTACAGCCATCTAATCAAAATCAGAAAAACAGAGGAACTAGTCGACCTTCAGGTCCACCTATAGTTATTATCGATAGAAAAATCCAAAATATGACACAAGGGTATAAAGTACACCACGTTTTACACAAGTATATTTAAATTCCCCATAATATTTGTCAAATGTATTTTCGTTCAGCACAAATAAAACCTGCATCTTTGTCTAAATAAATTAGTTGTTTCTAGTTTTTATATCATGCACCTTAGAACTCTGTACTTAATTTACATTCCAGGGAATTACCAAGGCCTTCATGAATTAAATCCAGTGTGTTAGACCAAGAAAACAACAACAAGATACAATGAACTGCATTAACAAGCGATAAGAAAATCCAACACGCTCCAGGGTTAATCCTTTAAAAGCCGGTTTCCGCGTGAGCAAACGCACACACAGTCGTCTTGCAAACAGAAGGCCAAAATATAGGCTTAAATTTTTTATTATAGTACACATACTGTAGATGGAATTATAATTCAATGCATATATGGCTTTTTTTCTTTTAATTTAGTTTTTACAGTTTATTATAGCTTAGAGCTACACACATACATAAGGAAATTTGATCATTCATTACCCATAGGGAAACAGTAAAATTCCACTGAAGCAGCATTTTTCAAGCCTGACAGATTTCCTGTATGTTTCTGGGCAACTGCGGCTGTTATTTAAAAAAAGACATGCAAATTTAATTATTTTCCAGCCAGAGGCACCTTGTTGTGGCTGCATTGTCATAATCATGTTGAGCATATTGTATTGACCTCAGACGCAAAGCTCAGATGGGAATAAAATCAATAAAACTTGCTGAGAATTTTTAAAAACAATTTAAATGCAAGTTACATGTATTTTGTTGATTAAATATTAATGAACATTCTTTTCGTTTCGATCATTCGTTTGTTTTATTATACCTTGTACTATACATCTATACTACAGTATATGTATTATACCATATATATATATATATATATATATATACTGTAAAAAAAAAATTATATATATATATATATATATATATTTATTTAATTTTTTTTACAGTATATATATA
>JAQQZT010000010.1:18926613-18939889 GCA_030068275.1 Clarias platycephalus
TTTACACATTAAGTTTACTGAAAGTAAAAACAGTTGAAAGTCAGAGGACGTTTCTTTTTTTGCTGAGTATATATGTAAAAAAAAAAAAAAACTAAGGAGATAACTTAAACTATAAAAAATAAGATAAAACTTGTCCAATACATTATTAAAAGCTGGAAGGATATCATCTTTAAAGAAGAAATTTGGTGCACAGTGCAAAGACACTGTTAGTGTCCAAACAACAATGTGGCTACTTAAAAAAACAGCTTCACTTTGCTCAGGAGCATAAGGAATGGTTTGTGGAGCATTGAAAAATGGTCATGTGGTATGATTAGTCCAGACTTAACCTGTCCTAGAATGCTGGGCACATCATGGTAAGAACAAAGGCAGATGAAGTGATGCACCCATCACATAATGCCTACCGTACAAGCCTGTGGAGCAGTGTTATGATTTGAGGTGATTTTGTTGGTCAGGTCTATGTTCATCAACGTTATGTGCCCAAAAATGGGGTTAGTTGATGACCTGAATATAG
Source organism: Clarias platycephalus (assembly GCA_030068275.1). Taxonomy (NCBI): domain Eukaryota; kingdom Metazoa; phylum Chordata; class Actinopteri; order Siluriformes; family Clariidae; genus Clarias; species Clarias platycephalus. Next base: position 18,927,125 of record JAQQZT010000010.1, read on the forward strand.
TGAATGTTTGTTGCATGAGCAGCACCATAAAGCACAGACACGAGGCGAGCTCTTACGGGAAAAAGAGTAATTTATCTAGGAAAAATAGGGAAAGAAAGGGTTAAAGGAGGGAGGACGGAAAGAAAGGGAAGGAAGGAATGTGCACGTATACGGGTGGTGGGCAGTGCCCCACTGGTATGAGGGCTCAGGCTGGTGAGCAGTAGGCAGCGGGTAGAGTGGCAGCATGGGCCTGAGTGGACAGCAGCTCTTCCGTAGTTCCGTAGATTTGAGGCTGGTAACTCTAAATGAACTGCTTCTCTGAAGCATAGGTAAGTTTAGTTCTTGTGTTCTTGGGATGGTCTTTATGAGAACCGCTTTCATCACAGTGCTTGATGGTTTTTGAAAATGCAATTCAATTAAATTTTATTTGTATAGCACTTTTACCAATGGTCATTGTCTCAAAGCAGCTTTACAAAATCAAATGGAAAATTATGGAAATGTGTATGAAATCTGAGAAAATGTGTATACATCATTATGCTCAGAATCTCTGTAAGATGGCAATAGGAAAAAACCTTCATAGGAACCAGACTCAACAGGGAACCCATCTTCATTTGGGTGCTAATAGATGCAGCAGAATGACAGACTCAAATGACAGACTCAACAGACAAGATCGAGCAAAAACCCAAACGGGCGTTTTATTAACAATTTTGATAATGAGAGAAATGGAATGAAAAAAAAACGGGTTAGCTTAGCTGTGAGGTTGTAACTGGTGGACGAGAACTGACAGACAGGAGCAGATGCTGGACTGGAGATGAGACGGTGGAGCTAGGAACAAGACGAGACGATTCACGGAGACGAGCAGAGATAGACGAGGTGCGTAGCAGAGTCTGTATTCCATTGATGAAGTCAGACGCTGAGTGAGGGAAAGTGCATTGTATTTCAGGTGTGTTGTTGATGAGAGCCAGGTGTGCATGTGATTAGAACTCGGGTGATTGGGAACGGAGATTGAGGGTGGAGCCTGGTGTTTCCGTGACAGAACCACCATCCCCCCCCCCCCCTTCACGGACCGCTCCTGAGGGCCGCATGACAAGCCGTTGTGGTGGACGACCACTCCCTCTGGGAGCAGGCATTTGTGGATGTTGCTGGTGGAAGTCCCTGAGGAGGTTTGGGTCGAGGATGTCTGGGGGTGGGACCTCAGGACCATACCCCTCCCAGTCCACAAGATATTCAAGCTGACCACCTCAACGATGGGATCTCAGGATTTCCCGTATGGCGTAGATTGTTCCCTCCTGCATGTCTAGCGCCAGGGGAGGTTCGTCTTTGGGACCAGGCTCTGTGGAAACATGGAAAATGGGTGAGTGATAAGGTTTTATGAGTGATACGTGAAAGGTATGGTGAATCTTGTATGTGCGTGGCAGACTTAGCTTATAGGTGACGGGGTTGATCTGTGAAATGATGGTGAAGGGTCCAATGAATCTGGGACTCAGCTTCTTGCAGGGCAGTCGAAGACGAATGTCGCGTTTGGAGAGCCAAACTTGTTGTCCCGGATGGAAGGTTGAGTGTTCTCCTCACGTCTGTGACGATGCATTGCCTCTGTAGCTGCACGCTGTAGCTGTTGATGAGCTGAATCCGAAACCCTCTCACTCTCCTGGAACCAGTAATTCACAGCTGGTACATCAGATGGTGTCCCATTACAAGGGAAGAGAGGTGGTTGATAGCCAAGTACACACTGGAAGGGGGTGAGTCCTGTAGTGGGTTACCAGAGAGAGTTCTTTGCATACTCGGCTCAGGCGATGAACTGGTTCAAATAGTGCTGGCGGTCGTGGCAGAAGGTACGGAGGTATCTGCCTATCGCCTGGATTTTACGTTCAGTTTGTCTATTACTTTGAGGGTGGTACCCAGAAGATAGACTGACAGTCACACCTAGAAGTTGGAAGAAGGCCTTCCAGAACTTGGAGATGAATTGAGGTCCTCGATCGGAAACAATGTCCTCGGGTATCCCAAAAACTCTAAAAACCTGGTTAAACAGAATCGTGGCCATTTCTTTGGCTGAGGGGAGTCCTCGTAAGGGAACTAGACGGCATGACTTGGAAAATCTGTCAACTATTACTAGGATGCATGTGTGACCCTCGGAGCAGGGGAGACCAGTCACAAAATCCACTCCTAGGTGTGACCAGGGATGCCGGGGAACTGGAAGGGCTTTTCCTCCTGACAGATGTCTAGAGGATTTAGTAGTGGCGCAGTCCCGACATCCTCTCACGTACCTTCTGACCTGTTCAGCCATGCTTGGCCACCAGAAGCGTTCTTCCAGTAGTGAGAGGGTTTGATTGGCCCCAGGGTGACCAGTGCCCAGTTAGGTGTGTACCTGATGGAGGAGAACATCTCGCTGAGATGTGGGGACGAAGACACAATTCGCAGGACATTCTGTAGGAGGTGGTTCGGTATTCGTGTTTTGCTGAATCTGTTCCTCCAACTCCCTTTGAATTGGCGAGACGAACAATGTGGGAGGGATAATGTGCTCAGGAGTTCCTTGAGATTCCTCCACATCGTGGAGATGGGAGAGGGCATCTGCTTTGATGTTTTGATGTCGAGCCCCCTCCAACCAATGTCTCCATTCCTGTAGGGCAAGTTTGATCGCTAGGATTTCTTTGTTTTCCGATGTCATAGTTCCGTTCAGCAGGTGTCAATTTCCGGGAAAAGAATGATACTGAGGAGGATTCCCCTGCTACTGGGAAAGATCTACCTCGACCAAGAAGGGTTTATTGTGATCTGGGAGAATGAGGATGGAAGCTGAAGTGAATGCCTGTTGGAGAGAGTGCATGGCTTGAGAAGCGTCTGGGTTCCAGGAAATTGTCTTGGGTTTACCTTTCAGGAGGTCCGTGAGTGGAGAGACTAGGGAATGATGGTCGCGGATGAACCTCCTGTAAAAGTTAGCGAAACCCCAAAAAAGCTGGATGTGTCTAATGCTGGTAGGGATGGGCCAGGTTCGAATGGCTTCTACTTTTGTATTGTCCATTTTAATACCCTCTTTACTGATATGATACCCTCAGAAATGCACGGAGGGCTGGTGGAATGCACATTTCTCTGCCTTTAGGAACAAATGATGGTGTCGGAGTCTCCGGAGAACCTCGACTACATGAATGCGTTGCTCCGATTTGCTCCTAGAATAGATAAGAATATCATCAGTATAGACCAAAACGAATCAGTTAAGGAACGGACGGAGCACCTCATTCATATAGCCTTGGAACACGGAGGGGGCATTGACCAAGCCGAATGGCATAACGAGATATAAATGGTGGCCGGTTGGGGTAATGAAAGCTGTTTTCCACTCGTCCCCCTCCTTAATTCGGATGAGATTGTATGCGCTCCGGAGATCCAGTTTTGTGAAAATGTGTGCTCCTTTAAGTTATTCTTAAAGAAGAAGCTGGAAGCAGCAGGGGAAGTAGATGGTCGAATCTGCCCTAGGTGAAGGGCCTCCTCGATGTACTCTTCCATGGCTCTTTGCTTAGGAATGGAGAATGAATATACCTTCCCCTGCATGGCTCGCCAAGGGCAGAACACGTCCTGGAAGGAGGAGTAGATCTCAGGAATGGTAGCTAACTGCTCACTCTCCGAGAGCTTCATGGAAGTGGTGTTTACTAAGAGGACTGGTTTTACCTGAATGCATTGTTCGAGGCAATCGGCGCCCCACTTGAGGATGTCTCCACTGTCCCAGGAGATCATGGCCTGATGCTCGGCGAGCCATGGACGAGTATGATGTCGGAGATGGACCTCTCCAGAACCAGGAACCTGATGTGTTTAGAGTGGATCCAGCCTACCTGCATATGTATGAGGGAGGTGGAGTAACGGACCAAACCCCCCGAAGAGGGGCACCGGTGACATAGCAGATTTTGAATTGTGTGGAATGAAGTTGCATTGGTATCCTGAGCTGCTGGCATAAGGAGGCGGAGATGTTACCAGCTGACCCAGAGTCCAGGAGCGCCATTACTGTAACAGAACCATCAGCAGTATCAATGATGACATTCGTGGTTTTAGGGGGGGCATGGGTCTACATAGAAAAGGAAGATTGCTTACCAGGGGACGAGGAGGACGTCGAAGACATGTCAGACAGACATGTCCCCTCTCTGCGCAGTAAAGGCACAACCCTTGCGTCAACCAGCATTGTCTTTCAGTGGGAGTGAGCCTGGAGAACAATTGTTGGTCCACCTGCATGGGTTCTGGGGCGGTCCTCGCCTCGAGAGACCGGAGAACTGGGGGGATCCTCGAAGCATGGATGTCTCCGTGGTGCACTCACTTAATCGGCCGGCGACTCGGATTGCTTTACGCATAAACTGTTCCAATCCAACGGAGTCATCCTGGGCCGCGAGTTGCAACCTCAGATGGGGGTCGAGTCCTTGACAGAATTTTGTCAAAAAGGCGGCCTCGTTCCACCCACTGACAGCTGCCGAGGTCCTGAAAGTCAAAACATAGTCTTTAATGTTGTTGTTACCTTGACTAAAGTTGAACAGCTTCTCTCCAGTGGTGGACGCATCGGCCGCCTGAGTAAATACTTCTTGGAAGTAATCAACAAAATCTTGGTAGCTGTGAACTACACTGCTATCTTGCTGCCAGATGGCCCATTGCAGTGCTTTGTCCTTAAGGAGGGAAATTATATAGGCTATTTTAGATCTGTCGGTAGGGAATCTGTGAGGCTGCATTTCCAAGGTAAAGGAGCACTGGAGCAGGAATCCATTGCAGTTCTCCGGTTTGCCACCATAGAGCACTTTTGTCGCCATGGGACTGGCGCTTGCGGGAGGAGTAGGAGAAGAAGAGGTTGTTGCTGGAAGTGGCGCTGTGGTGGTGAAGAGATGGCGGAGTCATTCCACCAGCTCGAGTACTGGATCTGAGCCCGCCGGGTTCATTGTCTGGTCTGGCTTTCTGTAGCAGAATGACAGACTCAACAGACAAGATTGAGCAAAAACCCGAACGGGCGTTTTATTAACGGTTTTGATAATGGGAGAAATGGAATGAAAAAAACGGGTTAGCTTAGCTGTGAGGTTGGAGCTGGTGGACGAGAACTGACAGACAGGGGAGACACTGGACGAGGAGCAGACGCTGGACTGGAGATGAGATGGTGGAGCTGGGAACAAGACGAGACGATTCATGGAGACAAGCAGCCTGGTGTTTCCGTGACAATGGATAGCAGGAAATGTTTTGCAGACATACTGTGTGTTAGGCAGCTGGAAGTTTAATATAACAGAAGATGTTATATCTGGAGACAGACAGGGGGGTGGGGTCTGGGCCACTGGCACCTCGGGAGAAGCATGTGTAGCTCCAAATCATCACAAAGCAGAATCCAGCTGGAGCTGGTCCTTTTCTTGGTGCCTCAGGATTCTCGCAGGTATTGCCTCTGTTTATTGGAGCTGGCACATTCTCCAGATGCCTCAGGATGGGTAAAAAAAGAACTGGTGTAAGGGAATTAGTGTAGCTGCCATCCATAATATTAGCAGCACTAGATGATAATGTGCATTTTTATGTGTATGCCAGGTTAAAGAGATATGTCTTTAATATAGTTTTATACTGGGAGACCCAGTATAAACAGCCCCAAACACTGTCAGGAAAGCTATTCCAAAGCTAACGAGCTAAATACAAACACACTCTATCCCCTTTTGTGGGCTTTGATATTCTTTAAACTACCAGAAATCCAGAGTTTTGTGATCTTAAGGAAGGTGGCGAATTGTAATGTGTCAGAAAATTCGATAGATACATGGGAGCTAACCATTTAGGGCCTTGTACATAAATAATGCTAGTTTGTAATCAATTCTAAAATTAACAGTTCTAAATTTAACAGGTTGCCAGTGCACGGATGACAATATTGTGGTTATATGATCATATTTTCTTTATCTGCTGAGAACGATGGCGGCTGCATATTGGACTAACTATAGCGTGCTTCATGAAAGCATGAACTAGCATCAGATATGGATAAAATGTTTCTAAGCTTGGCAATATTTTTAGGATGAAAGAAGGCTGTTTTTGTAACATTTGATAATATGATAATACTGAAAATATTGATAATACTGTTCTTGCAAGAACTATTCTAGAACAGCTGAGCTTCATGTTTTAATTACTTATTACTTGATTGTCTAATGTCGTAAGTGATGCCAAATTTCATAGTTTTGTAAATAATCAAATAGGAATTATCTATGTATTATTATAATTTTTCACTGGCACTGTCCATCAAATTCCTATATGTCAATATATTACATATATTGAACATTCAAACATGTTCATATATTACATTCATATATAGGTATACTTGAGCAGAGAGCAGAAAAGTGCAACCAACAAAATGCATATTCTCTCAACCTACTCAGTGAGGGTGTATGGGTTTGGCAGCATGATTGGGATACAAGTGTTTCCTCGACAGCTTTATTGAGTGCTTTAATTTACATACCAGGCACACAAACCCTGGACAGGATCCATGAAGCAGACACCTTTCTCTATGGCATGTTGCTTTTCATGCCAAGTTGGCTTCAGAAAGTCCTAATGAGATCTGTTATAGCAAATCTGTTCACCAAAATGTACTTCCACAGCTAATTAGTTCATCAATAATCCATTCCACAATTATTTGGCAACAGAGTTAAAGGGAATGAACATTCAATGTTCCATTACCTGACCTTGCTGGTTTATATGAGAGACTGTTTCAGTACAACAGAAAGCTCAGTGCTGATCTATTTTTCATTCATCATACCGCCATTACCATAAACTCATTCATTATTATTCCTCCCTGTGTCAGACATCATCTCTAAGTGAGGATCTGCCGCCAACCAGACTGCCAGTGTGACCAGGACAACCTCCAACAGCAGGGATGTGTCGCAGGTGTGTGCAAGATTGATGTGTCCGAACCTTTTCATGATGAAGAGCTAGTGTCTGTCTCGGGTAAACAAGCCATCAATTCACAGTGGACAGGTGACTTGACAGTGTTGCATGGCTCAGTAAAGTCATGCCCCAAAAATGCTGAAACATGACAGCAAGACAGTGAATGACATTTTACAACATCAGTTTGTGTACAACTGTAAACTGTAATACTCACTCTTAGAAATTAAGACAGCAACGCCAGCGACAAAGGAATGAAAGTAAGGTTAAATTAATTCAAATGGCAAAGTGCCTCTGAATAGAACAGCATCTATCGAGACGCTAAAACAACTTTGCATGCTTATATGGAAGCAATCAGGATGTGGGTTAACCGCAGAGAAATTAGATGCAGAGCTTTGCAGATATGTAAGGTAGAATGTAAGTTATTATTACTTTTGTAATAATAATGTGTAAATTAATGTGTAAATTTTACCACTACCAGAATATGGGAATGATGTTGCAAAAATGTAATGGATATGTAAACATAATGTAAAAATGTAATGTAATGTACAACTTTCAACATGAGCATATTAATATTTTGGTAATAGAAATCATGTGTATCTGTGCTATTTACTATAGTTGCCTTTGTGACCCATTTTTACATTTTTTGCTTGGTTATGTTTGTACAGTTTCAAGTGAAATAAAATAATTTTGCCTAGGTTATGCAGAAAAGGTCGTACTTCATACTTCATCCCAAGCCCGAGCTCTGGAACCTTCACATCTGGTCCCTATTATATTGGTCTCTCAGCCAATATAATAGAAACTATTCTAAGTGCTACGGCTCCTTCTTCTAGAAGAACTTATGACCTCAGATGGAATGGTTTTGAAAGTTGGTGTATGGCAAACCATGTAGACCCAGTCCACTGTTCGATTGTTTCATTGCTGGAGTTTCTGCAGGAGAAACTGTCCTCAGGCATATGTCCTAGCACTCTCTGAATGTACCATTTCGGCTTGCCATGTTCTGATTGATGGGGTTTCTGTGGGAAAACACCCTGTAGTTGCCCACTTTATGCATGGAGCTAAACGGTTGAGGCCGCCCACTAGAACGTCAGTCCCTTCATGGAACTTAGCTATTGTGCTCGAGGGTTTGGTTCATACCCCTTTCGAACCTCTAGGGTCAGTGCCTGTTAGGTTTCTGACCCTTAAGATGGTTTTTTCTATTGGCCATTACTTTCCCGAAGAGATTTGTGGATTTGCAGGCTCTGTCAGTCTCGTCATCCTGCCGAGACTTTGCCCCTGGGCTGGTCAAAACTATTCTGCATCCTCACCTGAATTATCTTCCGAAAGTTCCATTCTCGACCATGCACCCAATTGTTCTTGAAGCCTCCTGTCCTCCGCCATTTAATGCTCTGGAGCAGGAAAGACTTCACTTACTGTGTCCAGTACGTGCTCTTCAGATTTACATCCACCGCACTAGCCAGTGGCGCAAGTCGGAGCAGCTTTTTATATGCTATGGGGGTCGCAACCGGGGGGCGGCTGCCACTAGATAAACGATGTCACATTGGGTGAGGGATGCTATTGCCCTAGCCTACGAGGTGCGTGGTCACACTTCACCTCTAGGAATTAGGGCCCATTCAACTTCGGGGCTTGCATCATCAATGGCTTTGGCAAGAGGCGCTCCCTTGCAGCAAGTGTGTTAATGCGGCAGGTTGGTCCTCTCCGCACACATTTGTCAGATTATAGTTTGGATGTCCATGCTACTCCGGGCTCATGGGTCGTCGATTCAGCATCGCAGAGTCAGGTCTAGATGTCTTTGTTAATTGTGCACACACGCTACACAACCCTGGAGGTCCAGACACTTTTCAGTGCCGCGTTGTTGGTATTCTCGTTCCCAATAGCATTTTTCACACAGCATTGAGTGTAGCTTTTGAAAGGGAACGTCTCGGGTTATTTGACTGTAACCCTGTTCCCTGAAAATTGTATGCGTGACTGGACGTCCTTTCAGACAAAATTGACCTGAGAATGTTTCCGGTTCATGCCTATTTATAACCTCCAGGTGCACCTAGTCAAATGACGTCACCTGACCGAGGTTATATAAGCCAAACTTTGGCGTGTTTGACACACATGCTTCAACAAACCGGTCGCGCAAAGAGCATTCCCAATACCATTTTTCATGCAGCATCTCGTTCTCGCTTTTTCAGGGAACAGAGTTACAGTCAAGTAACCCGAGACGTTCCTGTTTGTGATTCTAGCTTTATTTAAAATGAGTGTGGGTTTATTCTATACTTGGGTATGTATGGGTGAGTGTCGAATACACAGAGATACAGAAGGACCATAAGCAGATACAGTAGGATAATCCACACTGAACATAAGAGTGAGCTGGTTTTTCAAATCTCATCATGATAACAAACACCTGATTGCTTTTTGAGATTTTTTTCCCTTTAGTTGATAAGAAAGGTTGTACAATAACCCTGACCTTCAAGAAAAAAAGGCCAAAGAATAAAGACTCTTTCAGTGCTCTAAGCAAAAGAGGAGAAAGGGCATGGATTTCTGTCCTCTCACATGTCAGAGTAAAGCTATGAGAAGAAAAGAGACAGAAAGAGAGAGAAAAAATAATGAGAGAGTGTGTTTAGTGTTCCCTGGCCTCTCAGAAGAGGTGACCCCAATTAGTCAGAGTGACTCCCTGCATGCACTGATACACTCATGTATAGAGCATACTTGAGGATATGGTTCATATGTTATTAATAATGGAAAACATTGTCGTTAACGATGAAATGTTATGCCTTATAAATAGAAATATACTGAACCAATAAAAACACCTCAGCATTTATATGTGGAGAATTATTGTTGAAAAAAAATTATACTATATACATATTCTAAATAAATCATTATATAAAACACAGTCATATCACCAGCCAATGTACATTGAGTTCCGTTTTTACAAGCTACTTAATATGTAAAACTAATCCATTGGTATCACAGTACATTTAGCCATTTACAGTGCTGTATAATTTAAACTATTTATTGTTATACAAGCTAGAGGGCCTGTACCCTGAATAGACTTGTAGCAAAGACTTAAATCTCTCAGCATGACTCCTTACATTAACACTGTGCTCTAAAGGCCATTTTACTCCCTAAGACTTTTTAAATAAAGTATTTTCTATTAAAGCTCTTGCTAATTGTTTACGTGGTGCCATGTGCTATTGAGGTCCTATGCTTGGTTTTAGGAACAATAATATAAAGCTGTACTTTTGCTAAATCGTGGGATTTAATCTAATTTTCTCATGCCTTGCATAATAATAAGGCTGTTTAAACCTTTTTTTTCCTTTTCACAGTTTGTAGCACTGAAATAGCTTTAAATGAGACTATATGTCATGAATTACAAAATTGCCTATAATATTGACAAATGGAGGAAATTCTTTTATACTTTGCAAAATGATTTATAACTAAAAAGCTGTGACTGCATACTGGAAGTGTAACGACGTGGGTCTTGCGAGAGGCAGAGCCAAGAGAGAACACTCTGCAGAATGGCCAGATATGTAAGCGGGTACCCAACAAAGTTCTGAAAAGGCAGATCTGCTGTTAGAGACAGACATGAGATACATGACACTGCCTTCATAACCAATCAGCGTGAAAGTGCTGCACCTGGCAGCATGCTTCTTTAAGGCCCCCGGATACCTGCATATTTTGTGCAAACATTAGGTAACACCTGGTATGGTTTTAGAGCCTCAAGACAAAATGTTCCTCAAGATCAAAGACAAATTATTTTTTGTTTTCAGAGCAATGTCCAGTCTTATGCAGATGGCAAAGCTCTGTTTTTACTTTGTTTTTAGTTTTGGTTTTATATGTTTAGTTTAGTTTAGTTCCCCGAATAATAAACTTGCTAATAAACATGCTATCTCAGAACGGGAAGGTCTTCCTATGCTTTTCATAAACAATTTTGCATCCTCCTGTTTTGTTATCCACTCAGAGTTTTGTTAACCAAACGCAGAGCTGCGAGTCTGTATAGAGAAAACTGTGGGACTAGGGAACCAAAAAAAAGCCCATAGTTAACACTTAACCTGATGCTGCCACTACCATGCTTCTCTGATTTTGGTCGATCAAAAAAAGCAAACCACACTTAATTTATTCTCCATACCTTTTGTCACTACCATGACTACGTACCTTCACATCACTACCATGACTTTAGATACAACAGCAGATGGCAAAAGCACTGTTAACTAGCAATAGGCTACTGTGTTTTTTCTTTGATAATTATATATACAAGGTGTATGTTATAGCCAAAATAAATACCAGAAAGATTATCTGATGATTATCAGATTACCTAGTGGATACCTGATGCTGTCACATAGATTAAAGAGTATGCTAATAATCAATAGTTTCTGTTCTGATTAATATTTTTATATGCAATATGGTGTAGTTGTCACGAACTGTGTGTTGTCGGCGTGAGTGTTTGCGTGGCATGAATGCAGAGGCGGTTCAATAAAGACGTTCATTGTACTTTTAAACAGAAACAAAAGTAAATAAGCTCTTTCTGAGCACTTACTTGTCTTTACTTTAATAAACAAAACCAACAACACATAACATAATAAAAGGTAACAAAAGCGAGACGCCTGACTGAACTTCAGTCAGGCTATTTATACTAAAATAAACATAATTATCTTTCCTCAGTTCAGGTGAGCGCCTACGTCACCTGACCGAGGTGTAACCTGGGAACTGAAATTTTAAACTATAAATACTGAACAGAAAGCCAACTAATAACAAAACCAAACGGGCGTTTTGGCGCCCTCTAGGGGTTAACCCTTACAGTAGTGGACTTAGTAACTTTGTAACAATTGTTTGAAAACTGACAAAGAAGGTAATAAGGATATTAATTTGCAGAAGTATGATTTGTTATATGTGCAATAATGTGATTACCTCGGGAGGTGTATAAATATGTGGTTTCGGCAGACAAAGCGCATGCGTTCTACTCTTGTATCAAGACCTCACTTGTTTATTATGTTAAAATTCATTAACATTTTTTGCTCGTCTTGCAAAACGCTCGCAGACCAAGTTTCTCGCAATTCAAGGTTCCACGGGGTGGAACCATATTTAAACAACTAGGCAAAACAATAACTCCATAGAATCTAACTGCACAATGATTTTAGAACATGTAATCAGGTAGTTTTATTTTATCATTAAAAAATAAATTGAAATGATTCTATGATTTTATTTTTTCACTCTGGCCTGTAAAGCATTTATCCTCCAGTTACTAGAGATAGTAAAGTCATGGTGGTTATGCACAAGACACCTAAAAAATTATATTTTTTCTTTTCTCTGAACTGAATTTTACACCGAACAACACTGTTGACATTTACCAGTGACATTTTAATTCGCCTTCTCATACACACACTTTCTTTAGTGTACTCTGTAGCAGCACACAGATACAGACAGATAGGGGGTAAAAATAATAAGCACATCAATAAATAGAATACAGCATTATTATTATTATTATTATTATTATTATTATTATGCTTGCAGTTGTCATGTTTAAATAATCAGAGTTAAAGACATCATTATCTTACTTCATGCTGCAGTCTTTTTTTTTTTTACTTATTCAGAAATAGGATTTTTTTACACTTTGGGAACATGTCTTGTGGAAAATAGTTTATTAATAGTGATTAAAAAGGCAGCTTTTTGTATTTTTAATCTTAAATGTTTCAAAGTCCCTTCAAGTGAAACTGGGATTTGTAAAGTGCAGATGTTTTAAAGAAGGTCTTTTTTTCCAGAAATTATGACCTTGCTTGAGGTCTGTGTCAGTCTCATGAACATTCAGTGGGTAAAATGTCTGATCCTGGAAAATCAAAACTTGTCGTTAACTTACAGAAAGAGATATAATTCAATTTCAATTCAATTTTATTTATATAGCGCTTTTAACAATGGTCATTGTCTCAAAGCAGCTTCACAAAAATG
>JAQQZT010000010.1:19059742-19073849 GCA_030068275.1 Clarias platycephalus
GGAAAGCTCCAGCAGATGACAGTGTTGATTTTATTTCAGTTTATTACTGTTTATTTTATTTATTATAAATGTTTTATTTAAAGTGTAATTTTAGTTTGTATTTATTACTTCCGTAATATTTGGGGGAGGGGGCACAAAAGTGAATTTCTGCTTACGGCACCGATTTGGCCAGCAGCGGCCCTGACTTTAATGTAGTCTTGATTATCTTTTCAGTCCAGTCTCTGTACCGAAGCAGTTTCTGAGGATTGTTTATTGTTTTTTAAGCCACGTAAAACTCAAGCACATTCAAGCATGAAACCATTTGGCTGAAGGCGTGAACCAGTGAGAAACAAGTGCAGATGATCAGGCCGGTGATTAGTATACTGTTGATGCTGAATGCTGAGTGTTTGAAACAGACGAGAGGGGAAATGAGGCTGCTGCTGTGGTTGTTACATAAACAACCATTTTTTTTTTTAATTGGACAGGCACTTTGCAGCCTGTCGCACGAAAAAAATGTGTTCCAACGTATTTTATTCAATCTGCATCATTTAATTTAAAGAAATGAGATGGTGGATCAAGAATTTTGCACAGTAGTTTATACACTATACATGAGCACAAAAATCACCCTGATCACTCCAGCTGCAATTTAAAAAGTTTTACCAGGTGAAGGAATTAGCCAGACTACACTTGTAGCAGAGAGTTACATCTCTCAGCTGGACTCCTGACTGAGTCACTGAGCTCTAATTGCCAATTTGCTTCCACCTAATGTCTTTTCTATTACATTTCTTGTTAATTATCTACAGGTGGCACAGAGGTAAAAGGCTCTCTCATGACAGAAGAACTGGGTAAAGTGCTCAAACGCTGAAGTTTTTTTTTTTTTTTTTTTTGTAATGTTTAACCAAAAGTTGTGCAGAAATGTCCTATTCAAGATCAGACATTTAAAATGAAAACAGGCCTATGTTAAGGCAAAAAGCAAAAAGGCTTTCATGAATATATGCCTATACAGTACATATTAACAAACATTTCTGTCTCAGCCTGTTCCTGTTCCAGTTCCACCCTCAGGACAGCACACCAAGTGCTCTGTGCTGCCTGAGTATTAACACCTGCAACTTGCTTCTAGTTCATCATAGACCATTTAAAACACTCTCATTGGCATTTAGTGTAATTTATAACCAGACTGTGGCCCTGCGGCCCATAAGGACATTTCCCAACACAGCTGGGCCCGTCTTTCACATGGATGAAAGAGAGAGAAAGAAAGAGAGGGTAGGGAAAAAGAACAGATAGGGGGGCACATAAAGAAACAGGCAGATAGACAGGGAATATGACAGGGAATATGCAAACATATGGACAAAATGGTAAAGAAGAACTGACACAAAGCACAAAGCAAATGTGTGTGTGAAAGAGAGAAAGAAAGAGAAAGTGAGACAGACAGACAGTTTAAATTTTAGTCTGTTATTAAAAAGTCATTTAAAGGCACAAGGAGTAAAAAATTAATAAAACATTATACTTCAACCATAACATTAATACCCCTGACATGTAAGGTGGATAACAATGAGTATCCGATTACACTGCTTGTCAAGGGTGGGATATATTGTTCAGCAAATAAACAGTCATTTCTCAAAGTGCTAGAAGCAGGAAAAATGAGCAAGTGTAAGGATCTAAGTGAATTTGTAGTTTTTTGTATAGTGCACAAATTTATAATAATAAAAAAAAAAAAGCTGGCTATAATAGAAAAAACTCAGAACATAGTGGGGTGTGGGGTGGGGGTGTCAAGCTACAGACTACAGAGTGCCCATACTGACCAAGCCAACATCCAGTTTGATTTCTGTTGGAAAAAAGAATATGTTTAGTGATGTAGATCTTGTTTAGTAATGAAGATCCTAACTTTTCTTCATCTAAATATAAAATGCCAGAGGAAACATGAAGAAATGCATAAAAAAATCATACACAAAACATGAGTAAAGAGTTCCTGGCAAGTCAGACACACACATACATGCCACCAAGGCACTGAGGAAACCACAAACATCTGCATGCTGGAACAAAAATGCGGTAATAAATACTAAAGAAATAAAAGATTTAATAGAAACAGAGCTAATCAAATATGCTAAACTACATCCATTAACTCCTGACACTCCCCTGCAGCTAGTGGCTATTATCAGAAACTCAATGAACATTTCCTATCATCACAGAGCCACAATCCCACAGTGTACACAGTCGGGAATCACCATTGTTTCCATTCATGCTCATTGTTTTTAAGAAAATGCTAATTTTCTTTTATTCATGCTCCTTTTGTGGATAAGTGTGTTCTTTTGTTTAATAAAAGGAGAATTATTTCCTGACGTTACCACTGGGGCGGCACATGAATGAATTTTACTGTTCATCAGATTTCTTATGACAATGAATTTGTCTCTATTTTATTTGACGAAGTTACTAATAGTGAACTCAATACTTTTTCTAACATCCTGCAACTGAACACAGCTCATGACACATGCTGCCCTGTATCTGTAAAAACTTTGCAGAATGTCCAAAGCATTCTGTCCAAGAGATACTGAAACATTGCAAGGGCCCCATAAAACCCAAATGGATTTTATGTTATTAAAATATTGTGTGAAAAGCCATTTTTTTCTACAGGATTCTGGGATCAAGGCATCCTGCCAATATTCCTTAGTCAGATCCAGTGAAATGAGCCGGAAAAAGATTAGCCGTGCTTAACCAGTTGAACAAGTTATCAATGCCAGACATTTGATAAGCATCAAATATACAACATTGACTTTTCTGTAGTCCATCCTGAACTGGATTGACCAACGTGGGCACCAAAACCTCCAGATCAATTATTGTGAGACTCCTCAATTACCCCATATCAAACATTTCCATGAGTTTATATTAATCCACAATTCTTTGCACTTCTACAGTATACAGTATGGGCAGCTGCTTACACCCGAAGGCGTTGAAAGTCACTGTAGAGCTCCATGAAGTTAGTATGACCAGGTAGAGGTGAAACTCATCCTGCAAGGGGGCAACCTGTGTGTGTGTGCTTTTCTGTAGTCTTTCCGTGAGGCTGGGTAAATTTGGCCAGGGTTTTTGCAATTAGCTCTGGTTCCACCTCTGCCTTTTAGAGTATTATCACTACAATAGTATTATACAGTACTTCTCCAGCTCAGTGTGCAGCCAAACCAGTTTTTGACATTAGGTGTGTAATTAATAACTTAATGTTGGCATAAGATGAGCATCTTACCTCCTGGTTCACCATTATTTTAGCCAAGTGCCCAGGTAAACTGCATGATGTTATTTCACATGTAGCAAATTCCCCTGTGTTAATTGACCCATGCACATATCTCACCTTCACAATTTGTTAATTTCCCCCAAATCCCACAATTGATAAGATTGTTAATGTAAAGAGAGGAAACCAAAATGGGCCCCCACTGCCATGTCACAGAACCATGGATTGAAACACGAAAACATGGTCCTCGGCCAGCTGGATCACCTCTGTGAGCAACACCAAACAGTGGCACTGGACCCACTCCACCATTCCCCCTGGCAGCCAAGCAATGAACTGTATCAGCACCATGCAATTGCTTATCCAGCCAGCCAGGAAGTGCTTCTCCTGCTCCTCCCACAGTCAGTGTTAGTATTGGTGGATGTCAGGGAGGGACTGGTTGATGTTTGCAAAGAGCAAAGACTCCATGGCAATATTTCTCCTTCAGTCATGGGTTTTGGCACAGCATAGCAGAAAGAGGAGAAAAAGAAAAAAACTAAACAAAAAGGAGATTATATGTTTCTGTAATAAATGTAATTGTCAAAGAAGCAGATCTGGTAGGAGAACTGAAATCTGTAATAGACAGATCTGGACAGATTGGAGATGCAAAACTGATGCCAACATACTATACCAGCACATCAGGGGTTTAAACATGTGAGATGAAAGTCATAATAATCTGTATTTCATTGACTAAATAAAAAAATATATATAATGAATTTCAGATGAATATGTTTAGGTTTGATCATAGAAAATCCAAGTAACATTTAAAGCATTTTTTAAAATGTTTTGAATACTTTAAACGTCATCTTATAAGGTGATTGATAGTATACCTGCTGGAAAAAAATATTAACACATCAGTCCTAAATTGAGATGAACACTAGAATAAACGCAATAGAATCAAGAAACCCATTGTGAATAAACAATAATGAGGAATTGATCATCTTTAGATGACCATGCTAGGTATGTTTATAATCACACACTTAACGTTTAAATTAGTCTGCTTCAATGTTCTGTTTGGATAAGCAGCTAATGAGCAATGTGACTAATGGAGCCATTGATCCTCTTCTCCACTAAGCCATTAGCATTTAATGACATCAAACCTAACCTGCACTGCAGAGCACATACAACGTATTCTTAATATGGACCTGGTTTTAGGTTAGGGTGGTGGTTTGTGTCTTCTGCTGGTATGTGTACGATAATAGCCTCTTTATTTTATCTTATCTATTTTACTTTTACAAAGAGTTATTGTGTGTTTTGGAGGTCATCCTTTCATATTATTTTCAGCATTTATTTTACAATGTTGCTAAATGTTCAGTTCTGGATGGTCAGAAGGTTTCCTGTATCAGCATCTTTTCTTGTTGTGCAGCTAAGTATCAAAAATAACAAAAGACTTTACACAGAGTATTGACTTGAATGGCTGTTGTTCTAAAAGCATGCATAATTGTTGATATACAGTTCTAAAATTGTATGTACAAATGTTGTTCGATAATGTTGATCTTCTGTACACTTCTCTGATGATATATTTATCAGTTTATGAAAAACTGATAAATATATTTTTTATAAAAAAAAAAATCAATGAGAACATTTATGTAACCGCTCAAAATAATAATTATTTTTATGTGCTCACAGGCCAAAATGGTAGTGAGTGCAACAAAGTTCAAGAAAATGGATTTTGGCACAGAGCTAAGAAATACACACTGGGGATGAGAGAATATAAATCAGCATGTTAATGAATGGAATGACTCAGCCATGTCCTTTAATAACTCAGGCCTTTTTTTTCTTTTCTTTTATTCTTAGCATTCTATACTAGAAGTGTATTTGAATAATCGTGTATGTATGATATGGTGAGATGTAGGAAATTAAATGTAAAGAATGCTAAAACAATGAGTTATCTAAACCAAATGTTGTGGAAATAGGTATTAAACAGGTTTATAACAGTCTATGACATACTGTACCAATAAGTAAAAACAAAGACAGAATGGCACTGATGTGGGTGTACACTGCCTGGAAAAAAGGGCACCATTTTAAGAAGGGTCAATATTCTCCTGTATCAAGCAAATAAACAAACAAACGAAAAAAGGAGATCTGAAATTACTGGAATTGGGTTAAGACGTATCCAAAGCCTTACTGTCAAGCCTGTGAGGTTAAAAATGGTGGGAAAAAAAAGATTTGTTAGGGAGCATCAAAAATTGGACTTTGTGGCAATGGAAAATGGCCATGTGGTCTGATAAGTCAAGACTGACCCTTTAAAGGTCTGCAGGAAACTACATATAGTAAAAAATATATTACTTAAATTATATGACATCCAAAATATTTTAATATTTATTTACTTATGTATTTACTTTACTTACCTACATTACTTCTTCCATCAGTAATGCTGAGATTCCACAAATCCTCAAAAATGATCTAACGTTTGTTAAAAGTGCTGTTATAGAAACAAATACAGTATATACTGCTTGTATTATGAAAAAAATGTTATCTACTGCTTGTCTACTGCTTGTCTTATGAAAAATATGTTAACCTTTTCTAAATCATATAATACACTAAGCAGAAACACAAACTGGAAGGGGAAAAAAATGACATTAAAAAGTGACATTTACGTTTCCTCCTCACACATACACTTGTTTTCCTTGTGTTTCAAGAAAGGAACACACACAGACAAGGTAGGGGAGAAGCATCAATAAACAACACAGTAAATAGCAAACAAGGTTTTCTTTTTAATTGACTAGTCAGATGTTTTCAAAATGAATGTTCAGGTTAAGGGTGAGAGATGCCATTACATTTTCTTTATGCTGCGGTTTTCATTATTCGAAAGTTTCACCTCATTAGCTACAGTCAGAGGCAAAAGTTTAATATGATGAAAGACCAAACTGGGAATACAGTATATCTACATTAAATCCAAATAACAAGCAATGGAAAAATATCTATTTGTGCATACATTTGGAATATCCGCCTTTAGGAAAGCTGTACGAGGGACACACCTCCTGTAAGAACACAGTTCTTTTCCACTTTTGGCTTGTTGTACATGCTTGAACATAGGATCTCTGATCCACTGTAAAGTTGTCCACAGTAACACAAACAAGAAGCAAAATACAAGGTTAATCAAATTAGGGGGAAATAATAACCCTCCCGGATACAAAGCGCAGACTGCTTCATATGTCTATCTGATTGTGCTTCAGATCGATAGTTGTTGGGTTGTAGATGAACGAATCACTGGTTGACACAAACACTGGTTGACACAATTTAGTATAAACGTCCATCAAATACACTGATCAGCCATAACGTTAAACCATTAATATTCTAACCATTAACATTATTACCTCTTCTGGTCATAACTCTGCAGGGTCGGTGGGGTCTTGATCGTACATGTTTGTCCAACGCATAGATTGGAATGGGATCTGGTGAGTTTGTAGGCTGAATCAGTGGCCTTGGGCACTTTGGTTTCTGATCTTCATGCTTAGTTGAATGTTCTCAATTGGGTCTTCTGTCAGGGCCAGCCATGGCTTTTCTGTGTGAAGTAGGCTGGCCTTGGGAGGTCCTGAGGACAATATTGAGCCTTGGGTCCCCACAATTCTGTTATTATGGTATATGGTATTATGGTTGCTGGTATATAAATAATAATCAATGGTAATGTGTTACTGTTATGTCTGGTCAGGGTATAAATCATAATATATTATCAAGAGGTTAAAGGTCACTGGGATTCAAATGAACTAATGACATTTGTGTCACATTAGCTCGTAAATAGTTTGGCCAAGATTCATTTATAATTAAGGGTTGTTCTGGAATAAACTACATTTCCTGACTTTTACATCACCGACATGTGGAAAGTGCAAAAACATAATGAACAATTGATCCAAGGCAGAAAGTAAGGAAGTGATATGCTGTTCTAATTAAAATCTAGGCATGTATACAATGCCTGTGTGCGCGCAGCAATAACCTGAAGTAATTGAAACGCAGGAAGCTATAAATTCATGTGGTGCCATTACTTTTCTCTATGTCTCGGTAATGCACTCAGAAGGCTGGACAATTTGTTTTTATCATTACTCATATAGAATGTGCCATTAAAATGTACAATATACTGATAATGATGAGATAATTAATGAACATAGCTACTTAAAAAAAATTTTTTTACCATATACAATTGACAGAATTTTGGACATTAACAGATTTGTTCCTGATTCTTCTGATGTCAATTTTGATGCAAGGATACTGTCAGCTCTAATCTTTCCTAGCATCAAGGATATGTTAAACATACTGACATGAATACCTGCTGTTATTGAATGCCAGCACAATATTGAGTTAGATGGCTTCTCATGATGTCCCACTAGAGCATGGCATCCACAAGGCAAAGGAAAATGCTCTGATCCCCATATACACACCAGCTCGGGATCTCTGATGGAAGGAAAAGATAATCACACATGGTATTTGTTTGTTGAGAGACGTGGGTGTTTTTTTATTAAGATTTTTTAATCCGTGCAGGAATTGTAATTTTAAGCTTTGTTTAATCCATAAAACCTGTTACTCTAATGGCTGTTTTAATAAATATGTAGGTGCCATATTTCAATAAGCTAAATGTTAAAATACCAGTTATTTAACAACACAGACATATAATTACACACATATATATTTTTGTTGTTGTTGCTTTTTCCTGAAAGTAAAAATTAACAACAAAGTAAAAATCATAACACCAAAGAATGCAAAGTGCTGTAAATGTCATAGACCTTGACTGCCATTTAAATGAGACACGCTGAGCACTTTGAAATAAATTAAGGATGAAAGATCTCCTCAAAATTAAAGTGTTTACAGAAAATAACAAGAAAAGAAATATAAATTAAAAAAAAAAAACTCTAAAAGTTCTTTCATTAGCAAGAAAATGTCACCATTTTCTTAATAACCCTTAATTTCTTAATAACATGGAGCTCTATAGCTCCATGTTTGTCTTGGAGCTATAGAGCTCCAAGACAAACATATTTACTTTACTTAGCTACTGTATGGTTTCTGAGTTAACAAAGAACTGATTGTTTAGAAAGATGATCCAATGTATCTACGTGTGTGTGTGCACACGTGTGTGAAAGAGCCACTCGTCTTCCTACAGCCTCCCAACCTGAAACTGTGTTTCTGGCCTCTGAATTCATTACAGCCACTCAGATCCTATTATACTAAAATGAATCAGAATGAAAAATAGCATGTGTTAAACAAGTATGGGATTTTTCATAACTGCAATGATCTTATAGGCAATGAAGACAGTGCATGAGATGAGGAGTCTGAGCAATAGAGGGGTCAGTGAAATTACAAAACCAAAAATCTCTGCTATAATTCTTTTATGATTTTGTTCCTGAAAGGAGCAATTTAAAAAATAATTTGCGGAGACAACATTCAGCACTCATTGCAGCGGTGTTCATGTATAAGTAGTCCCTTGGCTATTTACTTGTGAGTCAGGAGAACAGAGTTTAAAATAATAATAATAATAATAGAAGTAAATAAATAAATAAAGTCTGTGTGAGATTGCTCATCCTAGACTGATTGAATTTGAAGGCCCTCTTGTCAGTTTGTGCCCCGTCTCTAAATTGCTCAGTAATTGATGGATGTTTATTTCTCTGCCACCTGAACAGTTTCCCAATCAACTTAAACTAAAATGTGTGAATTTCATGACAGGCAAATGGAAATGTTTATCAAAGTCACAGCAAGGACCATAGAGGACATCCCTCACTGCCTGCAACTGCATGGACCAAACCAACTAATACAAGATCTAATGGGTACTACTGTATTGCACCCATAACCTAACTCGAGCTCTGTATGGCATCCACAACCTAACCCTAGCTACTGTATTGGACCTACTGTAGTGTATTCATAGAGCTGGGGTGGACCTACAGTAGAATTCCACCCCACTCTTTGAAAAACAACATAACATCACATCTGGGGTGGCCTTCAAGAGATTTATGTCATTTGGCAGACGCTATTATTTATATCGACTTACGTTTAATCTCATTTTACATATTTTACATAATTTCTTTCTAAGACATTTGAACATGAGGTATATAATCAGTTGTCTGATTGTCCTTTTAGAACTAGTCTTGTCACCCGACCTCATTGTCATTGCATCAGCCCTTTGAAGACTTATAAACAATGGAAATTAGTGCTCTTAGAATAAATCATATCAAGTGACATGGAAGAAATCTTCCACAAGTGTCCCACAAAGCTCCATGCTAGATGTGTGGTATGCTGATGATGGGGCTAGGACCTCAGTATGCTGATGATGCACAACTCCTCCTCCTCTTTTTTTTTTTTTGAAAGACTCATGGTTCTGTAAAGATATAGTGTTAATCTGTTTTGTCTCAGCTAGTCAGCTAATTAGATGTCTGAGTTAGCTGGTTAGTTTTTTGTTAATTTATATTGTTTGTATGTAGCACCTTGGTCCAGGAAGAACGCTGTTTCATTTCTCTGTGTACTGAACTGTATATGGTTAAAAGGACAATAAAAGCCTATTTGACTTGAGTTGACTTGGGATTTCAGCTTATCTGGTAGACATAGCATCATGACTAAGCTGCTGCACTTCTTTGAACAATTCTCAGATCACACAATCTGTGGAATCCATGCAGCCTTGGGGAAATTCTGGACATCAACTATTTATCTTTCCCCACATTCTCCAACCTGACTGGACTACTGCTATTCACTCCTGGATGGTCTTCCCATGGGCCATAATGCCCATAAAATGCATCCAGACTGCAGCTGTAGGATCTGTATTTCCTATGAACACTTCCAAGGCAAACCATCACTTTGTTCTCTTCAGTCACTTCCTGTAGATGCCTGCATACTTGAGATAAAAAATACAAGTAACTCTAGACAAAGATGTCTCCTAATTCCTGTTAATGTAAACGTACTACAATTAAAACCCAAACCTGACTGCTATACTGCAGTATATACATATAATAACATTCTATTACAGACATAGGCTAGATTATACATTTTTAAGCTTGTGAAATTTCTTAAGAAATGTATATAGCTGATCCAAGCAGGTTTAACTGATTTGCAATAATGGTAAACATCAGCAAAATCTAGTTACTTAAGGTTTGGAATAATACTCTATTAAAATTCAGGACTAACGCTTCAGATATTCATAAGTTATTAGCATATCAGTCAAGGCTGTATGTAGGAGGATCTGACTATGACTGAATTTTTAAATGGCAGCACTTTTGGGTCTAACGTAGTGGGTGGAAAACTCCACCTCAAGGCAACAGCATTAATGCAAGTAGCGCAAGGCATGTGTGTCCACATATACAGTTTATATGAGGAATCAAAAGGCAAACAGTAGAGACAGGTAAAATAATTTAAACAGCAGGCAACAAATACATGGCATTGGACAGCATAACAGGAAAACCCTTCTAAAGCATTAATGAATATACAAACACAAAATCTACACTAAAACCTAAAAAAGTTGTTTAATTCAGTCTACTGTATGTTTATTGTTCAAACAAACAGTCTGGAGGATTTTTTTCAGTGCCAGATAAGGTCCACTGAAATAGATTGCTGACTATGCATTAGGTCTACCTGAAGTTTTACAGTATGTAAACGTTTTGCCTCATATTGCATTTAACCCGCTTGGGCATTAAAAAAAAAAAAAAGACAGAAAAACAGTTTCGCCAGACATCATCAATAGGCAATATTAAACATAAGATAAAACATAGTTAAGCTTTACTGTTTCATTTAATATACTGTATCACTACAATGAGTTAACTTGCAGAATAAGTCCAGAATTCCAGAATAAACCAATCCACAATCACTCAGAAGGAAGCATGTGCATAGAGGCTTTATTGGCAAAAAAAGAAAGACTGTCAAAAAAGTGAAAAAAGTTAATTTGCAAGACACTTTCCTATAAGAGAAAGACATACCATAAAGTGTTAGTATTCTGGAGATTGCTGCCTCTGCTGGTGGAAAGGGGTAGAGTACAGAGCAAGCGACCAACACGCTATAGTACTGTAAATTCCCTGCAGTAAAGAAAAGAGGAAGTGAACTGAATATAGACGCGAGTATTCCTATCTGTATTCAGTCCATGTATTCAAATGTAATATATTTTTCATGATTAGGGGATTCTGATTGAGTCATGAGGGAACTGCAGTGCTGCAGATGAACTTAAATCATGCAGAATCATTTCCACACCCTCATATACTTGTTTAACAATCGAATATTTATTAATACGATTAAAATCTTTAATATATGATATTCAAGTTAGCATAAATCCACATAGATTCGTTGAACAACAATTCTAGAAACAATAAATTAATATTGACTGACATTTCAAACATAACATTGTCACAGGTTTTGTTTATTTTTGTGCCAATAGCTGAAATAGGCCCTAAAGATGCTACACTCATTTTCATAGCACTCTGGCTAGCTGGCTAGATTTATTTGGATTTGTGTTTTTGTATACTGTTCTTATTAAATGGGCATCTCACTCACTCACTCACTCACTCACTCACTTAGTCATCGTCTATACCTCTTTATACTGTATTCAGGGTCGCGGGACCTGGAGCCTATCCCAGAAGACGGCATGAGGCGGGGCACATCCTGGACAGGGAGCCAATCCATTGCAGGGCTACAGTAAATGGGCATCTGTTCTTATTATTCATCTTCATATTCAGGACACATTTTTCTATTTTTTTTGACAAAAGTTATATTCCTGAAAAGCACTGTTTGGCATGTCTGCTGATGATGTCGCTAACACTCACTTAGTAACCGTTACAAACTATCCAGCAAACAGAGGAGATTTCATGGATGTTCAGAGGAGTTTTGTGATGTTCGCATCACGTTTGGTCCCATGCAAACATTCTCTGTGCAACGTTTTTGGGGCCTTGCTTATATGTGCTAAAGGTCCTAGTTTTGTTCCAGTGTAATATTCCAAATCGCTCCCACAGAAAACATTAATTCTGTAACATTGTGACGACATCCTGGGAGCGCCATAGTATAGGTTTTCACAGAATGGGTAAATGTGAGGAAAAATAGATATACAAAAAGGAAATAATACGAGGAGAAGCTATTGCTATATATTTTTCCCTACAAATGAACCCTGAAAGTCATTGTGTAAGAAACCTTTTGGGGATGTTCTGGCAACCATAGTTTGTGTTTGTTTGAAGTGGAATTTTTATGTGGCACACAGATCGGTTGGACTAGAACTAGCTGTTGCATAAATTCTACTTCATATGTGCAGTAGATCTGAAAACACAACACTGAAACAACTTTTCCGAACAACATTTGTTGAATCACTCCGTTTTCCATCAGAGACAATTATTTTTTCTTTGAAAAACTAAAATAATAATAATTTAAAAAGCTGCGTGACAGTGCAGAACCTTCCCATCTGGCACCTTCATCAATAATGTAAACATTCAGCTCCAGATTTGGTCCCAGTGTCATTAACACAGACAGAGAACATGCAGGCATGGCAAAATGATAAATATATTAACAAGCCCACAGGGCAAGTCAAAGCTCTTGTGTGGTGTCCAGTTCTATGTTTTCATCTCTCAAAAACTGACTACATGAAAAAGTGGTTGTAGCTATATACAGTAGTGATCTCCTTGTGCATTACAAACCTGAGCGGAAAAAAATATAGTGATTACACTCTTCAGAAGGTAGCAAGTCACGGGCAAGCATTTGTGCTCAGAGTTAACAGTTATTATTCTGATGAGCACCTTTATTTTTGACCTTGAAGTGACTGTAAGCTTCTGTGTGACAGTACATGACAGCTTTATGAGAACGAGTAGTATGTGCTACAGCATGAGCTGCAGTAATGCAGCTGCACGTCAAGCTTGTTAAATAAGAAACATACATACCACTTTCATGTTTGTGAGTTTTCCTTTTCTACTTGTTGAGCTTGTCTAGTGAGCAAGTGAATAAAATATAATGGGCCTCACATGAAATCTGCTTGTCCTGGGTGTCCTGGGTACTTATTTATTGTCCAGGATTGACATGTTTGCATCTGTCACACTGACGGCTGATAGCACTCCAGCACGCACCTATATTCCAGAACTGACACCCAGCACCCGCTTGAGTTACTTTACTTGATGGTCCTCACTGTCAGTCATATCACTGCTGGTGTTTACACACAGTGCTAGAACTCATCATTATGTCCTATAACGTAGATGGCTCTGAGTAAGTTGTAGAGGTGAATCTTGTAGTAGATGTCACATGGAACAGATTTATAAATTATATGTTGTAAATCTTCAGCTTACATCACTGTGTTCAGTTCTGACCATATTTTTCTAAAGCTTACAGAAAATATGAAGAAACTCAGCGACAGACTTTATTGTGTCAATGCATCTGAAGTCATGACTAAAGCTACAGATGCCAATTCTCCCTCTAACCTTAGACATTGGTATATTTTAATAATATTAAGTAGGCTTGTACAGGTATGTATAAAACCGAAACACCCACCTATGAAATGAAATGGCCTTACATTGCTTTGGACTAGTGATTTTGCACCAGAATAAGGACAATGGCAAAACAAGTAATTGGACTTTGTTACCTCCTACCTCTGTCTGCATCCTATAATGAATGCAGGGACACATGCCAGTCTATTGGAATGCACCATGCTCACACACACTCTACAGAATTTACATCTAGGGTCAAGTAAAAGCAGTCAATCAGCTAGAAACTAGACAATCCAGAGAAATCCCAATTGGACAAATGCCAAACTACATGCAAAAGTGACTGAAACTTAGTGATCAAACCTAAGACAGTAAACTTGCTAAGTGGCAACACTGCTTGCTGTTGCACCATGGTGTCTTTTTGATCTCCAGCCCTAATCACCCAAATGAGGATGGGTTCCCTGTTGAGTCTGGTTCCTCTCAAGGTTTCTTCCTATTGCCATTCAGGGAGTTT
>JAQQZT010000010.1:19092287-19121709 GCA_030068275.1 Clarias platycephalus
ATTACCCTTTCATATCACCAGCAACACACTGATGGGCTTTATAGAAAACACTCCAGTCTTTGTGTTTCTATTTTTTTATTGTATTTTGCTCTTCTGTAAAAGCCAAAAGTAATTTGTGCAGTAATCGAACAATCATTTTTACCATAAACAGACATTCTTACAGAAATTTAGCAACAAAAAGTAACCAAAAAAAAAAAACATGACGTGTGTGGTTTATGGATCCCATCTTCTATTTGGGTCTGCTGAGTTGAAGCACAGAGATTCATTAATAAAAAATAAATAAATAAAAAAAAACATAGCATGGTTGACAGAGATACGGAGAGGCTGAGAGAGATATTAATAAAGGCTGTGTTTATTACACACCCTGTATAAGGCTATTTAACTCAGAGAAAGTGCTAAGTGAAAGCAGAAAGAGAGATGTGACAGAAATGAAAAGATGACGAGCATGCCTAAATAAATATGATAATGGAGGTTGGTGCCAAAAGAGGACAAACACAGATCCCCATGGTCATGTTCTGTGTGTTTAACGCTTTTGATTTAATCAAATCTAGTGTTTGTACAAGAAAAAAAGACAGAACTTAGGAAAATAAAAACAGATATGACAGAAATATGATCCCAGTGTGTCAAAATAAAGTCAGATATTCCCACCCTATTCCTTAATTAGAAAGTAAAACACATATAGTCACATTGCACAGCCTTTCTAATTTTTGCATCAATTGGATTTGATTAGATTTTGGGGCATTACCTTTTTTGTTGTGATTTAATAGCACTAGTGTTTGTAGACAATATGTTGGGTGCTTAAGCAAGGTCCTTCATCCTCAACTGCTCAGATACAATCAGGGATCTGGTCCCATTTGAAAGTGCTCAAGAAACTATTGATCTCTCTCTCTTTCTTTCCAGGAGTAGGGAAGAGTCTATTCTATTTTAAATAAATAAATAAAAAGTATCTAATAAGCATTGAAATACTGTGTAATGCATTTTTAAATGTCATGTTCCACACTCCAATTCACTAAGTGGTGGAAAAGCACCAACTGTCCATGAACTCAAAAGACAAAGACTCACAAAAAAAAAAAGAGCTTTTTGCAGAAGATCGGAGTGTTTTATTTCATTATTATTTCCTGCAAAAGCTGTGGTATATTTTCAAGCAATATATCAATTATAGAGAACAGCTGTAAGCAGACTTAAATAATTTTAGAAACTATGAATCGATTCAAAATCCAAAACTCAGAGTGGGAGTCTCACTGGGAGTCAGTGAGAAGCAAATCAATAAAGAAAAGATTGCATAAATTTCATAGTTTATTTAATTGCACAGCTCTAGCTAGCAGCGTGCAATAACTTCATTGTGTTAATGGTATCAGAAGGTGCAAAAATCCCTCCATTCTGAACACCCTGCAAAGTCAACAAAGCAGACATCACTTCTTCCATGTGTTACCCTGGTGACATACGCATATCGGATATCTGTTGCAGCTACAGTAAAAGGTTCACACTACTAAAATAAAATATTGAATGTATATTAAGACAAAACTAATTAAACTGCATTTATTCACAAAAAAGGTCACAATCATTCTCAAAGAGATTAACAGTATGCAGCTAAATATAATATGTAACATTGACAAATTATGGCCTAAATCCGCAAAGGAAACATTATTATTATTATTACTATTATTATTATTATTATTATTATTATTATTAGGGCCCAAGCACTATGACATCAGCCCTATGTCGTCACAGTGAGTGAGGGCACTACTGAACATCTTTCACTTTGCATGTCATGGGCTTTACTTAACAAGAAGTCAGTTATTTTGGGACTTTTAAAAAAACACCCAACTTATTTTGATATATTGTTTCTAGGGGAGTTTTGTGATCGACCACCAACATGCTAAATTGTGGAGGGATTTTTGATATCTCAAATGGGTCAGCCGTGATGATGCCTTAAACGTATGCTGAGAAATGGCTAAAAACTTCCTGTAATACATTACATTGAGTGAAATCACATTGAGTGACATGATATTGGGTGATTTTTTCCCAGCACCTGAGACTTTTTAGAGGTTTTGACATAAAATTCCCCCTATTCTAAAATTATGTCATAATGGTATTGTTAAATGTTCCCACTGAGCCCACTGGTGCTCTTTCTTTTCTTTCTGGTGCGCCCAGGGGGTGATGCCGCAGGGTGCTTGCTTGCGCCTATTATTATTATTATTTTTAGGGCCCAAGCACTATCACATCAGCACAAAGACGACCTGACTATAATCGCCATCGCTCTGATAATGCTACACATCCTACAAATCCTACACACACACACACTACACATCCTACATACACACATCCTACACACACACACACTACACATCATGCACACACACACACACACACACACTACAGTACACATCCTGCACACAAAAACACACATACACATTACACACCCTACACACACACACACACACACTACAGTACACATCCTGCACACACAAACACACATACACATTACACACCCTACACACACACACTACACATCCTACAAACACATTCTCACACACACACACACACACGCACACACACACACACAACACATCCTACACACACACACACACACACACTACACATCCTACACACACACACACACACACACACACACACACACACACACACACACACACACACATCCTACACATCTCACACACACAAAGACACTCACACATCCTACACACACACTACACATTTTACACAAATGATAACCAGCCTAAGCACCTGAACAATTATGATCACTGCAAAACCTGGCCCAGGTTGTGTAGTGCACCTGGGCAAAGTTGTCTGTCTGGAGGTCTTAACCTGCTTAAAAGGCACACAAGGTTATCTGGTGCACCCGGGTGGTGATGGCATGGGTGTTTGGGCCCGGTCATTGTTGTTTGCTTCCATTATTATTATTATTTTTATTATTATGTAATAGTAGTATGTCATCCTTGCATGAAATTCCAAGTCTCATGTGAGCTCATGTATGTATTATAAATTTTTTTTTGCACTACAGAAATTTTTACTGATCGGTCAGTTTGTGTATCCATTACCGACAAAGTGATGAAAAGTGTTCCTTTGTTCCCTACACAGTTTGCAGCTCCCTTTAAACTGGCCAGCGTCACGCCCTATGGTTTGGAATCTTACTTGAGATGGTCGAATATCTTGTGCAGTTCACTTCACAGGAAACTACTAGATAATCAGAACACAATATAAGTGTAAATAAATAAATGCCTTTTGTGTCATCTGTATTTTGTTTGGACAACATGTGGTTCTGTCTGTCTACATTAAGCTTTTGCTGCAAGCAACAAGCAAACTAAAAAATAAAACAAAAAAAAAAGCAGTACAGTAAATAGTCCACATCACTTGTACATTTTACATTCACTGCTGATGACAAATGTTACGGATGTGTCTGGGAAAACATTATGTGGCCCAAAAGCCTGGATCCATAAGCAATATCTATTTAAAAGTATAAATAACAGCAAATGCTCAAAGCACTTGTGTACATGCTGAATAAGAGAATGTTGAACGTGTCTTAATGTACCTGAACTGATGTGGTTCCACGCGGAGATGATTTTCTCTTTTAGTGCAGCAATTGTTATGAGCTGATTCAGACCGACTCCAGATTTCAGTTGAGACCACAGAGAAAAGTCGCACAGTGTTAGGTCTAGTTTTCTAACAGTTTTCTGCTGTTAGATTCGACGGGTCTGTATAACAAAAAAAAATTGTGGTGCTGTGATGGCAGGTTACTCAGTGCAGGAGCTTCTCACAGTCACACATTGCGCACAAGTCCAAACTCACCAGGGCTGGAGCCTCATCAGGAGACGACAACTTGACCCTCATAACAGGCCTCTTCACTTCCACCCAGTAAGTAGAGAATGTGCATATTTTCACACATTTCTCAGTAGACCAACTTACCAAGAAGAAAGCTTCCTGCTGCACGTCTCTGCATGCATCACGCCACCTGTTCCGCAAACCTGTGTGTGCTGCCGATGATATCTCGTCTACTGAGCCTCGACCCATGGACCCACATTCACCAAGATGGCCCACGAGCCTTAGTGGTTATACATAGCGTAACTTCAATAAGACTGCATTCATATAAATTGCTTCAAAGCCCATATTCAGCTAATTTATGTGACTGTGACATCTAGTTCCCATGTTTTCTTTCTGTGTGTTCCAATATATATGAATGAAATGTCATATAAGGGCAAAGGGGAAAAAAGCTTTGGGAAGAAAGACTCTTGTTCAGAATGGAGATCTACTTTTAGCCTCAACAACAAGCTAAAATTTTAATTTAAATATTGTCCAATTTAAAGTAACCAACCCTAAGACATTTGTAAACAGCAAAAAAAATAAAAAAATAATAATAATATTAATACTGATATCTACTTATCTTTGAAAGACAGACCGCCCTCGCCCTGCTCGCCCCCGATTCTAGGTACGTTCTGCAATTTTACAGTTCTCCTCATTGGAATTTCCATTCTAACGATCTTCAAGTAATAAAGTGACGTGAGGACATGACAACAAGCATTAATAACAGCTTTGGAATTCGCAGGAAGCTAAATTGAACAGTTCTTTTGACTGCACAATGGCAGGAGCTGGTAATTGGCTCTCACTTTCAAGATCACTCTCCTTCGCCCAATCAATACCAGGACATCCAATTAAGTACTTTGTTCCCTAGGAGCTTCTGTCACTCACAGCAAACAAGGCTTCGCTGCTTGTTGGTGGATCAAATTGCAAGCCAAACCTGCTTTAATTACCTGTGGGTCCAATCCAAACAACAACAACAACAACAAAAATGAGTCCAGTTAATTCTAGACCATTACAGCTTTCATCTTTGTGCTGTTCACTGAAACAATTTAGTAACTGTTGAATGGAATCTTACCAGGAAAGACTTTTATTTATTACTGCTATTATTTTGCCTTCTGGTTCAAACATGAAAGCTTTTCTTATATAGTCTTTTCTTATATATAAGTCCGAAATGGTTTAGGATTATATGAAGGTAATAGTAGTGTTTTGTTTAAGCTTCTAGACTCATGAAGAAGTTAAAACGATCCTGGTCTTGCTTTAACCCCAGAATTAAAAATGCACACAGGAACGAATGAGAACATGACAGCAAACATTTGTTAATTAGGAGTAAATTAAAGCAGCACACTCGTGATCAAACCCAGAGGTGGATGCCGTTAGCATCCTGACATCAGCTGGGTATAAATGCAAATACAGTCTTTATTGAAGTGAGGAAGGTCAAAGCTTGAAGCTTATCATCTTGCAAAATGGATTAACCAAGATAGGTAGAAACTATAGGTAGAAACAAGATTAGTGTATCGTTTAAGTGTAAATCTTTTCATGGTGGACCTAACAATATAGCCTGCAGGAGTTCAGGATTCTGGGCCCTAAGGGCGTTTTCTCACTGGGCCCTGGGACCAGTTGATTTTTGTCTGTGGACCGAATGCATAGGTGGTCTTGAGAACGATTCATTCGTTCCCGAGCACGGAAGGCGGGACATATGTACGAGCTCATGCTCAAAAGAGGAAGTGACGTAATTACTGCTTGACTCCGTACACAAACAAACGTGGCTGCTCAAAACTCTCTGTTAAGTTATGCCGAAGTACAGTATTTGCTCAAAATTTTATACAGACGAAAACACCCAAAGACAATCAGACACTACACATAAAAACTCAGATATTTACGGAGGTATCCGTAAATATTTAGACATGCGCGCATGCAGCAGCACTGAACAATGCCGTGCAGAGTTAAACAAACTGCAGCTCGAGCAGCAAACAGCGTGTGTGCGATACTGTGAGGAAAAGATAAATAACAAAGGATAAAAACCAAGGCTGCGAGCCTGCGAGCGAGCGGTAAGTTAATATTAAATACTAACGTTATTAACACTGTTGAAGAGAGTTTCATATTATCACGGCATCTCCTGGTAGTTTCCGGTTGTGTAAATACGCATGTGTGCCCGGGATTGCAACCGATGTTACAATGTGCATGCAGACCTGCGGGGGGATTAGGGAGGGGGAGAAATCGTGCTTGGGTACAGAACGGAACAATCGTTCCCAGTGAGAAAACGCCCTAAAAGAGACTAAGAAGACAGACCAAAGTCTGGGTCATTTATCAAGTTTGGCTGCTCTTAGACTGATGAATGAAACATCACAGGGAGTCATCTACATTAATTAGATGTTAAGGATTAAGGCTATACCGGACAGCACAGAGTGAGACAAAACACTGGCTGCTGAACCGCATGTAAGGTTCTTACATGCTGATTTAATTTCAAAGCAAATTGGATTTAATTGACTGCGCAGGCAGCACTGTGAGGATTAAGACCAGAAAGAAGCTTGGGATGGCTAAGATCATTGCATTATATGCTGTGTGTTAAAACATCTCAAACAGTGCAGAACAAACTCAACAGCCATATTAGACCAATCAGATGTGCTGTTCCGCTGCCTGGCGATGGATGTTCAAATTTAACTTTCAGTCACATTTAACGTTTTCATTTGACCACACCTCATTTAACCCAAACCAACGTCTCTGTCATTAGCCAGTGAGATGAATTGGGTGCATTAGAGCAGAAAACTTTGCTAAATCATGACATTGCGTTGTTCTTCCAGGGCTAATGGTGAGAATTGTTGGTCTGGAAAGACAGACAAGACAATTCTACAATATTTGTTTTTCAATGTTGCAGGACCACTGACACTGTAGGAGAAATGCGGCCAAAAAAAACAAGATCACTTAAATCCTTATTGAAATTGCATTCTAAGGATAAAAAATATGAGTCTTCCAAGGAAGACATGTGTCGCAATCATAGGCTAATGGACATCTACAGTATGTTTCCTAATAAAGATTCTGTAAAGGTTTAGTCAAATTTATGTGATTGGTTCAGGAGGAGCAGAGGACAGAGGAATAGTATAATGACAGCAAAAGATGGATGATAGGAGATAATGACGTCGACACTAAACAACGAATAGGGATCCCTAGGTGTTGCCTATGCTTTGCAGGCAAGTGACACATTGAAATAACAAGTGTACATCTACAGTATTAAACATTTACCATACATGTCAGTTCTTCATTATTCCAGTACACCATTCCATAGTTATAGATGACCTGTAGAATGAAGCAATCATACCTTGCACTGCTCAGAGGAGAATAAATTCACCATTGTAGCAAAACTTTTTCTCCTGAACATGCTGTATATTTTCATTTTTGGTAAAATTTGGAGTTATAGATAGCAGATTTGACTGTCCCCTTTTTTGCTTATATTTTTAAACATTTCCATTTAATCAGAAAAAAAAAATATATGCAAATTATGCTTCTATACTTCCCAATAAAGGTTCTCTGAAGGTGTGCTCAAATTCCCATTAATGGTCTAGGAGGAGATTTTGACAAAACAAAAGTGCTATGACAATGGATGAGGGATACTAAGGCCCAGGTTTCGTCTATCTTCACAGGTAGTCAACACAAACAGTTTTGTGTAGGGTAGATTAGTTACCTTCAATATTCTATTATTTTCCATCCAAAAATAATTAGATTCCATCAATGTAGTATAGCATCTGTTCTCCATTATAATATATTTGTCTTTCAATTTTCCTTTACATGGATATCATATAAAGTGATCATATCGAGTGAAGAGGTACAGTTGAGATTATAGATGCTTTATAATAATAATTAATTAACTGATACAGTTCTCGCCTTTAGGTGACACAATGTAAAGTTACACCGATTGCACACCATTAATATGAAATGTAATGTCATTTTCCATCATGTCTTGGTTTCTGATGTGAGAAAAGGCTAATTGAATTGATTCCATTTTAAAAGTCATTTAATTTGGTCAAAAGTTCTCAGAGTGATGCAATTTTGGTCCTACTTTTAGGAGTAGGAGTAAGAGCGATTAATCAACATTCTTGAAATAACCACAAAATGTAGGAGAGCACTAGAGGTGTTCTAAATGGTTAGGAGTAGTGAGGAAATGGCGTTCAGGCAGAGATGTGCACAGAGTAGAGACGTTTTAGTAGTGACATTCATAAAAAGAGCTCATAAAAGACATGTTTGAACAAAACTTTTATACATCATTTTTAAGCATTGTGTGCAGTATGTAATGAACATGTATACTGTCTCCACAGGTGACTGCTGTTGAACATTTTTTAGTAACAGGGAAGATGCAGCTTTGCAACAGTGACACAGTTGACACAATTGAAATTATAAATTAAACCCTGCTCTTACCGCACCACAGATCACGCACAGATTCATTTTCAGATTCAGTTTAACCTGTTCGCCTGCACACAGCATGAAATCAACAAAAAAACAAGCTGCATTCATGGAGTTGTAGGCTCGTCTGTGGCACACACATTAATATAACCGTATTTATATATACATTTTATATATTTATATTAAATTATTGAGTGTATATATTTTTATATGTTTTTTTATTATGAGCAGCACTTCATATACCCCATGTTTCACACTCCTCAGGGGTACATGAAGCAAACTTCCAGGTGGCACTGATGCTTTCACAAATTGCCTCCACTCACTTTTTATCTTAAGAGATAAGAGTTATCAGAGTAGGGCAGAATTTTGCTTTAATTATTTATTTACATTTTAATTACTCCCCCGTAAGCAAAACTCTCTCATCCTTTCTCCAGTTTCGTTTTCTTTTTTAAATCATTTTGATCTGATTATGACAGTCATACACAGCAGTTGTAATTGGAGCAGTCTGAATAACGTCATACAGCGGAGTCACACATTTTTTAATTTTGTCTGTGTGTATAAAGCTTTTACACAACTGGCGCTGATTTCACCATTTTGCTTTTCCACCATTTAAAACTACAAAAAACTGTCAAAACTACAACAAGGCCCAGTCTACTTTGCAGCTCTCAGTGTCATAAAAATTTATGTCACATGCGTTCCTTGGTGTAGTCCTATTCCTAACTGAAAAAAGAGTAGGAAGCTTCCTAAAGAACTTTTATGTCCTACTCTGAGCTAGGAATATTTCCAGTTCTAAATGAACTTTGAGCGCGATTCCTATGAATGGTTCTGAGATGGATAGTTAATAACTTAGTTTCTTTCCTGTTTCACTCTTTTTCCAAACATAGTGTTGTTTAGTGTCTTTAGCATTAAATGAAAGGCCCCTAAATGCCCCTTAGCAGAATAGATTTTCCAGCCAATCAGAATTAGCAGACACATTTGAGAATATCGACACATGATGAACAAAATAAAGAGAAAAAATATATAAGAGCATTATTTCATAGGGAAATCCACAATATGTAGCAAAAAAAAGTTTAGAGATAAAACCCAGGTTAGCCGACTAACCCTTTTGAATACCTAAAAATGATTAGATCAGCACTTTAAAAACTTTGTGGCCATTAACAAGATCTCAATGCCTTAATTCTTTCAGTAACTTCTAAAATGTCATCCTTCTCACCATCACTCCAGCACACCACCCAGAACGTTCTCTCTCCAGTTTGAACCCATTCACTTCTTCTAGATCCTTGGATAAAGCATGTGCCAGTTTAACCTGAGGCCTTGTTCTTCTAATTAACTAAATGAGAGAGAGATACACCAGCAGATGGTTGATGAAAGATGGTAATTACGTCTCCTGAATGTCTCCATCAGAGCTGGCCTGCAGGTTGACATGCAGGCATTGCAGCATGATTCTTTCGAATTGAAACAGTAATATGTAAGAAGTAGGTATGCTTCAACCATCAAAACACAACAGAACTATTCTCTTTTTACATGCACAATGAGTAAAAGTAAGCATGACACCTAGTGATCTCGTTCTTTGACATACTGTAAATATATACTCCCTCCTCCAGGGAGTGCCCATCTTGGAGCAGGAAGATGGGAAATGTGGATGAAGAGCACGAAGTGGGAAATCAAAGGTATCTAAAACTTATAATGTAAAAAATATGCAATATGAAAGAAATAGGGTAATAGAATTAATAAAAAAACGAGGTTATATAGAAGATTGATTTTGGATTATTTGTTGAACTGAATAGAAAGAGGGGGGGGGGGGGGGGGTTAAAGCAGGTGCATGTATCATCTCAACATCAAAGTGAATTTGTTGCTGAAATTGCAAAGTTTCAACTCTTGTGAAAAACTGCCAAGCGGAGGTCACGCGCCGTCACCTCCACTTTTTCCCTAGAAGTTTTATGTTCCTTTAAATTCAAGGAAGCAGATGCTATTTCTGCAACCACGACCAAGGCAGTGAAACACACATAGCCACAGCCATTTACGGTCTTTCAGTGGGGTACTGTATAACGGTACATAGCGCAGAACATTTGGCTTGTCACATTACATTATGGCCGGTTATGAAGGTCCTGCCAAGAGATCTAACAT
This sequence comes from Clarias platycephalus, assembly GCA_030068275.1. NCBI lineage: Eukaryota > Metazoa > Chordata > Actinopteri > Siluriformes > Clariidae > Clarias > Clarias platycephalus. The sequence goes on from JAQQZT010000010.1 coordinate 19,102,629, forward strand.
ACAGGACGCTGATAAAATCCTCATGGAAATGCTAACCATATTACAATTTCTGATTTCCTTATTACAGTATACTGCAATATTGATTTGTTGGTGCTTCAATAAAATAACTGGAGCAGTTAATTGCCTCTCACTTTCAAGATCCCTCGCCTTTGGCCAATCAATACCAGGCAGCCCTATTAAGCGCAGACTCTTTTTGCTTCATCTCATTCCCCTGGTGCTTCAGTCTCACACCTCAAAATATACACTATCATTTGATACAAACATAATCAGGCCCTCTGAAGCTGAAGGCCTTGATGTTAACTTGATGTGAATGTAAATGTAGTCCTTTTAAACTGAGGCAGAAGGTGACTGCATAAATCAGGGTCTGTAAGGTGTCTGGGCTCGTTCCAGCTCTCAAATACAAATATCAATATTCTGCAGATCAGAAGTTTAAATTCCCAGCAGTGCCATGATTCATGGTCAAATGTCTATAAATGCACTACTGCCCCCGCTGTAATTGGTTGCATAGTACCGACTGCTTAGTACCGCTCTCACTCTTGACTCAAATCTGGCCAAGGGTACATTTTATTATAGAATAGGCACTTCGGGAATGCTGGCATAGAACACTAATCAGTGATAGGGTGGTGCAAAAAGTTACTGTTATCATTCCAAAGTTTAATATGTTTCTGTTTTTTTATTTCATTTTGGAGAATGTTAGTAAGAAATGTAAGAAAATGTTGGAAATGTAAGAGAAAAAAAATCATGACTTAAGAATATATCAAATTCAATGGCCAATAGCAAAGTCCATTTTTGGCCTTACATAAGCAAATATTTAAATTGTATAATTACGTTTCAGCCGCAACAATTATTTTAACCCTAACTGAAGCAGTAAGTAACTTCTGATTTCATAAACTGCGATGTCATAAGATGTAATTCTTTCTTTCTCCTGGATGGTATTGTGTTTCAGAAGGGTTGAATTATTGAACTGTATCAAGCGAAGAAAACTCCTAAAAATTGCTGAAATTACTCGAATTGGGCTCAGAATGGTTTCACACATAAACAACACTTTAATAACACCTGGAAGGTTAGTGCTTCATCCTCAACTTTACAGAACAAATGTGGTCAGAAGAAAAAAGAACCATGACTGAGCAAGATAACTTAAACACTTGGTAAAGTAGCCTTCTAAAAATAAATTTAAAATCAAAGCAATATTTAATAGTGAAAGTAAGAGCATTCCCACACACACACAATGTGATGAGAACAGCTCTGTGTCCATAAGGAAACCACTTGTGAAAATTATCAAAAATAAAAACCTTCACTTTGCTAGGATGCATAAAGATTAGACCATGGAGCAATGCAAAAAGGTTCAATGAGTCCATATTGAGCCTACTCCAGAGTGATGGCCGTGTCATGGTAAGAAGGGAAGTATATGAAGCGATGCACCCATCATGCATAGTGTCCACTGTACAAGCCTCTGGAGGCAGTGTTATGATCTGGGGTTGCTTCAGTTGCTCAGTTCTTGGCTCAGCAACATTATGTGGCAATAAAACGTCATCAGCTGACCATCTGAATGTACTGGATGACCAGGTGTTCACAATCTATTGGTTCTTCCCTGATGGCACAAGCATATATTAGGACTTGTGTGATAGTGAAACAGAGGTCCTGGGGGCATGATGTATCATTTTTTTCCAATCGGTTGGACACCAGTCTGCAGAATTTGAGTATGGCAGTGTATTTAAAGGGGGAAATGAAAAAATAAAAAATAAACTCTTTTCCGATCACACTGAAACATTTACTTTTTTCACAAATAAAACCAAGAATAAAGCACTTGAGAAAACGAATTGAGTGACCAAATAATCCTTACAGCAGTGTTTCTTTATCTTTGCTAGAAAGCAAAGTTCTCCACATCCCTCTGTACTATCTCCACTTGTGTGACTGAAACTCCTAATGGTGATGTTTGTGGTGTTGCTTGAAGGATAGAGTCGTTAAAACGATCGAAAGACAACTTTGAAACTTGTACTACTACTATCCTGCTTGCACAATATATCTTTTAAGATGGATAGTTACTTGTTTAAACAAACTGAGAAACTGCTGCATTAGGTGAAGGGAGACATTTCCTCCTGCCTGTCTGTGTAGTGTGTTTGGAGGGTGTGTGTGGTTGGCTTTGTTGGCTTTGAGTGAGACAGAAGGACAATGAGAAAGAGAGGACAGGCTAGAGTCCGGGTCATTTATCAAACCTGTCTGGTCTCTAGCTGATGAATGAAACCTCACAGCAGGCTGTCCGGTTTGATTAGATGTAGAGGATTTCTGCTGTAATGGTCAGAGCAGAGTGAGACCCACTGACATGCACAGCATGACACACACACACACACACACACACGCACACAAGGGCATCTGTTAAAACAGAACAAACTTAATTGACTGCGTTTGATTTGACCAAAAGGAAGTCAAAAATTCAGTGTTGTGTCCAACAACACAATTGTATCCAAATAAAAAGGGCTTATATTTGATTCTCATTATATCTCTAAAATAAACTACAAAATGTCATGTCAAACATGCATTAGCATTAGTTATACTGTATATGCATCAAGGTTACTCAGTTCATTCTTCAATAAGTTCTGATCTGGCCCAAGCTCCTGCACCGCCGCTGCCTGGGCGCACCAGAAAGACAGTGGGCGTTTTGCAAACAACCGAAAATAACTGACTTACCGTGAAAAAAAAGTAATGGAATTCAGCACACAGAATGGAATCTTTTGCCATTAGAATGGTTGAGCACCTGCACCATCTCTGCACTAAGCACAGCGCGGGAAAGAACTGTGTAAGCAGGAGGATTACGTTAAGGCCCCCGATCACAGCTGGAAAAAAACTGCCCAGCCGACGGATGTCAGCAAGGACTCCCGCCTGAAGAGTGGAATAAGAAGAACCATTGAGGGAGCGTGACCTAAATGTCCTATAAAGGCACAGGGTCATAAAATCCCCCTATTTGAAAAATGTCATATTGGTATTGGTATGTCCCCTTTAAATGCATGTGCCCACTTGTCTTTCTGGTGCACCCGGGCAACAATGGCACAAGTGCTTGGGTCCAATCATTGTTGCTTGTTTCATCCACCTGAAATTAGGTTTCACTTTTCAGGTGTGGTTTATATCCATGGAGGTGAAAGTGGGTGGATTGTAAATTTTTGCAAGTAAAAGTGGGTGGGGTTTACTTTCATGCAGGTTGGAGTGGGTGGTATTTATTTTCATGCAGGTGAAAGTGGTTGGAGCTAAATGTCATGCAGGTAAGGGTGGGTGCGGATTCCTTTAACTAATTTAACTTCATCCAGAGTGAAGAATAGGGAGATACAGAAACAAAGATCTAGAGTCTGTGTGTGTGTTGAGAGAGAGAGAGAGAGAGAGGGGGGGTGGGGGAGCGGTGGGTGAAGCGCCAGTCTGTCTGTGCGCGCGCATCTAACTCATGTGGATAGATTAAAAAATAATAAAAAATGTCCGTTACGCACGAGCTTAACTCCCAGACAGGACTGGAGTACTGACCACATGTCTACAATGTAATATTTAAACATTTAACATTTAAGTGTCAGGTAAACACGGGTTTAATAAGAGTTTACAGTGATTCACTTACCTGCCTGCACGCACGACAGCAATCGCAGACTGAGTCACAAAGTCACAAACACACCCGTTTTTTATCGTTTGTCGTTTCATAAATTGACAAATTGAGAATAATCCGCGGTATAACTCTGTTTTTGGAGTAAACCCAAATTTCTTTCTCCGCGTTTGTTGCGGGTTTTTTTTTTTTTTTTTTACCGCGTTGCTAAAACTGTAACTTTACCTCAAAGCACCTTGGAGAAAAAGCGCAACGTCATTCACAAAACCACGCCCACAATGTTCTCTAATTGGTCGGAGAGAAGGCGCGCACGTCGGGGGAGTGTGGTTATAATCTGTACACCTGCTGCGTAGAGAAAGAGATTGATCTACAGGTCTTACACTATTCCATTATAATCAATCTATATTTATAAGCAATCTATATTGATTATAAATGCATTTTATTAAGAAAACAATGTTTATAAGATAAACTATGCATATCTTATTATATTTTATTCCACTATATATATGGTGTTATTTACATATTTACAGTGTTTTTTTTTATTTACTTGTGGCTTTTTTGTTTGTAATAAAAGAACTCCCACCAAGCCCTCCACCTCTTCTCCACCATTAATCCCAACTCTTTTTTCAGTTTTAGTTTTGTTTTTGTCCAGGAACTTACAGTGCTGTTCAAAAGTTGTGATTTTCTGAGCTGGTGCAAATTTTTTATTTCCCGCTTAGTGACAGTGATTTTTTTTTTTTTGTTGTTAATTGTTGCATTTTTCTTTTGCAGTTTATTGGACCATTTTTTCTCTACAGAATTAGAAATAGGTTTATTTGCTCCTCAATGTCTAGAAGTGTATCTGTGTGTGTGTGTGTGTGTGTGTGTGTGTGTGTGTGTGTGTGTGTGTGTGTGTGATTCACGCTCTCGACAAGGCTTATTGCAGGCTCCGGCTCCTCTGTGTTCTTCCACTGGATGTCTCTGCTGTTGCTGCTGCGGTAGAGTATCATCTCCAAATTGCCCCCTAAACTGCCCGGCTGCACTGCTCCGTGCAAACATCTCAGTCTTTTATGTCCGATATCACCACACCACCTCAGCCGTTCTGTGGTGGCAAAGACTGTGTAACTATTTCCCCCCTCATTACACTTGAAATTTATGTTAAATGTTTCGTCCTGGTTATTTTAAACAATTAAAATCTGCCTGGGTAAAGAATGTCATGTTGAAGCACTTGTACCTGAGTGGGATAGATCTCAGAGGACTGACAAACTTCCATAATGAAAAGTCCCATGAGTGAGGCACATGAGTTGCACAGTGGTAAAGTGCTACCCTACAAAGATTTCAAGTTTGCTTCCTGGGTGATGTTGTAGCCTCTCTCAGCTGAGAGCCTGGAGAGAGCTGATTGGCTATTTTCCTGAAGTTATTAATTAACAAAAATAACAAAAAGTATACAGTTTGTTATGAGCTTATAATAAGTTTTACAAGTTGCATCAAACTACATATTTAGGTGCGGTCTTATTACTGTATTACCATTTGCTACCTTCTTGTGCTGTTCTATGCAAACAATCTCAACCACCACAGAGGTACAGTATTCACATTTTCATTACATGTCTCATTTCCATAACTCCATCTGCCATCTGAACTGATAAGAATGTTGTTGTGTCTGTGTATGTGTGAGTAAAATTGTTTCTAGAGCTTATGAGGAGTGGTTATGTCAAACCAAACCTTGCGATGAACATTGCTGGTGAATGAAGGCATAAAAGCGATTGACATTTACAGGAGACTTCAAGCACTGTTCAGTAATGAGATTCTTAGCAGCAGTAAAACATGTGAATGGGGCAAACATTTTAAAGAAGGCCATACATCTGTGAATGATGATACTAGGCAAGGTGGCCCGGAGCCCACTACAGTTGTTCCCGTTAACATTCAGCGAGTGAAACAACTGATCTTTTAAAATCAACGAATAGCTTGTCATCAACTTGCGGAAGAGAGACATCTGCCTGTGAGAACTGTTTGCACAATCATTCACAATCATTCAAGCAGTTATTTCCCAACCCATTTAGGCTTGACCTCGCTTCAGGCCATTTCCACATTGGAAATTTGGACATCAAAGGAGTTCCAGGGATGTCAGCATTTTAGACATAAGGCAGGCAGTCTGATCGTGGCTCCGATGTATTGAGAAAACTTTCCCCCTTGATGGTATCCAAGCATTAGTGAAATACTGAAATGAGTGCAATAGTGTAGCAGGGGATTATATAAAGAAATAAAGGATGATTTTACTCCCATAACTGTATTCCGTTATTCTGCACAATCAAAAGTGTTAGAAGAGTGTTTCTTTCTTTTCATCACTGTTTGTGTTTGGCACAAGCTCATTATATTACATAATCCTGTTTGTTCCTAAAAGACAGGAACTGTATATTTCCTAGTTTTTGAAAAGCTTCGTTTATCTCTCGATCATTAAAAAAACATTATTTATGCAAAAGATAGGTTACTTCAGGAGGAGGAAGCAAACTGAACACTATTCGAGCTGAGGTGACATGTCTTTTGTCTTTGAGCATGAAAATTCTTTATCTATACCTCCCTCGCACTCTCGAAGAAAAAAAAACGTTTATCTTTATATTTTTGCATTTTTCTTATACACAATGGTTAAGATCCACAGACACACAGACACAAGGTGAGGAGGTACAGGAAAATGGTGGGGGTTTTTTTGAAAATAGGGCAAGGAGGTGATTTTTAGGAAGAAAGAAAGGATAGAGAGGGAGAAAAGGAGTGAGGAGTAGAGAGGATAGAGAGGGAGAAAAGGAGTGAAGCACATGCGTGTCAAACACGGCAAACATTTTGGCTTATATAACCTCCGTCAGGTGACGTCAACCAATGAGGTGCACCTGCAGGTTATAAATAGGAATAAACTGGAAACATCCTCAGGTCAATTTTGACTGAAGGATGTCCAGTCACGTCAGTGCGGCTGTTACGTCCCCTGTCTAGGGTCCAGAGATGCAACAAATTATGAAAACAATAAATAAACTTTCACAACAAAGATACTGTGCGTGGTCTTTTATTTTATTCTATTTACACACACACGCACACACACAGGAAGCTCTTGGCTTCAGGGTTGGGCCAAGGCCAAAACAACAAACAAACCCTGTCCCTAACTCCTCCCATAAACTAACTAAACTACCAAAAAGAATCGTAAACCAAAAGACATACAGTAGGGCTAAACTATCTCCCTATCTAAACGATGCAAAACAGGAGTAAATGGGTTTCAAACAAAAATGGCACCCAACCCCTACTGCCTCCATAACCCAAACTATATACACGAAAATAAGCAAAAAAGGTATTTACAATATTTACAGCACACAAAAAAAATCAAAGGGAAAAGGTGGTGACACCCCTCCGCCACGCCAACTTACAACCAACAAGAAATGAAAAAAAAACAGGGAAAACAACACCTACAATAAGGCGCGACAACAACAGTCTGTCCAGTAACATTCAAAGTTTACACCCTACAAGTCGCGCGCTTCCGGCTCTCGTCCGCCACCTTAAGAGGACGTGCTAATTCAGGGACAACCAATCCTGGCGCATGTCACGCACGCTCAATCAGGGTGGGGCCACCTGTGAGAGGGAGAGCGAGAGAGAGAAAGGGGAGAGAGAAGAGCGCTCGCACGCCGCAGAAAACAGCCACGCATGCGCACATACATGCCACACGCACACACCTGCATGTAACAGTGGCATTGGAGCGCAGCATCTTGTTCCAGCTTTTTCATGGAACAGGATTACAGCAAAGTAACCCGAGACGTTCCCTTTCAAAAGCTACACTCGATGCTGCGTGAAAACGCTATGGGAACGAGAATACCCACTCCGCCGCACTGCAAGTGTCTGGACCCCCAGGGTTGTGTAGTGTGCGCACAGTCCCCCCAAGGAGTCTTAGACATAATTTTGGGATGCTTACTCGAGGACCCACGAGCCTGGCATCAAATTATGAAGCCTGGCAAATGTCTTGTGGAAAAGGCAGCCTGCCGCATGACACACTTGGAAACCCCTCTTGCCTCAGCATTTGATGAGGCAAGCTTCCTGGTCGAATGGGCCCTACTCACTAGAGGCAAAGTGTGCCATGCGCCTCACAGGCTAGAACACCAGCATCTCTCACCTGACTCGTCTAATGGCGGCTGCCCTTCGGCCGTGGGACCATGACATATGAAAACCTGCTCTGATTTATGCCACTGTCTAGTGCGGTGGTGTGCTGTAAATTTTGAAGAGCATGAACTGGACACAGTGAATGAAGTCTTATTGCTCCGGAGCTGTAACGTCGGAGGACAGAGGCTTCGAGAGCAACTGCGGAAGATAGTTGGGTGAGGATGCACAATAGCTTTAGCTAGCCAATTGGCAAAGCCTAATCACGCTAGAAAAACTGATGATGCCTGCGAATAAGCCGGCAAGGGGTGCTTTCCACAAACCCCATCAGTTAGGACGTAGGCCAAAAAGTGTTCTGAGTGTACTAGGGCACAAGCCCAAGGTCAATTTTCTTGCAGAAACTCCAGCACTGAAACAGTTCGGCAGTGACCTGGGTCTACATGTTTTACTATGTCCTGGAATGTAATTGATCCTGAGGGATCCCAGAGTCAAGGACGAGGGTCTGAACCACAAAGAGAGGGTATGAAGCTCTCGGCGCGTAACCCTTATTGCCTCCGGGGATTGGCCACTTAACCATCACTGAAAGCGGTAATTAATTTACTTCCTGGCCTAGCTTGAACTTCTTTAGGGTGTTTAAAATGCAGTCGACACGCGCAGGAGACAGCTGTGCCCACATTCCGGTCGGATCCCACATGACACTCAATGTCCTACTTTGTGTAGGAAAGAGAACGCTTTCCATGGTGTTGAAACGCCATCCTAAAGAAAACGAGGTGAGCTAGAATGACCTGTCGATGCCGAGGTGCTAGCTTCATAGAGAGGGTACGAAGCTCTCGGCGCGTAACCCTTATTGCCTCAGGGGATTGGCCCTTGGAGGAAATCCACTGGCTTTTAGCCATGACTGGAGCAATCTCATGTGCAGAAGGTCCAAGGGTATCGCAGTGGAAACCGAAAGCTGCCATGAGACCCAACACTCTCTGGATGTAGTAAAGTTACTTTCTGTTCTAGCTTGATCTCCTTTAGGGTATTGAGAATGGATTCGACATGCGCAGGAGACAGCTGTGACTGCATTGCGGTGGAATCCCATGTGACACCCATGATATGTAAGATTAGACGGGGGTTAGATGTTGGTCATCCTGAAACATGGCAGGAAGGAATCGAACACCTAACGTTTCTGTCATGCACACTCAATCCGCAACCGGCACTAGGACCCGGAAGTAATGTGGTTGCCAAACCAGGAAGTATAAGAGGAGTAAACAAACCACAATACAACGCTCAGTCATTGAGTTCGGCCCATGTCGGTTCAGGTTGTCGTTCAACAAACTGTGAGTACTCACCCTTTGGGTTTCTGCTTTCTGTTATTGTGTGTGTATTTATAGAACGCGGGTTAAATTTGTGTTTTTCCCTTGCTCCCCTTTTGTGAGAGTCCTTAAACTAAAGTCGCATGGTTATCCTGCCTACTCGCTTTTTATCCGCGTTTGGGTTTATGAGATAAATACGGCATATTCCATGAAAGAGTTAACTCATTGAGGTCGCCAAGAAGGGGAGGGGCCATCATTGAGGCCCCTCCTCCGGTCACCCGACAGAAACCTGTAGTCTAACTTTGAGCGTTTGGGGGATTTATTTTATTGATTTATTTTTTCGGCGAATCGAAGTTTACGCGTTCAACCGCGTGTGATACGCTCGCTCATCATTAGAGGAGCACTCTGAAGCGATAATTTCCATCTCCGCAGAGGCGAGGGAGAAAGTTTCTTCCGCCCACTCACAGGAAGCGCCGAAGCGCGCTTGAGAAGTGAACGGTAAAAGCTCATGATCCGGCGAGAGAGCGAAAGAAAAGGAAATTCCTGTCTCGTGCACTGCTGGCCAGATATGCACGCGAAAAATGTGGCGCGGCTTGTCGTTTCGTTTTAAAAACAGCGAGCCGAGAGCGAGGGACTTCAATAGAGAGAAAATCACAATACTTACCTGCTCCCTCAAGCCCGAGATAGCGTGCTCTTCCCCCAAACACTGAAAACAGAAAGCGAGGAGATCGCCCTCAGCGAGATACTCTTCTCCACGGAGGGACGGACTCGTGTCTAACTCTGCCATCTTTCTGGTGAGTAACTAGACACTTTATATTTTTGCTTTCTTTAAAAAAAAGTGCTTGCACACACGCACACAGACAAAACGGATCCTGAAGACAAAAAATCTGAGGATGTTTCCGGTTTACTCCTATTTATAACCTGCAGGTGCACCTCATCAGTTGACGTCACCTGACCGAGGTTATATAAGCCAAAATGTTTGGCGTGTTTGACACACATGTGCTTCACAACCGGTCATGAGGAAACGTTTCCATAGCGTTTTCACGCAGCATCGAGTGTAGCTTTTGAAAGGGAACCCGACGTGTAAGTCATGATGGCTGGCTTTCAGCAACAGTCCCGGAGCAGCTTGTGCAGTCATTCAGTGTTTGTCCCTTGGCAGGTGGTTTAACAGCAGTTTACAGTCCGCACAGGGGCACATGGCATGGTCCCTTAAATGTTTCACACTCTTTGCCAACTACACACTTCCCCTAACCCCAAATCCCGAGATAAGATCTACACCTCACATTTAAAGAGCAGAACAAGCCTGAGGTTCTCAGGTGATCATTTCCTGACAGCCATGCCAGATAGAGTGGCCCCATCCCTTAACATACCTTACATATTTATTATAATCATGGTATAAAATGGCAATTGAATGGAAAATTGAGTATACCCTGCTCTATTTCATGCTGTGCCCAAATCATACCATGCTCTGTTTGATGTATGCTTTGTTCTGCCTGAGATATGCCGTGCACTACCTGAGCCTCACCCTGCACTGCACTGGGGAAAAGGAGGCACCACTGTCTTCACAAGCTGCTTTCGTGCTGTTACCCTGTCAGATTTTGAGGATGTTATGCCTTCAACACACCCCAGTTATAGGACTGTGATGCTTGGGGCCCCAATAGGGTTTCATGGATGTCATGCCTGCAAAGTGGACTTTAAAAGTGCCATGCTGGTGCCCCTGCCAATTTGTCAAGACCTGCTCATGCCTGGTTCTGACTCAATGCCCTGATGTTCAATGCCCTGTTCCAGCCGTCAGTGCTGTTCTCTTTGTCCTGGGATAATGTATGGTAATGAAGAAAGCTACATAGTGCTTTGAGATGCTAGCTCTATTTTTTTCATGCTATCTGCTAAAGCTAATCCCTGTCCACAGTCATAATCCATTACTGATACTGATTCTTTTTATTACTTCTGTGTTTATTAAAATAACTCATGACTGCTGTTTCATTTTACATTTTAAGCATTGAGCCATGTTTCAAATGTAGGCTTTATATATTGTAAAAACAAAACTATTTCACTCTTTACCTTAATTTGTTGCTTCTGGCAAATAATTATGGCACCAGGGTAAACCAACTTTGGCATTGTTTAGTACTTTTAGTCCTGTTAAAAAACATTTATGTGTATGTTTTACTGTGTGTGTAAAACCATCAATCTAGAGGGTGAATCATATTACTTTGTATGCTGCAACCAAGTACAAGAAATTTCCAGACCCTCACCGTGGTTTCATTGACCCCCAGAAAGTGTAAACATGATAAATTTAGTTCATTAAAATCCAAGGTCCCAAGTATGCAGCTCACGCACGGGCCGGTTGCTAACCTATCTTTTTTTCTGAGACATATTACAGTGGAAGAAAGGACTGATTTACCTCTTTCCTCATACTTAATCTCACTGGATTAGCTAGTGAATGCTCAGACTGACAAAAGAGACAGAATACAGTATTTATTTCCTCCAACCAAGAGAGCATGGCAAATTCTCCTTTTTAGGACAATCTTCCAATGATTTGATTGCACAATTTTGTGATAATCTAAGTATAAACATACTGTTACAGAGGCACTGCATTAAAGAGTTCCATCAGCGTAATTCAACTCTGACGTGGCTTTTTGCTGCCTATGGAAAAGACCAAATGAGACTATCACCACCAACACCACCACTACTATTACTACTACTACTACTCCTACTGTTACTAATGATAATAATTAATGATAATAACAATAAAAATGTATATTATGTATTTTATTTATGACCACCTTTCAAAGCATTAAGCATAAACATCACACGATTAAACAAGAACAATACAATAAAATATTTCGGAAAATTAAAGGTAAGTTTAAAATTGAACTGAATACTTTAGTTTAGTTCTTTATTATGGAATTTGATGCTAGGTTTGGAGTCATTAATATGATTATCAAGAGAGAGGGAGTTCTAGAACCAATGGTATACTGTATGTTGTCATAAGTTGAATAGCAAAAAAGGATCTAAAAGTATACAAGAGGGTGAGCAGATACATGAAGGAATTCGGAGAGAGATTATGCATTAGGTTTTTTTTATACTTCCTCCAAATTCTTCAATTCATGAGTGAATGAATAAAACAATAATAATATTAAGCATATAGATAAACATCTCAGCCAGTTCATTTGTGCCTCGAGAAAATGAATTTACCACAGGTGGACAATTAAGCTGCAGAAACATCTCAAATATGATCAGGGGAAACAGGATGCGCCTGAGCGTAATTTTGCAAAGGCTGTGAATACTTATGTACATGTGCTTTCTTAATTTTTTTTTTTTTAAATAAAATTGCAAAAATCTCAAGTAAACGTATTTCATGTTGTCATTATGTGTTGTTGTGTGTAGAATTCTGAGAAAAAAATTAATTTAATCCATTTTAGAATAAGGCTGTGACATAACAAAATGTGGAAAAAGTGATGCGCTGTGAATACATTCCGGATGCACTGTACAGTACACATCACATCCATACACCACCACACACTACACACATACATGCACACACATATTACATACACACACTACACATCCAACACATATTATACACACACACACATACAACACAACACACCCTACACACAAATACACTACACACACACACACACTACACATCCTACACACGTACTAGACACACACATATTACATACACACACTACACATCCAACACATATTATACACATTCCACACACAATACACATCCTACACACACACACACACACACACACAAACACAAACACACAACACAACAAACCCTACATACTGTATACACACACACACACACACACACACACACACAAACTACATACATACATTCTTGTAATTAGGGCATTATGTGGACAGTAGTCCCACCCATCAGTTTTGGGGACACCCCTTTCCAGTGATCCTCTAGGTGTGAAAAAAATCAAGCATGTACAATTAAATTCTCTAAACACAAATTTCACTTCAAATTACAGTTTTACAGTAAAAGCTCAACTTTTAACAAATTATGAGGATATAACAAGAACCAGTCATTAGTGGGGACCAAATTTGCATACACAGAAAATTAACTGGTTTTCATAATGTAGTGGGGACATCGCTAGTGACCTAATTTGCATACACACATTTAGCTGATGTTAATGATGATGTGGGGACTTCACGAAATAGCTAACTTTCACACACTTATAAGGTATATTACATAAGATCAAGGGGTTTAACAAATATCAAACTGTTCATTTAACTTTTGTAATGTACTGTATGCAAAATTACAAAGTAATCACGTCAAACAATTAAAAATCTGTGTAAAGCACAAGGCCTTTATGGGTTTAAGCTCCTTATGACTGAAGAATTGTTTCTTAATTTTGGTTATACATAGGACCAAAGTTTCATTCATAGCTTTATATTTCAAAGAATGCAATAAAAAAACCCTAAGTAAACTGAAATGCCTATGTCCATCATTTTGTTGTAGCTTTTTATTTCTTTTGGAATAGCCACTTAAGAAACCCAAGAACTTTAAATAGAATAGAATAGAGTATAAAATGAATAAACCATTGATATTCTTTCTAGTTAAAATACACAGCAGGTGATGCAGCAGGGTGTCTAAGATGACAGTGCATGTAAACGCCAATGTTATAATTATAAGATAAATAAAATTTAAGGTAAAACTGCAACAACAAAGGAGTTTACTAAACAAAGCCTGAACAAGGCCACCTCAAAAATATCGAGAAGATATATTTCTAGGAAAGAAATAATCCTTTCTCGAAAGCAACAATTCGATTGTAGACATAGAATTTTACACTTCCCTGAAATACAACATGATATAATGAAGGTCTTCATGTGTCTGTTCATCGCATGGACCTCATCCAAGTCCCAAGACTTCCTCCTTTTTCAGGGCAGATCTTTTGCCTAAATGTAAAAATAAACATTAATTTACCTTTTTTTTTTTAGAAACATTTGCAATCAGCAATTTAGACAATAACAACAGTAGAAATAGACCTAGAAATATTCAAGAAATATAAATAATTACAAAGACAACATACTTTAATATCCGCAGAACAAATGTAATAACGTATGAATGAAGATGTTATCTTTAGTTAATTTTATTGTATAAAAACTACTAACAGACCAGATGGAAATACAAAGACAATTAAAAAAAAATATTGCATGCTAAAGAGGACTATGCAACACAAAACAAATATGCAGTTCCTTATATGGAGAAGCATTCATTGGAGAAATGAATTTAACATTTCAAAATCGTTTTAGAAACGTGTAACAAGGTTCAGGTTTAAGTCACTTATAGGGACACTATTCTACATTAACCTGTCTACTCAACCATCATAAGACTCCCTCACACACACACACAAACTCCTAGCCATACCTGCTTTATGGGGACTCCGTATAAAAAGTATAAACAGACCAGATGGAAACACAATGGAGAATCTGTTGGCACTTCAAATGTCACTTAGGTAATAACATTTCTCTTCTACATTTGTTCTCATGTACACTGGAGATTGTATTGACATTATAAAGGGTGTTCATGAAGTTTTTTAAATAGCGTCCTGTTTTCCGATGCAACCAAAAGTAGCCAAGCAATGGTGGTTGAAAATATCGACCAGATTCATTTTTTATGGGAAAAATAGGTCCGAAATCTTTTTGTATTTTTATTATTATTATATTTTTATCAGCAGGAAACTATTACAGATTTGTGAATGACGTATTAATCTTTATTGTTGGTTATCTCTATTGTTAATAAGCACAACCTGCAAATCCTGCACTATAGACTTATTTCACAAACATGCTGCTGCTATTTATCACCTTACATTAACTGTATTATGAGGAATAACCAGTTAAATAGACTGGTGTTACATTAAACACTAATGAATGCCAACTACAGGAGCCAATTTAATAGATTTAATCTGTTTTAAGAGTTTACTGAACATTAACTTGTATTAATTAATTGAACTTACAGCGTATTAATAATAAATTAATTATCTTTTTTGACAACTTTACTGGTCTGTTAAGTGACTTTTTTGCACACTTACAGTTGTGATGTCTTGTGCCGAATACCCAGAGGGAAATAAAGGAGTTCAGAGACAAAAACGGCATTTAGTTCAAAACGTTTATCGGCTTTCTTAGCATCACAAAAACACAATACAAAACACAAGCAAAATCAAAGAAAAGTGCAAAGTAGACAGCGCTTTGGTAGGAGAGCAGCACACACTCTGGGGGAGGGGCAGCACACCTTAAAAGGGCAACAGACATACATGCATACATGCAATGGTATATAACGTTGTAGTGGGCGTTACACAGTTTCTGTTTATTTTTAACCTAACCTTAAAAACTTTCATATCTAACTAAACACACATTTAATATTAATAGACTTACCACATCACTGTAAAGGCAGTCAGTCCTACTGTACACATGTGCACATGCTTATTATATACTATACCTACTGCGCATGTGCAGATTACCCACAGACCTCTAACTCTAATGGCCGTAATGCGCGTGCACAATGCAGTAATTTGCATAATTTAGACGTGGAGAGTGTTTTTTATTTGCACCCTCCCCAACACGTTAAAATGCTTCACCATTGTGGGGACATGGTTTTTGTCCCCATAGCGGTTTCTGTCCCCATAATGTTGGTGTGTATCCAGAGTGATGTCTCCACAATGCAGTAATTACAAACACACAAACACTACACCTTCAACTTAGCCATATTCAGTGACGACAGCGTCCATGGCTGATCAAAAGGCACATATGTTGTGCGGTGCACTAGGATGGTGTTGTCTTCTTGGAGGTCTTAACATACTTAAACCACACACAAATGGCGATGACACTTTTCTTTTTAAAAAACAGACACTTTTTTTAGGGTTCCAGATGTACCCACAACTTGGCAAGTACTCGGTTCAGCCCGGTTTGTTCGTTCATACGCTGTAAATGCTTAATATGCGAGGCAAATTTCTTGCAAAATTTCAGTTCTTGATGCAATAATTTGTGACGCGAAGCATTTGTACAGTATGCTGAGAAACTACTGTACTGCAGTACTATACTCATCACAGTACTACTACAGATCCACCATACTGTGGCACTCACAATGGAAAGACCTTGCACACTTTCATCAAGTTATCTTTATAAGTATACTATTTTATTAAAACAGTGGTAGTAGTTTGGTTGTAAAAGTTTGATACTTTTACATGTTTTAAGCAAATGTTTCAGGCACCTGCAGAGTTAATCACCTAATTTACATAAATCCTTTGGTATTTGTGTCACACAGCTTAATAGTGTGAATAATTTTTGTGTTTGTGTGTATCGTAGGGGTGAATGAGGGTACACAACACTTTTCTCAGTATCATAAAAAACAGAAACAGGAAGTAACATAAGAAGTTAAACCAATCCCATGAGTCTGTATGCAGCATCAAACACTAATCATTTCCCAACACATTTAAGACTCCTATCATGGTTTGGTTGAAGCGACTCCCAGAAAGTGTCTGGACCAACCCTAACTCACTCTTAGCGTTGTCTCAGCTCAAGACTCTAGTCACCGCCACTTTGCAGCAGTCTTGATAAAGGTGGCAAGGTGGCAAACAATTTGTGGCTAGGATCGTATAAATGGGTAATCATGGTGGCGTCCAGAAAGCAATAGATATGGGACGATACAGCGTGTTGCTGTGCTAAACCAAAGACGGCGCCGTCTTTGAAATTTGATTTAGTTAAATTAGAAACTAAACTTGGGAGTTTCAAACCCTGTATCCATTCATATTTCTGAGTGATTGTAATGCTTAAAACCTCTATTCTGTCATCTCATCGTATTCATTCCATAAGTGTGATATACAACCCCAACCACTGACATTCTTCTCCTAAAGTTGTATACACATTAGAATATCCCTGTCAAAACTTAACTAAAGAAAAAAAATATAGAAGACCGCAGCTGTTTGTCAATCAACTATGATTGTATACCCGGTTCTTTTCACCGCCACTACAGGTTAGATGAAAATATTAGCAACAGTTTGGTGATTTAATTTATATATTTGTCTATTATGACATGCTATTGATAAGTTAACCCATGTTGAAATAACCGTTATTGGAAGAATTTTGTGCAATGTATAATTTGTGTAGAAAGTTCTGTCTCTCTTTATGCTGTCATGCAAATGGAGTGAAAAATCTATTCCTGATCAGCCGATGTCAGCTAATTCAGAACCTTCACTGTAGAGAGCGCCTTGTAACGTTGGATGTAAGAGGCAGCGACTAAGAAGACTCCTAAGGGACAGTTCAGGGAACACAATTAGAAAAGTAAACAACTTACGTAAGATATAGCTTAAGAGTCTTCTTAGCTCGCTAAGAGTGTGTGCTATCAGGAAACCAGGCCCAGTGCTTTACATATTCAAAATAATGAACAGGGAAAAAGGAAAAAAAGACAGCCAGGATAAAGGGCCTACGGAAAATTGAACTGAATAAATAACTAGATGTGCAAGTTTAACCAGATGCTATAAAATGTTCTTATGGAACATTCCTGATACACCATGCAGATAAACATCTTAGCCAGTAGCTTCATGCAAAATGTCTTCTGGTTTTATTTACTTGCAGACTGCAGAAACAGACTGCTTTTATGAAAGTGCTAATGAGCCCTGTACACTGAACTGACCTGTAGTGAACTATAGATCACTTTTTTAGTTTATGTGCAGACAGAGCTGGGCGGAGCCACCAGGACAGAAGTAAAAGAAGAGGACAGTGAAATACAGGTACATATGAGAAGAAGGAGCAAACAGGTATACATTAAGAGAACAAAACACAGAAAGCAACAAACATTCAGGTAGAATTTACATTTACTCATCAAACTAAAATATACTGAACTAAACTATTTATGCTGTGTGTCTGGGATTTACAACATTATCAGAAATTTTTATTTTCTTTGTATTTGTGTATTTGTGTGCGTTGTTGATTATCCGTATTGCAAATTGCATATATTGATGGCCGAAATTTTATAAAAGTATGCACATGGCTGTGAATAATCATTTCCCGGATCTACAACGATCCAAATTCATTACGACCACTGGAGAGCTCAGTAGAGGATGGTAACTGCTGACTAAAGCCTCCTTTGTGCTCAGTATGAAGTCTGACATGTTCGTTATGTTAGTTATTGTTGGGAGAAAATTTGAAGCATCAATTTTTTTTCTTTTGGGGAAGGATTTTTCCCAGTTTTTTTCCTAATTTAGTCGTCTCCAATTCATCCCTGTTACTAGGCGGTTCCAACATTTAGGCTACTATTACCAGTCAGTCATAGAGGGAGAGGGAGTAACACACTCGGGGGACAACGCTATCCACTCCTTCCACTTGGGAAAGCTAATCCTAATTAGCTGTAGAGCCGTGATTGAGTGAGAGCACTAAGTGCCTCCCATCCCACCTTGCTGACGGAGCTCAGCCAATCAGCTCTCTCTGGACCCTCGGCACCCGATAACCAAACTCGCGATCTCCGGATGATAGGGTGAGCACTTTACCACTGCACCACTTGGGGCCCTGAAGCATCAAGAGGCACCGTTATTGAGTCGTTATTTTTATCAGTTTTTATCACCTCCTTACCTGTTTTGCAGAATTTGGCAGTCAAAAATTCTAAAAATAAATGTAGATGGGAGTAATTAAAAAAAATTAACAAAGTGATATTTTAAGGAAAATAGTTATTAAACACAATAGAAAGATATATCACATGTTAAAGTCTGATGCATAATAGAATTGTTTTAATGTTAAGATATCTGTCTGATTTGATCATTTGATCATTTCAGTTAATTTCATAATAAAGTCTGATAACAAATTTACCATCTAATTTGTATTCATAAAATATATGTGGCATTGCTGGCAATTTTTCAGAAAAGATTGGAGTGAGATTTTTAAAATAAGGGCATTGTTTTGCTCGAAAACTACTGACGAAGGAAAAGAAAAAGGTGATGTAGTGGTTAGCACCGTTGCCTTGCACATCCAGAGTCCAGGGTTAATTTCCGTCTCTTTTTCTTTTCGTCTCTATGTGCTTGGAGATTACATGGTCTCCCCATGTTTGATGGGTTTTCTCTGGGTACTCTGGTTTCCTCCC
>JAQQZT010000010.1:19155058-19167295 GCA_030068275.1 Clarias platycephalus
TGTGATTGGTTGATTAGATAATTGCATTAATGAGAAATTGAACAGGTGTTCCTAATAATCCTTTAGGTGAGTGTAGAGAACTTGCAAACTCCATGAACACAGAGACAGGAATCGAACCTGGCCGGGAATCGAACTCGGACACTGGAGGTGCAAGGCAATAGTGCTAACCACTACTCCACCATGCCACCTTATACTACCACCACCACTACTACTACTACTACTAATAATAATAAGTGAAATGCAGTGTAAACCTTGTTGTGCAATTGTAGTGTTATTAAATGGTTGAAAACAAATTATGCAGGATTTGTTTTTGTTTTTTTAAGTTTGAAAAAGAATTCAGATTTGTATTTTATTTATTTATTTATTTTTACTTGCATGCACATGCTTAAATAGACATACAGTACTGTAGTGTGTTTACAACTCGGAATAAAGTAACTGTTTGAGGTAGATGCTGAAATGCAGATACAGTATTGTAGAAGGTAATACAGAGAAAAATGTAAAAATAGATAAAAAAAATAAGAAAAAATTATAATTAATATTGTAGCTTGGATAGTGTTAAATAAAGTGCTTTGAAACAATAATTATTATATAATTGAAACTTACTCAAGATTATGAAGAAAATTCATTTATTAACCATTTTCTGTCAAAATTTAAGATTTAATACATTTCACAAAGTGCACTGTATTAGCCATTAGAATATGTGAGCAGTGAATCAACTGAGGAATTTGTTCATGCAATTAAAATTTTCACAATAAAATTATGAATTTTATTTGTCTTAATTTATGAATTTAAATTAGCAGCCAGCTCCAGAAACAGAAGCATGTCAGCAGCTAGCAAGTGAAAAAATATGGATGTCAAAAAAATGTGAAACTGAATGGTCTTCTTGCCCAAGAAATGAGTCACCCTGCATGGCTGCTAATGTGATATGAATGCATCCAGGGCCAATAGGTACGGCAGTTTCTCATGTGCACGACATCAAGTCGTCTTTGGAGCTTTTCGTCCTAGATGCAATCCAGAAAATGATTCTGGATTGCAATAATTTAGAAGGAAGTCATGCTTTTTTTGGAACGTCCACTTTTTTTGCACTCCTTGCTGGAGTTTTCAGGTCCGTTGGGGAATCCACAGAAGGATGCAGAAACCGTCAGAGAAAATTTCCATGCAAAAATGTCCTTGGAAAAGTTTCATATAATTTCCTGGATTATCCAATTTTATAAACAAGATGACAGACCAGCTTGACAGCAGAGAGACAATCTAGCTGCCATCAGGATGGTGTGGGACAAGTGAATGCACCACCTCCCCCTATTTTTTAAACCTACTGTAGGCCTATTATTCTAGGTTGCGGCCAGCAACAACAAAAAAAGGTACTGTAAAGTGAAGTACATATGCACCACATACACAGTTAAACTCCATCCCTCATGGGAACCCTGACATGGTTCAGCTTGTTGTGTAAAATGATGTGAAAAGATTTAACTTCTAATTAAGTTCATATAAATCAAAATCAAATGTAAATCTGTTGATCTTTTTTTTTATATATTTTATTAAGAATGGAAAAAATGAGTAGGACTTTAATTCATAAATGTGATCTAACAAATTTAAAGGGCAAATATTAACCATATATCCTGTATATAGTGCTTGTAATCAGGATGAAGTAAACATCTGTTGAGTATTTTAACATAAAATGTATTTATTGTGCTGAATTAAAAACTACAAAATGCAGCAGGACACCAGACCCAGAACACTGGCTGAATAACAAAAATATGAACGCCACACAAGGGTTAATCCCTACGTGTCCGCTTGTGTTACCAAATAGACTGATTCTTATTAACCAGACTCTGACCTCTCAGAAGACACTACAGGAACCATGACCTGGTCTCAGTGTGTACTGAGGGCTGAGGGGATCAGCTCATATTGTGTTATCCCGGGTTCAATTGAAGATGTGAAAAATGTCTAATTAATAGTTTGAGCTACTTTTGGTTATGGATGGATGGATCCAAGTTAGATCTTCTTTAATCTTAAACACTACATCCACAAGTTGTATGAGTTTAACTTTGTGAAATTTACTTTGCTAATAGATCGCTCTTCGATTAAATCATTCAATACAAAATGTCAAAAAATACAGACATTTGACAGGCATAAAATTAAAACTTTTCACCAGGAAGACTATAAGAAAAATCTGGATAGTGATATTCAATCTATTATAAAGAAACACAAAGAATCTGAAAAGGTTAAGGACAAAACCAGAAGAGGAAGACCAAGCTGTGATTAGAGGTTTCTCTGAGGTTCTTTTTTGAGAGACCTGAAGATGTTCAGGACCTGGCTCACTATCTTGCAGCTTTATTTGATAGGATACCAAGTTGATCCATTTTTGTGAGTGTTAAGAGCACATTATAAATAAACACCAAGAAAACACTCTATTGATCTCACCCCCTTTTATTTGATTACTCTTTTTTTGACATGTTGCTGCTTCGACCTAGACTGGGCCATAACATGGGAACCCCTGGGCGGAGTGCTAAAGAAAACGTGGAATAATACACCAGAAGATTACTAAAGAAATCTTAGGGACGGTCTTACCCAAAGGATGGGGAAAAAGTGCAAGATAGATCACACTAAACACTGACATTTTCTTGTAAATTCTCATATTTAATGTAATATATCTTAACAAAGAAACTAAGGAATAAATATGTAATGTCCTTACAAACTTGCTAAAACAGCATAGTTAGACATTTGCGCAATACTGTATAGTCTACAATATACAGTAATATAAAACCTATGCAATATTCCTAATTCTAAATCTAGTTTTAATATCATGCCACTATACTGTAGGTAAAATTCTAAGCAAATAACTATTTTGTAGCCCTCTGTGACCACAATGTTTTCTCTAATGAGATTAATGATAGTCTATGTCAGCTCTAGTGACGTTTGAAATATTTCTTACTTTTCCTGTTGTGTTTAGGAAAATGAATCTGGAGGCTAAAGAGGAAGTCAACAGTCTTATTTCCATAATTCCTAGACAGTGATGAGACACTGTGAACCCACAAAGATCTGTTAAAAGGGTAATGTTATGCTGTGTTTGCACAGAGTGTTGCTACTTCTAGACATTTTTTTTCTTTTAAATACACCTGTTTCTTTTCTTTAAATAACAAAACTGTGTGCAATGTGAAGACATTGAGAGCAGTAAAAATCATAGCAAGAGATAACACGTCTTAGTTGTGTGTGTTTATACTCAGTATAATGTTTACTAGGGGCTTATTACTGTATTCATGGACGACCATAAAAGTGTGAATGGGAATGAAGGTCATAAACCTTGACAGAAATTTGATATAGATACAAAAATATGTTAAGGCTTTGCAATGAGACACAGACGCATGAGGTTTAAATGGACAAGAAAACACCTACATACTCTTGAGACAAGACTAGAATCATAACAAAATTCCAATGGACAATCACATGACATGAGAAAATTAATGTGACATCACTTAAAACCACTTTGACTGGGAATCAAGCATCCAAGGAATTAATGACAGTCGCTGTGAAGAGACTTTTAAGTACATCCTTTTGCTGTGTGTGTGCTTCAACATGGGTTCCCCTATTTAATTAGCCTTCTGCAACTACACTGACACGACAGTCATGCAAGCATTATGATGATTTGCATGACGCTAGTCTCATGGGAATGCAGAGTTAAATCATGCTTGTTCTACTGAGAATGAGTGATTACCTTGTTGCTGCTCTGCTAAGATTAGCCTCATTGGAGTGCCACTTCATGCTTGGATCTCACTGTGCCTAAGCTGCAGCTAATTAGCATGCTATCGTTTCAAAATAAAGCCAACAAACATTTCCATTAGTCACGGTGTCATTAGCAAAACAATTAGGCATCCAGGGCACTGATAAGACGCATCAGGTTCTATAAAGACCCTGCCGAGGACAGCGCATCACTGCAGCTGTGGTTTCCTATGTGCGGAGGCTTCTTATCTTCCCTTTCTGCAATTAAGGCCTGTTTCTGACCCTCACCCCCTGTTAACCTTTCTCCTTTGTCATGATCAGTTTCAAGGCTGACACATTAAAACTGTAATTTCCATGTTAGGTCTCCATAATCCTCCTGATTTTATCAAACACAAAGCACAATCTGTTCTCTCTCTCTCTCTCTCTCTCTCTCTCTCTCTCTCTCTAAAGCTCCCTGTAATGTCAATGCACTTCTCCTCAACCTGAAAAAACAGGAGTGTAATTTAGCTGGAAGCACTCGACTGTTCTCTCATCTCCTCTTCATCCTCTTCACATTTCTCTTTCTGTGGATGGACAATGTGAGTAACGAGACGGAACAAAGGATCGGTAAGACTGTGAGAGAAGGTGATAATCACTGCCATGGGCTAATAAAGCTGTCTTGTTAGCCTGCTATGTCCTTTGAGAAGAAAAGAGGGCAGGCTGGGCACCAGAATTAACACTATTTAGCGGAAATCAGTACTTTCTTACTGCTTTAGACTTCATTTAGATGGAACTAATCTGAATGCAGCTTATGGAGAAGGCTCCCATTTAGATTCTGGTCTATTTAGCTGTCTTTGAATGGGTGAACAAATTTCTGATAGGATTTATGTGTCTGACATAGTAAGATAACATTTACTGCAGAAATACTTTACTTTGAAGGTTAGCTCTATTGTGAAGATACACTAGGCCATTGCCATTTTAGCATATTTTGGATAGCAAAGCATAGAGAAGATATAACTTGACTTGAGGAGAATTATTATCTACCTTCTAGATGGAGCCATTGCCATAAAAAACTACCATGTCTACAGTTGGGTGGGGATTGTCCTAATTGCTCCTCTCATCTCATGCTCTGTCTTTTCAGCCGATGGTGACATTCCCCAAAGTGCACTTTGAGGTCGTGTCAACTCACATCCTTGGATTCCTCACAGGTGACCACTGCTACAGACCCCACCACTAATTGTTCAAACTGGTGGAGAACATGAGCAGCAGACTCAGAAGTAAAACCCAGTGGATCCAGTGTTGCTAACTCTTGATGATGAGCAGACAACTAGGCATGAAGAATATCCCTGGGGGTGTGCATTAACTACATCGACAACCATACAGTGGGTATCTTCAATATAATTTCAGTAGCAGCCCTCACTGATACAGGAAGTAATTTTATATTTCTTTATTCAGTTTTTTTTGTGGCCATGCAGGTTACTCCCCATCACCTAAGTCCAGGGAGATCTTTGGAAGATCTCCACAATGTGCATCCATGAGAGTGACCCATGGGGTTACTGGTCTATAGGAATTTGTGCAGTTGTGTCACATTGCACATAATTTTTGTTGCTATGGCCATCTTGCCAGTCATACTCAAACCAGATTGTCATCATCAAGTGCCTCATCCTTGTGCTGAGTTTTGAAAAGTCAGCTCAATCCAAGCTATTAATTGTCTAGACAGCCAATTTAAACTACGTTATGTGTCGAAGACTGTGATTTTAACTAATTGCACATGTGTTATGACAGAGTTACTATCCCATCCCCTATTAAACTGTAGGCATGAAATATAAAGTAGATGTGATTTTTGTCTGCGCTCTGCTAAGATCAGTGACTGCTGTACTGTACAGTATGTTAAGCTGGATTCAGATCCAAATATCTGATTCCAAGAAATACCCTACAAGATTTTAAGATCTTATGATGTATTAACTCGCCAGCAGCTGATATGATTATATTATGCTTAGCCGTATCTACTGTTTACTATGTTTCAAAAATAATCCTGCTGTTTATCCTGCTGTTTTTTTACATCTAAATTTGGCAAACAAAACAGCAGATAGACTTGCAGATAGATGCTTGGTCCTGGACTTTCCCATTATGTACAAATTTCTCAGAATATGCACATTGGAGAGACTGCCACATTATAATAATTCCGAATCATTCCACAAATGTGTCTATATGTTATAAACCTCTTTCCCTTTCATGCTGTTCAAGAGTAAGAGAAGCTTGTCTTAGAGCAGGGGTGTCAAACAGGATTCAAAAGGGCCATGTGCATGCTGGCAAGAAGCAGAAGCTTTCTGCATCCAGTTTGACACCTCGCCTTAGAGGGTCAAACAAAATCACTGGCATGAATTCATAAGAGCACAATGTTGAGCACTTGAAATTTTGCAGTTCACCACTCAGTAAGTCTCTGGCAAAAACTGTAAGCCTATAATATAAAATGTTTTTTGGCTGCTCCCATCAAGGGGTCACCACAGCAGACCATCCTATCCACGCACAACTTTGGCACAGGTTTTAAGCCGGATGCCCTGCCTGAGGAAACCCTCATATTTTATCCAGGCTTTGGACCAGCACTGCATGCAGTGGCTATGTAGTATGGGGGCATGACAACCACTGCCAGCAGGGCTCAAACCCACATCCTTAGATCCCCAAACCAAGAATCTAGAGCTTTTACCGCCTGAGCCACCACTCCCCAAGAACTGTAAGCCTGATGTTCATTTTTATCTTGCACTGGACCTTCAATATGACCATTTCCACAAAGTGTCATCACTAATAATGTCACTTGCATGAGTTCTATACTGATAGATGTAGTGCCAGACCTCCCTGTGCTGGGACTGTCCAGAGTTACTTGCTGTCTTTGTCTAAGCAAATCAGCTGGGAGA
Organism: Clarias platycephalus; assembly: GCA_030068275.1. NCBI lineage: Eukaryota > Metazoa > Chordata > Actinopteri > Siluriformes > Clariidae > Clarias > Clarias platycephalus. Next base: position 19,161,673 of record JAQQZT010000010.1, read on the forward strand.
TAAACTTTGGGTGGAAACAAAAAAATCACAACCTCAAGCATTGCTGAGGCCAGGTGCTGGAGATTGAAGGTACCCCAGCATGCCAAACAGCCAAATACCTAAGAAACAGATAGTTCTTTAGACGTCCCTTAAAGATTGCCTTTGTCATTGTTTTATGGACATTTAGGCGAATTTCATTCCACCACTTAGGTGCCAGAACAGAAAGCTGTTGAAGATGAAGGTCTTCCTCGATTCCTGAGAGACCAGTCGAGCAGTGCTGGAGGATTGGAAGGAACGTGGAGAAGTAAAGAATTCCATCATGTCTACAATTAACATTGTTTTAAAATAAAGATAAAACACCATAAGTGCTTGGTGGTGTTATTTACTTCACATAAACTGGAACTTTGGTCAAGCTGCAGGCTTTGGCTTAAAAACGATATTTAATCGTTCTTAAAATATGGCTGAATTTATAACACAGGTTAGCCTGGAGTGTCAGTGTTGATCTTCAGAATATGTTTCATCACATCAGCAGAGAGAAAAGAGCATCTGGAAGATCACAATAATTAACCACAGGCAATGTGAAATAAACCCACTGAGTGTTCTGGCACCAGATGGTTCTGGGTAATAGCAGTGGCGATGAAGTTTCAATGACGCGTAACGGTCTTAATAAAGCATGAGTAAGGAATTATTGTCATTTGGGGTTTATTTGTTTTTGAAATGCGGTGTTTCCTAGTTGTTTTCTAATTGCAGTTGTGAGTTTGCACTGATCTCATAATTAATAAATGGCTATGAACATAAACAGGTCTGATCTTTGAGATTTCCTCTTGGATACATTTTGGATACATCCATGTGCTTTGGTGGTTATATTTCTGAATATTTATTTATTTATTTATTTTTCATGGGTGGAGATCAATATTAGATAAAATACAGGTGTGTTGCACTACGAACTCTGAAGCATATAGATCTGTAGTGATAGATTGCCCAGCCTTGAATACAAGTCAAGGACAGGACAAGTGCTGCAGGGTTCTACCGGTTCAGATCCAGTTCTATTGTAGTTTTTGTTAAACTGCTTATAGTCGAAAGTGTCAGAAAGGGGCGTGTTAATGATCCTTTCTCCCTTTCTATCTCCTCTGTGCATCAGAGTCATTCTTCTTCATGTTCATCCTCTATAGGTCACTGTTTAGCTTTCTCACCATTTATGTTAATAGTGGATTAAAATGCAATTAACACAACCTGTTTAAGAGAAGATGTACTTTAGGGCTTGGAATTAGATTGGCCATTAAACAAACTGATTGATTTCAAGGATATTTGTGATGCTAAAGGTGATCACACGCGTTTGCACATGTATCACTGACTTCAGCTGTTTGAGCAACAAAGTCAAATGATGCTAATTAAAAATGAATAAGAATGGAGAATAGTGCTGGATGGTAAAACATTTATTAGAGTTGTACATTGTTTAGTATTTGTGCATGCAAAGATTTTTGCCAAAAGAGGCTATTATGTTTACAGATCTCTTCTGTGCTGTGTATATGAGTTTGTATAAAATCATCGTATATCTAATCTGATACGAAGTCTGCAATGTTTAATCATCTCCAAACATGTTAATATTAAATACTCATTGTTAGGCAAAAGACAAGAAACATTGATTAGGTATTTATACTGAACTTGATATATATATATAAATATATAAACTCTAATTACTGTACTCTTGTAATAACATCAATTGTCTGTAAATAAATATAAATAATAAAATAAAAATATAAACATATACAGCCAAATGTTTCCTAATCAATTATTTGAAAAGAAGCAAGGGTCAATATAGTGTATTTCTACATTTTCTGCACCCTTGGTGGAAATCTAGTGGAAAAATGAAAACAGCAAGGCTTGTCTTTAAACCCATTTTATGAATTTATGAACCCAAAATGCAGCAGATCAGGAGCTACACAGACAACCTTGAAGAGCTTTGTGACAAAAAAAAAAAAAAAAACGAAGGAAAAAAAAAACATTTTAAACGATTTCTGGCTTTTAGTCGCCAAGTTGAAAATGAGAGCATGTGTGCATCTTTTTTTTAATTACTGTCCTTTTTGTAGCCCTACTCTGGATCTCTGCCATCTCTCTCTCTCTCTCTCTCTCTCTCTCTCTCTTTTTTTTTGTATGAGTGCGGTTTAAAATGGATTAATTCTGGATGCAGTCAGTGGATCAATAGACACAGTGAATACAATAATACCTGATTAAGGTAATATTACTTTCCGTGGTTTCCGAGAAAATGATTAGAAATCCATATTGCGCTCAATGCCTAAGCCACTAATATCAATGCCTTCCTCCGGGCTAATTAAATAAACAGTAAATTGACTACCTTGCCTCGTAAGCTAGCTTTAAGTCTTGAAAATACTAGAAATATGGCCAGTAATGCCAAGTTAAATCTGTGTTAACATATTTTTTATTCATTTATTTATTCCTAAACATTCCATTTAGTGGGAAAAAAAAATGCACTAAATGGAAAATGCGCAAATTACTTGCACAGTAATCTTGAGTCTTATCTGGATCTTTATGAATCCAAAGCCATGTTTTTGTCTTGAGGGTGGAAACCTAAGAACCCATTAAAAAAATACTGCAAAATATAAAGAGCAGACAAGAAAGAACCTGATTGTACCCTGGGGTTCACAATGATGTGGTGCCGCTACCTGCTTAACCATCATATCTCCCTGTTATACTTTCACATACTGTAGTCATGTTTCAGGGACATTTTAGAATAAATCAGCAATCAAGTGCCATAAAATCGTGAAACTGTTATAAACTTCACTCATCATACTTAAAAGAAAAAGGACAACTAAAGTTTATTTTAGAACCAACTTCAAAATGCAAACTCTTTCTCCATAAGAAGAAAGTGTTGCTATATGCTGCTTTGCATCTACTACATTCTCATCCCCAAACCAAATTTATTCTGAAGCAGCAAGACATCCAGACTGGGACATTTATTGTCCATTTCCTCTTTTTTAATCTAGTTCCTCTTAGCTATGATTATTGGAGTGTAGCAGAACAGGTCTATGGAGCACAATGACTCTATTCTTCAGTTTCATTTTATGAGGGACAGCTTCTTTCACAAAATAGAAAGAGGCACAGGGCCTGAAAAAAAATGCTATTTAAAGGTTTTTTGTTTGCAATGAACCAGTCAGCAATGGGGGGAAAAAAAACTAAAGGTTTGATTATCATAAATAAGAAACTTATTTCCTGATGGTCTTTGTCACCATAGAAAAACATATTTGAAAGTAAATCAACTGTGATCATCCAGTCACTTAATAAGTGCTGTTTTTGACTTAACTGGGAAGTGGGAAGTCTAAACATGGAATTTTGTAATTTTTAATATTTAATACAAAGTAGAGAAAAAAAAAACATGGATGCCATCAGCAACAATTTAACTTTCAGCTAACTTTGAATTGTGATCTATATTTACTTGCCCTAAACAGTAAACTGTATAGTCGGGATATATAGTATACAAGGGTTGTTAAAGTCAAAGCAGGATTTTTGATTATGCAAAATAACAGAACACAGTTATAAGCGTAAAAACGTTTTATATTTCTCTATATAATCTCCTTCTACACTAAGGCACTTATCCCAGTGTTTCACTAGTGTTTGGATACCATCAAGGCAGAAAGTTTTCTCAGTATGCCAGAACCATGATAGGACTGCCTGCAACACATCTGAAACGCCGGCCTCCCAGGAACTCCTTTAATGGCTTAAACATGTTGAAATGGCTTGCAAGTGGTGTTGGTGAATGATTGTACAGGTTCCACAGACAGAAGTTCTCTTCTTCATCTCAAGTTGGCCAAAAATTATCTGTATACCATATAGGTATAGAGTATATATTATACATAAAGTATTATACTGTATATCCATAGACATTGAGCGACAGCCTTCTTTAAAACGTTTGCACCATTCAAATGTTTTTATTGCGGCGGCTAAGAGTCACAATGCCTAACTCTAACCCTAACCCTTCACTTATGGGACTTTTCATCCCAAGTCCCAGGTTGGCTTGTAAGTACAGTATGTATTTTAAATAAATCTAAAGGAAATACTTTCATGTACAACAAAACTCATTTAAAAACAAAGAATGATGTTTTACTGTGCAACTATATTAAATTTGTTGGAGGGTTTTTCTTTTTCATTCATGGTTTTTTCCACCTCCACTTCTCCTCCCATATGAAAATTATGAATAAAATAACATTTTGAGAGAAAAAAAGAAATGTCATTTTAGTAGAAGATAAAGATGTGTTAGAACTCTACAAGTGGATAAGAGTAATGTGTAAGAATGAGCTCCTTAACATTCAGGATTAAACGTAAGACTCTTTGTACTTGCCATCCAGTGAGAAATCAAGGCATCCACAGTTGGCCAATATTAGGTGTGTTAAAGAATTTCATTTGACATGCTGAAAGGAAAATGAGCTTTGGGTGTAGGACATGGCATACAAATATTATCATCATTGTATATCAGAGAGGAACAGAATTAAATTAATCCGGGCGAGTGAGCAGAATAAAGACGGCGTGAGAGTTCCTTTGTCTCTCTCTCTCCGTAGTAGTCATGCATTAACACCATGAAGAGACAGTATAATTACCCTAGTTATCATATTTCTCTCTCTACTGCTGGCACGGAGCCCATCTATTTATCATAATTTACGCATCTACTGTACAGTTCCTGACTAGTTATTGCTGAGGGCTGGGATGTGTGTTAGTGTGTGGATGTAACAACATGCCATACTATATGTGAAATCAATTGTATGCAATTATGAAAAATTTAGAGACCTGGGTCAATGTTTGTGGTTATGTCAGCTCACACTCACATATTTGTCGAGTAAAATGTCTAATAAAAACGTTTTCATTTATTCAGGCAGTGCAAACTCCTATACAATTTTAATGTGAAGTAAAATTACTAGAAGTTCTATGTTTGATTTCATATATTATTATGTCATACATTATATGTTGTAACACAGATTAACAGACATCCACTAGAGCAAGTATTCAAAACTGATTTTATTGTAGAGAAATTAAATTGGCGGGGCATATTAGCAAATCAACATGTAATCATACAGAAAGCTTAACAGTTAGAGGTTTTTGTCTAAAATATGAAGACATAAAGACACATAAAAATCTGAATAAAGTTGTACCGTATGACCCTTGTAATATAGTTGGTAACAACGTGGTAATTTTGTCAACATTAATATTAATATTATTAATATTAATATATATTACTAATATTAATATATAGAGTCAGGCAAAAGAAATACACACTTCAAGAAAATAAAAATAGTATGTTGTATATTATTTCAATATACTATTAATTGTATCATATACATTTGAGCTAACCTTTATAGTTAGAGCAGATGAAGTTGAGTGTGTTGCTCTGAGGCAGGCTGATCCACTGCTGATCTCCTCCAGACTGAACTGCTCCGGTTCTCTCCTCATCCCTGCCATATTTAAACCCTGTCCCGTTCTCCAGGGCCCAGTCCTGGTAGCAGATCGTCTCTCCAGTCACCCAGGACCAGAAGCCCAGAGCGCAGGTGTGATGCAGACCGAGCCACACGTGTTCAGTGGAGGCGTTTCGAGCCACTTCCTTCACCCAGAGCTGCATCTCCTGAGTGAGCACTGA
>JAQQZT010000010.1:19173044-19184302 GCA_030068275.1 Clarias platycephalus
ACACACACACACACACACACACACACACACACACACACACACACACACACACACACACACACACACACACAAATCCTTATCAGACAGTATTATGAAGTGAGAAGCGATTGCTCAAATCATTTGCATGAAACAACATGCAGAATTAACATGAGCAAAAGGTCAAGAAAGGTGAAACATTGTCTATGATCTGCTCTTTAGAAAATATCGCGTTCATCATCATCTTTTTAATGTTATGCCCTACACAAAGCTGCATTTGATTTCTGAGCTTCTGAATAAAAATACAGAAATTGAATTGTACACATTAGTATTCAGACCCCAGATGTAACTAGAGACCAAACCCTGTTCTGTCACAATTATGCACAAACTGCATGGCTGCGTAGTTCACATCACTGTGTATAGGATTTCTGCGACGATAATCAAATCTAATCAAGACCATGATTGATCCAGGGGGAATATGTATCCTGCATAATTCTGCCATGTGCCATTGGAAATACAATAGGTCTACTAGGTCAGTCGCCCAGGGCGTAAAAGATCAAAAGGCCAAGGTCTTCCCAGTTTGATTCACACCTCGATCAAAAATTATGAGCCTATGCACAGTGGAAAATGAGAATATGAGAAGAAGATGCATACATTCATTTGCCATTATGGTATTCAAGTACATATACACTAGCAGTCAAAAGTTTGGACATACCTTCTAACTCCAAGATCTTTCAGGATTTTTATTTCGTCCTACATTGTGAAATGATGCTGAAGGCATCCAACATCTGCAGTGATCTCCTTTATTTGTCACAATATACATGATTGAATAATGAAATTTTTGCTTTGCATATCCCAGCAAAACTGAGGTCAGCGATGATACTGCGTCCCTGGAGCACATAGGGTTAAGGCCCCAACACTGGCAAACTGGTGAAGCTGGGGCTTGAACCACCGACCTCATTTAACCCATTGAATTACTACTGAACAGTTTATATTGAGATGTATCTGCTACTTCTGCTCTGTAAATCCTTCATAACGGCTCTAATCTGAGATGCTGTTTGTTAATTGGTGATTTCTGAGGCTGGTGACTCTAAATAAACTTCTCCTCTGCAGCAGAGGCACATTTTGGTCTTGCTTTCCTGCGAAGGTCTTCATGAGAGACAGTTTCATCATGGTGCTTGATGGGTTTTCCAAATACACTTGACAATACTGTTCTTACAAGAACTTTTCCAGAACAAATCATTAGAAATGTTTGTCATGTTGACAAAATCTGTACAATCTGGACATTTTGCTTAATATATTTTTTACTTAATAATTTGCATGGAAATCAAATAATAATAAAGTAGAATTATGTTTTCTCTTTTTTTCTTTCTCTCTTTTTTCCTCATGTGTGTGTGTGTGTGTGTGTGTGTGTGTGTGTGTGAGAGAGAGAGAGAGAGAGAGAGAGAGAGAGAGCTTAAGCTTGTAATGTGACTGTGAAACCAGTAAGATGATGGCAATATGGCAATTGCTACTGGACATCTGTTCAGTTTATTAATTTACGCTGATTGTGTGCAGATATGAAACACTTCTGGACAGAATGTGCTTAAGCTCTTTTTGCCTGACTCAGCTTTTGCCTGATATGATGCCACGTTCACGGGTGTTTTTGAAAAGGCTGATTGTGGAAAAACTTTTACGAAGATGAACTTAATAAAATAATATAATATAATGGCTCAGGGGTCAGCACTATTGCCTCACACCAGCAGGGTTGGAGTTTTGAATCTCGTCTCAGGTCTCTGTGAGTGGTGTTTGCATGCCTGGGATCGAAGGGGTTTTCTTTGTGTACTCTGGTTTCTCACACGGTTCAAAGACAGTCCAATGTGTTTTCCAGGTACATGGTGTTTTAAAATTGCTTGTAGTGTATGATGGGGTGTGTGAGTGTGGATGTGTGACCTGCTATAAAGTAGCACCTCAAGGGTCGGGGTTTGATACCGATCTCGGGTCTGTGTGCATTAAGTGTGCATGTTCTCCCCGTGCTTGGTGCGTTTCCTCTCACGTCCAAAGACATGCAGATTAGGTTAAATGTCATTCCCAATTTGCCCGTAGTGTGTAAATGAGTGCGTGAGTGTGTGTGCTGTGCGATGGATTGGCACCCTGTCCAGGGGTTTCCCCACCTTGTCTCCTGGGATAGGCTCCAGGCCCCCAGTGTGACCATGAATACAGGATTAGGTGGTATAGATGATAAGTGAGTGATTGAGTTGTGGCAGATATCTAAGTACTGCAGAAATTTGGGGCACATGGTGGGGTACAACCTGGACAGGGTGCAATTCCATCAGAGAGCACACACACATACACACACTAAGGGCAATTTGGAATGTCAGTTCTGACAGATGTACAGACGAAACCTTTATTTTATTTATATAGATTATTGCATTACAGGCCACACACACACACTATCTCTGTAGCAGGTGCACTTATTTCAATAACACACCTCTTGAATCACCCCTCTATTTCTCCAGCCAATCAGACACGTCAACGGGCGTGGCTATGTAAATTAAGGGGCGGTGCTTTCCCCCTTCATGGTGCTCTGAGGTAAAGTTGTGGTGAGAGCAGTTTGAGCAGCGCGGCTAATTGCGGACAGGAGGACATGACGTGGAGAAACAAACTCGTGTTTCACTCCCAGGACTGAGGTACACCGCGGATTTCTTCTCAAGATGTGAATTTATCGGAATAGAGACGGGGACAAAAACAAACAAAAGATGCAGGCATCTCGGCTTGTTCAGTGTTTCGTCCTGGCGGTTGCTGTCATCCGGACGAGTCGCGCGCAGGCAGGTAAATTCAAATAAGCTTTAAACTCTTTTTAAAAATGGTTTTAGAACATATATTTAAACCATGTCTCTGATACACTTTAAACGTTTCTTTGTAGTCGTGTGTGTGTGTGTGTGTGTGTGTGTGTGTTTAGCTCGTGCGTAACGGGCATTATTCTTGCCACGTGCCCGGTTTCCTTGTGCGCGCGGGGACGCGCGCACTTCTTTTCATTCTCCTTCACTCCAGACAAGTCAGTGGATTTCAAAACAGCAAATCAATATTAATTCATACTTTTTTCCCCTTTAAAATTTAGGGCACATGGTGGGGTACATGCCAAAAGGGGGGAAAAAAAAGAAAAGTGTTGTAGGGAAAATAAAGCGCGCGCGCACGCATGATGTACAAACGCGTGCAAGACCTTTGATGAGACTGACAGCCATGCGTGTTGCTGTGACGTAATGTATTAACGGCGATAGGATGCTTTTTTACTACATGCACAAGCCGCAGTGAACTTCATAGTGCATCTCTGTCACATGCACAAAGGGGTTATTGTTGTTTAGTTATTTTTTTCTGCTTTGCAGCCGTGTTAACGGTCCCTGACGTTTAAGTTTGTGCGAAAAAAAAAAAAAAAAAAAAAGAACTGACCAGTTTAGGTCCGGACAAAATTGCATCGTTAAGTGTGTGTGTGTGTGTTGGTGATTTACTTCTCCTACATCTGGCATGTCGTGGTTTAGTTTTAAAGCTTGCATGATGGTGAAGAGTGTGAAGTTTCTGTATCTTAATGAAATTGCTGGGAGAATCTGTCTCAGCATGTTCATGTGTGTGTGTGTGTGTGTTGTTCATGGATCTACAGTGATGTCCTGCTTTGTCATGATCTATCGCCTCCCTGACTGAAGCTGGAGATGATCACGTGTTTGATTTTGTGTGTGTGTGTGTGTGTGTGTGTGTGTGTGTGTGTGTGAGAGAGAGGGGAGCTGTGTAGACTGAGGCTAAGGGACGGCTGGTCGTCCTGAAATGGACCTGAAATGGTCTCTCTTTCTTTCTCCTTTACTCTCTCTGTCTCTTGTTTCTTGTTTTTCTGTCTCTCTGTTTATATTTCTCTTTAAATCTCTCACTTATGCTCTTTCTCTCACTCACTGTCCATCTCTTCACCTCTTTTCCTCCTTGTGTATTTCCTTATCTTCCTTTATCACTCACTTGTTCACTCTTTCACTTGTTCACTCTCTCTGTCCCTTCTCTCTCCATTTCTCTCTCTCTCTCTCATATATATCTCCCTCTCACTCGTTGTGTTGGGCGGTGCAAATTATTATGAGAAATTAATGAAGTATGTTGTGATATTTTTAGCCGCTGCATGTTCACTTACACTGTCACTTTTTTTCCAGTATAGAAAGACTTTTACACGATCATCGAGTTGTAAAGATAATGCGCCAGTCTTGAGATGTCACAGTGAGCTTGACCATAATGAAAATGAAATAAATAACAAGCACACAAATAAAGGAAAAACAGATGAAAGGAATAAGCAAAGCACCTAGTTGTTCCAGTCTCAGTGGGTTAAAAGCATCATACAGTGTTTAAACCATCCCTGTTTTTAATGAACCTGCTCTTGCTTTGACCTCCTGCTCTGACTCTCACTAGGGATAAGAACTAATTAGGTTTTATTTCCTTAAATCTGAAAACCAGCCTGGTTTACAGCAAAAACAGCCACTGTTTCTAATCCGTGTCTAAATTTATCCCAGTACCAGCGCACACCTCTAGAGGGAGCTGGACGCCACTTGGATTCTGTAGCGCACTGGAAAGAGCGCAGATGTCATTAAGACGTGCTGTACGTAGTGCTGAGTTGAGAATGCCCCTGTAAGCTGTTTCTAAAGAAACATTGTTATTGCAGTGCAGAAAACCAGCACGTTGTGTCAGGAGGTTGAACACCAGGACATCTATATCTGAGTCAACTTCAATCTGTTCCCTTGCGTCTGCAGCATTTGGATATGTTAGCAGCGTAGGAAGCTCAGTGGCTCCATAAGGCACATTAGATCTCACATCTGAGAGTTACGTTTTATTTCCTAAATAAAGAAAATAAAGTCTGCTGATTCTGGTGTCTGCTTGAACATGATGTTTTGAAGTGAATACTCGTTTCATCATGTACAGTATGTGCCAAGTCATGATGTCATCATTATTATCATCTCATCCTCATCACCATTATCATCTGTATGTCTTTTTGTTTGTCTGTGTGTGTGTGTGTTTCAGTGCCGTGATGGAGTAACGGACACCTTATTGCTGTCGTTTTCTTAAAATTAAAGGAACTTAAAGCTTCAGGAAAAAAAAGGTGGAGATGATGCTGTGTGACCTCGGCCTGGCTGTTTGTCCGGAAAAAAAATAATAATAAAAAAAAAGGTTTCCACAACACACACACGCACACACGCAACTCCTTCATATTGTCTTATCCTGTGTTCCTTTTTATTCTATATGCATTTTATATCATCATAAACCCATCTTAGGACATGTCTATTTAAAAAAGATTTTACATCATTTTGCAGTCATTAATCATTTATATATCTGCATTGAGAACATAATGCTTGGACGAGGCTGTACACAGTGATGGAGAGAGAGAGAGATGTTCAGGTGTCACTGTGTTAAAGGACGTAAGAAGGGACCTGAGGACGTCTGATAAGAATAAGGTTTAAAAATGAATACGCCGCATCACAGCCGGATCAGGAAGCATCGCGCTCCCCGTCAACCTGCAGGGCCGACTACGATGGAGACGTTCAGGAAACGTAATTACCATCTTTCATCAGCCATCTGCTGCTGTGTCTGTCTCATTTAGATAATTAGGACAACAAGCCCTCGGGCTGGACTCAGATGCACACAATTTCACCCAGGAATATCGAACAGAGGGAGGAGAAGTGCCTAAAGTTCAGCCCGAGAGATGACGCGAAGTTTGATTTGTGTTGGGCTGCAATTATTGATTAGGTTGAAGTTTGAGCCAGTTCTGTTCGTTTGATTAGAGTCTGATTAAATCTGATTACGATACTGTTTTAATCATGCTGCTGCTAACCAGGGTCATTTTCCAAACATGTTAATAAAAAGTGTTAGCGGATCAGACTTCGACTGAACTCTGCTTTAACACTGTGATGTCCTTATACTCGTTTGTGTGTGCGAGTGTGTGTGCGCGCGCGCGCGCATGTGTTTCATTCTGTCCCTGTCAGTGTGTCTCGCCCTGTGTGTCTATTACAGCAGAAATCCCCTACATCTAATCAAACCGGACAGCCTGCTGTGAGGTTTCATTCATCAGCTAGAGACCAGACAGGTTTGATAAATGACCCGGACTTTGGCCTGTCCTCCCTTTTTCACTGTCCTTCTCTGCTCACTCAAACACATTCCCACACACACACAAAACACACACACTGACAGGTTGACATGTCTTACTTCGATTAACTTGCTAGCCTTTTTTTTTTCATAAAGAAATTCTCCGCAGGCCACCATAAATGTTCTTTCAGGATAGTAGAAAGTAGTCTCAGTTTAAAAGTTGTTCTCTTTTTAGCAATTCCATAAACAACTATAAATACTGTATGTGAGAAATGGATTCCTATGCACATGAGAGAGAGAGGTAGTTTGCTTTTTCCATGAATAAAATATGTTGGTATTTTACTGGAAAGATAATTTTTTGTCTCATTTCTCCATTTTAATCATGGCTGGGAATCACCCAGGACCTCCTGATATCATGATACCTACTATCGGTGCTGATCACATACCATTACAGTACGTTTTCCTCCCAACTTGTAGTGGTATGTGATCAGCAGTTCGGAAAAAAAAAAAAGATGGCATTATATATTTTATAGAAGCATATGATGGTCTTCTTCTGCCCTGGTTGGTAGTAGCACCTCATTTGCAGTTGGTTTTTAGATTTATGCAAAAAAAAAAAAAAAAAAAGGCAGTAGTCATAAGCACAGTAGCCCTGTGACCTTGTGTCGTTTTAAATACAAATGTGTTGTTTAAAAGGAGCCATTATTTAAGTTTGTGCTTTGTTCTGAACATAGTATTGAATTTTGTGAGAAGGAAAAGATACAAAACTGTCTGTGCTGTCAGTTGTAGTTCTTAGAAAGACGGTTAGGTCAAACTAAAAAAAAAAAAAGACAAAAGCAACAACAAAAAAAGGAAATTGGTGTTAGTTAAAATAAATTGTATTTGGTCCATAAAAGGAATAACACTTGTAGAGGTGTAGGAAAAATTATCCAGTTTAGCTCATTAACAGTGATGCTGTTTCATCACTAGGGCTGTGATTCATGGGTAGACTGTTGAGTCGATTTGGTTTGATTTTTTCCCATTTTAATTCAGTGTTAGTTCAGCATAACTAATACATATTGCCTAATTTGTCTCTAATTTGTCTCGGCTATATATTTCTTAATTAACAGCTAGTTAAAGTATCTGAACTGCCCATAAACTCAAATAACTGAAACATTAAACAAAATGGAAGTACTGTATTTGCTGACGATGGAAGGAGCAAATTTTTAAGAAATTTGTACATTTACGCAATTTAACATTAGCCGTAGTACCACTGCAAATGCATTAGTTATGTATTCGTTACAAGCTGTCCATATATTTATTTTGTAAGGATGGAATGATTTAAACACTCACTTTAAGTGTAAGCTTAACATGTATTCTCACCATCCGGGACTATATTAACATTCACAGCATTTTTAAACAAGTCAGATTATATTTGATTTAAAAAACACAGTATGTTATGTAGTATGAGACTACGGCACTAGGGGATAAGAGGTAAGGTTCTGTATTTAATGAGATGACCTGCTATTGATTGGGTGAAAGAGCAGGATCTTGAAAGTGGGACACGATTACCAGCTCGTGTCATTGTGTCCTTGTGGGTAGACAGTTTAAATCGCTTTGCCTTCTATGCATTCCAATATTTCAGGGTTTTTTTTTAACACACAGTTGTTAACTTGAACACGCCACTTGTTAGATAAGCAATATAGCTAACATAACAGACCCGTAAACCTGAGGAGCAGGAAATGTATTTCACTTTGTATATGTAAAATATCAGTGCATTTAAACTATGGAAATTTAAATGTTGGTTTAAAGAAAACTCCACTTCCAGGCCAAAAAAGCCTGTGTCCATCAGTGTAAGAAGAGAAGTGCATGAAGCTATTCACTCATCATGTACGAGCCTACAAGGTAGTGTTATGATATGGGGTTGCTTCAGTTGCTCAGGTCTAGACTCAGCAACATTAAGTGGCAATAAAATGAAGTCAGCTGATGACCTGAATGTACTGAATGACCAGGTTTTCACATCCATAGAGCTTTACTTCCCTGATGGCACGGCCATGTTTCAGGAGCATGAGGAATCATGCCCTGAGAGGCATCTTTCCATCGTACATCATTGCCCTCAAAAGTTATGTGTATTTAGGAGTATATCATTTTAATGCTAGCATGTTAAAACTAAGAGGAATCAAATTTGTCTGGCTCGAGTAAACACCCACATGATGAATTTTACTGATGAACAAGTTTGATAGGCTGTGTTTTAAGTGAAAGCAAACACCATTTGGTGATGTGGGATTAAGAGCGCAACGAGCCGACATGTTCTGCCATTCTGGCCAGGAGTAATGGTGCACTTTAAGCTCATTATTCAGACCGAACAATGTGAGTTTTCCATTACCGCTTTGAAAGCTTTTGGGGGTTCTGGCCACACTGGCCATGCGCTTTAATTAAAGGGGATTATTTTAATTAGGAAGTGCTGTGGGTCTCCTTATGAGGTCTGTTCTGTCTCACTGTGTGAGCTGTACCCTAATTTCTTTCCCTCCGGAGTGCTCCAAATACCAAACCGAAATGTTCTAATCTTTTTTCTTTTTTTTCCCTGTGAAACTCATCTGTAGAGCTATGAGCATTTTTTTTTTCTCCCTTTAATTAAAGGGCCAGCAGAATTTATTTGTCTGGACAGAAATATTAAACCCCAGATGTCTGGCTCAGGGTAAACGTTATTAAACCAGCACCAGCAGTCTTATTATTTTTTAGATACGATTTTGTAGAACGACTGAACACAAACTTGTGCACAAATGTGTTTAAGTGATTCAGGAGACTTAAAACTACTGTACATACTGATGAACTTTTTGTAAACAAATCTCTTCATGATTTAAAGTGCAACGTAGTTATAATTGAAGATGCCTGGTGTCACCTGTGTACTCTTCACTGAGACATACTTAAGGAAATCTTAAGCTGTTTCTTCAAACGGTCTTGTGGTCTTGTTTATTGTGAGACATTGTTTATGCTTCATGTTAGCAGGGACTAATAGAGGTGTGCGACACACATCTGTGAGACAGATAAGATGGATTTGTGTACACAGTACTGACGTGATTCAGGGTGTGTGATATTCAGCAGGACAAGTCTATAAACTTTAGATGAAGGGCTGTTCTTTGTATTTAGCCAGGCTGCGCTGAAAACAACATACTATAATTGCAACAAACACAGTCTGTTCACACGCTCGTTTAATAGAATGTGCTCACCAGTATTAGTATGAGAATTAACATTGGGTTTCAGCACATCACCAGGTCATCAGGAGATGGCCACCGGGTTTTAACCATAATCAGTCCATAATGCTAATTTTAGTTATTGAGTCCAGACAGCAGGCTCATAAAGTACTCACAGCATTTCTGCAAACTTCCTGGCACCGATCCTCTCGTTCCTAATGACCATCACTGTGTGGCGTAGAGAAGTGGGAAAGAATCAGCATCGGAGACGGAATCTGAGCCAGCTCTGTTAGAGGGGTTGCAGTGTAATCGACATGAACCCAGGCGGTCTCATTATTTCTTCGGTCTTCTCTCTCTGTGTCCTGGAACGCTGGCAGACGGACGCTGGCAGCCAAATATGCTACAAAAAGCACAAATCATTTAGACTCAGTGAGTTAAATATTTAGTTATGTCAGATTATGTTTTATAGAAAAGAACAGATCCGTGATACGCTTTTTTTGTTGTTGTTGTTGGTTGCAGATTTTTTTTTCTTTTTCTTTTACATGATACATGTATACCCACTTAAACAAATGTCATTGTCTGTATTTGTGTGTGTGTGTGTGTGTGTGTGTGAGATTGTACTTGCATCGAATTCTTCCCCGCAGCTCTTTTTGATTTTCTGTTTTTTTTCACCGTGACCAAGCTGCGGCAGCCACGATGCCGTCTGATGCCTGCCATGACTAAAGACTTTGAGCCGTACAGTTGTGCGCTTTTATCACATTTCATTCCTTTTACTGCGAAGCAACACCTTTGGGCTGTTTGAACTGTTTGAACAGGAGGACTGTTTAACCTGATCTTTTCTCCTCATCTCTCGACTCTTTTTCTCTTTTCTTTTTTTTAAATCCACACCTCTTGTTTTTCTTTCTCCATTGTTTCTCATTTCTGTCAAAATCGCCAGCCGTCAAATCGAACCGGTGGCAGAGACTGCATTTTTCTTCCCGAGCGAAAGAATTCGGGCCGACAAAAGAGACTCAGCAGCTGCTCAAATATGCAGATGTTGTTTTGCTCGACCAGTCAGAAAAGCGAGCGATTGAAAAGTACTCGGGGGTGGATTGAATGTGTGTTTTGACATCATATACGAAGATAAATGAGAGATAGACAATACCGCTGGCAGCCGTGATGTCGATGGCGTCTGAAATGACTCATTCGCAGGGACTTCATCTAAATCTAATAGCAAACCCCTCCCTGACGGCTTGACAGCGTGGTGTTAGTGGTGAGCAGGGCTAATTTAAGGGTGTAGATGTTATCTTTAAATTGCTCTTGTCTTTACTGCTGAACAGAGCTCGGGTTCTGAGGACGGATGACCGAGCTCTTCACCTTCAGGATTTTAAACTCGAATAGCTGAGATACCTCTACTGTGAGTCAGGTTATTGGCTTTTGGGTCGCACTGCCTCCACAGTGTAGGTCAAATCAAACTGACCCAAAGTTACAGATTTGCTGTAAGAAGGTGATATTTTCATTCCTGGCTAAACATCAAAACAGATTTTTCACATCATGAATCTCAGTTTTGTTTCATTTAATCAGTTTTTTGAAAGAATTGTAAACGTCGTAAACAATTTAGCGGATTCTTTTATCATGGCATTTTTCAAATATGAATTTTTACTGAAATGGATGGGATCAGGTTCATGTCTAAATATGCTCAACCCCTAATCAACCTGGAAATTATACTAGGTTGTCCCTAGGAACTTTAACGGATCACTTTCAACCCAGAACAAGTCTGAACTTGATTACAGTGCTCTGAGTATGTATAACAAAGTGAAGCAACCAATCACGTGTGTGTGTGTATATGTGTGTGTACATGTGAGAAGTGGAACGAAAATCATACATGATTCCAAACATTTTTTACAAATGAATAACTACAAAGTGGGGTGTGCGTAATTATTCAGCCCCCTGAGTCAATACTTTGTAGAATCACCTTTTGCTGCAATTACAGCTGCCAGTCTTTTAGGGTATGTCTCTACCAGCTTTGCACATCTAGAGACTGAAATC
>JAQQZT010000010.1:19194238-19204268 GCA_030068275.1 Clarias platycephalus
TCTCCAACCAGAAGCAGGACACCAGGATGAGTCAGACAGCTCCAGGGGGCAGAGGGGGTCTGGATCACTGGCAGCTCCGGATCGACATGTATAGCTTGACAGAGAGACAGGTAGGGGGAAAGAGGGAGAGAGAGGAGAATAGAGAGAGAAGAGGAGAGAGCAGAAGAGAAGGAGTGATGGAAGTTAGGTATGGTCACAGTTGAACAATGTATAATGTGAATGTATATTTCATGCAGCGTGCACGCAGGGACTCTGCACTCTGTTAGGCAGGACTAACTATGACAGCATAACTAAAAGGGAGAGCCAGAAGGAAACACAGACATGAGGGCTCCCTGAGATGTGACGGTATAGGATCTAATACACAGGTTGACGATTTTGAAAAAGAGATGACTGAAATTAGTTCGCTCTCTTCAAGGGGAGTAAAGTATTGCAGGTTCTGATATGGTGTGGTTAGTTTATCATCTGTATCACTTAAATTGTCTGGTTTCAAAGCCTGAATTCTTTGCCTAATATTTATGATTTTGTTATTGAAAAACTGTATGTTGTTGTTGTGGAGATTTCTGCAGTGGTCTTGTTCCTAGTTAATTTAGCTACGGTATTAAATAAAAATCTAGGATATTTTTTTGTTATTTTCAATAAGAGTGGAGAGATACAATGATCTAGCATCACTGAGCTTTTTTATAGTTCAGGATGCTCTCCTTCCATGCTATTTGGAATACTAGCAATTTAGTTTGACAGTTTTAGTTTTAGGCCATTTGAGTTCGAGTTTCTTATCTCTAATCATTTTCCTTTTAACTGGAGCTACATTATCTAAGGTATAACGAAATGTTGACTCTAAATAATCAGTCGCCTGATCGAGTTTTGTGGAGTCAGATGGCGATCCAATCAAAGTTATTGGATTATTATTGATAAAGCTCTGTGAGGTATTTGATGTGAATGTATGTTTAATGTGGTAGTGCGGCGCTGTGCGTACATTATTACTAAGACATACTGTACAGTACTAATCAGTAAAAGTAAAAGCTAGAAGGAAACACAGACATGAGGGCATACAAATATATATTTTCTTTTTGTAGCAAAATACTGATGTTCGAAAATCAGAAATGTTTTGCACTAAATCAATAACAGAGTCAGAAAAGAAAAGAAATGTTTAACAAAGTTTGTGCTGAAATACACAGGGTGCCTAAGACTTTTGCACAGAGCTTTATATACTGTACATTTTATAGGGGAAGAAACTGGACAGAGGGTTGTCTGATGTCTTAATGCCATCAGCATTCAACTAAGTTTTAGGCTAACATGAAAAGTTTGGAGATGCTAAAAAAAGGATTTGGCTCAGCTTTAAACTGTAAAATTCTGTCAGGTTTATTACATTTGTACATTTCATCATATCTTCGAGGGAATCGTAGAGCCAATATGCTTGTGTAAACCATAGCGATGAAAATTATGAATGGTGCAAGCAAAATGTGGTTGAAACAAATGCGGAGGGGGAACAACTTATATTTATGGCTGATAAATGAAAAGCTTCTACATTAATCTAAAACTGTGGTGTTTGGATTTTTTACCCTATAAATTAACCTCACATAAAAAGTGTTTTGCCCAGAAATACCTAGAGAGAATAAAAATAACGGAGCCATTTACACTCATTGTAATCAGTCATGTTCTGAGCCACTGTGGCATTAAATCTTGTCCACTGGCATTTAGGCCCCCTGAGACTGGAGCTATTAAGAGTCCAAACAGTGAGGTGATAAATGAGCCCAAGGGCGTTGACAGCCAATACTTATCCAGAATGGATATGGCATGAGCCCATACTCACTTGATGTCTGAATAGACCAAAAATGCAAATTGGAGGTCTGCAAAATGCCTGGCTGGATTCTGAAAGTAAAAATTGAATGTTGTTTTGTGGGTAAATCAGAGCAAGCTTCATTGATTTCTGCCTCTTTTAGAACTGCACCTACAATGAAACTGCACCCTGTTTCAGATTCTGAAGACGTTGATTTATTACACTTTAGTGTTGTTAAATCAGCAGGGTTATAATTCTTATTCTGATCCTAAATCTTTTTTTCTCAACGTCATGTAAAATGACCCTGCAGTTAATGACCAAAACTGTAATTCCAAAACATGTAGATTTAATAGTTTTGTTTCAAACAGGACCGTGTCTTAAGTACACATGTTGCCCATATGATGTTACTGTAAAGTAAAAAATAATATAAGTGAGTGTAAGTAAGAGCTTTCTGTTTCTGGAACTTTTTTGATGAGTTTGGAGTTCCAAGTTCTAAGCACAAAGTCCCTAGCAGATATTCAGTGTTTGTTGACCCAGAGTTACCTACATATCTACTGTAGCATTTGATTTCATCCCTCCCCACCCAGCAGCAGTGGCTTACGTGTTGAAAATGAAGGCTACATTGTTTTATAGAAGCGATTTGTGATATTAAAGGATGCCCAGATTTGATCTCCATGTTTGTCAGACTGAAATGGATAAGGTTACCCCTGCAGAATGTAAAGACGATTCATGATGATACCCAGGAAAAAATGTGATGCTGATTTCCTGAAAATGGCAATGCTGTCTGCAAGGAGTCATGGTAGGAATGTCACTTGTAGGCTGTGATGATCTCTAGCGTGCAGGGATCGGGCAGAATGACACTCATAAAATATGAAGTTGCTGATCGTTATGTCTGGACAGAAGGAGGAAACTACAGTATGTGATGGGCATAAAGATGTGCTTTATTGCATGACTTCATTACAGGGTATTTAGACATGTTACCACTAGTTATCACACTGTAAGATTATATGACGATCAAACATACCTTAAATATTGGGTATTTCTGTTACATAAGAAGTAAAATGGAAGTAAAGGACTTCCATATGCTGTGGTAAGTTTGTTAAATTTTGTAAACGTAGCTGAATTTAGATTTGACAAGACACCAGCTTTTGCTAAAAATAACTGGGTTAGACGACTGGGGTAGAGCATCTCAAAAATTGATAGGTTTTGTTGAGTGTTCCCTGTATTGAGTGGATAAATTGGTCCAAAGGTAGGCAACTTAGCATGATCTTTATATAACTGAGCCTTTCACCTCCTTACATCTTTCCATCAAAACTTATGCAATTGTTTCACTGTTTTAAGGATATTTTAATTTCTTTTACAGTATGTGAGGGCACCGATAACAAGCTCAGTACCTTGTCAGACCTGGACCAGCACTACCACACTCTGCGAAAGTTCTACGAGAACTGCGAAGTGGTGATGGGAAACCTGGAGATCACCAGCATTGAGAAAAACCGCAACCTCAACTTTCTCAAGGTGACTCACACCAGGATTAACCTTTCTTTAACCATAAATCTGGGTTGTGTTTTCTTGTTTTGTGCTGTATTTGAAAGGAAAATACATCTGAAAGGCACTAGTGTCATTTGCGGCTACTGCATCTAAACAGTTCTGTACACTGGGCACTCTGGAACCCCTTGAGAAAAGTGCTGTCAGTTCAGAATCCTTATGAAGAGAGCTATGGAGAATCAACTGATAACCTCACACACACAGAGCTCTCCTCCTTTTACACATGGACGACTGACAGTCCTCACTTTCCTCAGGCTTTCTCAAACCTCTGACAACTTACGAACTCAATGCTCTACTGACTCAGAAATGCAAACAGTTTATTATGAACAAATGCAGAATAAATAGAATGGTAATCACCATTAGCCTCCATGGTCCCTAGTTGGACTACAGAGGTTCCTAGATGGACGGATGAACAAATACACTGTTAAGCAAGAGCTGTTGCAATATATAATTAGTGTCTGCATTCAACATTTTTTGAAGCATCTTCAGATTTCAGTAGATATCTTGTTCTTTAGATCTATTTAATGGATATTCAGTTTTGCCTAAGGAATAAAAAACGTGTCTAAATAATAACAGTTGGTGCGTTAATCAGGAGGTTTTTAACATAAAACGCTATGACAGGAGAGCACCAGCAGATCACAGGTTAATACAGTATTCATGCACTCATTCTGTCATCTATCCAAATTCTAGCTTTTATATTAACAGCTTGCAGATAAGAAATTAAAAATAAATAAATAAACCCATTTATATTATCAAGGCTTCACGATATAATTGAGCGGAATATTCTAAAAACCGTGTGACATTTAGAACAATTAATCTGTCACAATCACTTAGATGTAGTGGCAGAGTCTTCAAGTAGCTCTTGGAATGCTCATCACACTCTCACGTCTCTCACTGATGGATTTGCACAGTGAGCTGGATGATACTGTAGGAGAACGAGACTTTTAAAGGGATTGGGAAATGTTGGTCCGCCTTTTTACCCAGCTTTTCAGAAAATAAAATAAGTTTTTGCTAGTTTGTTATTTAGTTGTGATGCAGAATAGTTTTTTTTTTTTTTATTTTTATGGGTTTCTCTCTTGTTTAAACAACTCTGACATTAATCACGATGATGCTTCTACTGGTTAAGGTTTTATTGCATTTGTCTCTCCCACCTTCCTTTACCCACCCGCATGATGCTCTCACGGGTAAAGTTTTAGAGGAATTTGCAAGACGATAAATATCGAAAGTTTTAAAGGATAACTTTTAAGGGTAGGTTGAGGACTGGGATAAGTGCTAAACGGCTTTCTTATATATTTTACATATCAACAAAAACACAAAATGGCGTTCACTCATGAATTTTGCATCGGATCGGCTTGATCTATGCTTAGTTTAAGAAAAATGCTTTTGGTGCCTTACAGACTATAAACTAGCATGAGATTTGGAATGCAGCAGACTCCATGAATTATAGAATAAATGATGCAAAAGTAAAGTTTAAAGCATACACTGTTTTAAACAAAAAGGCAGCTATCATATTTAGTCTTGATCCCAGAAAATCTTTCTATGCACACTCACAAAAGGACTCTGGCACCTAAACATACAGTACCAATTTTTACCAGCATTTATTATTATTATTATTATTATTATTCTTATTATTATTATTATTAGTTATTATTATTCTTAGTAGTAGTAGTAGTTATTTGTGCCAAAAGCAAAAGGGTTATGAGGTTAAAATGAGACAGGTTTAGAGAGTAAGATGTTAAAAACAATTGATTTTTTATAATGATTTTCCTCTTTCCAGTCAATCCGTGAGGTGACCGGTTACGTCCTGGTGGCTCTGAACCAGTTCGACTACCTGCCTCTGGAAAACCTGCGCATTATCCGTGGCACCAAGCTCTACGAAGGCCGTTATGCTTTGGCCATTTTCCTCAACTACAGGAGAGATGAATATGCCGGTCTGCGTCAGCTCGGGCTCAACAACCTCACTGGTACTCGTTCCTTTTCTTCTTTCTATATACATTTGGTATGATTTCTCTATCAGCATGCTCTCTTCTTTTGAAATTCTCCTCAAGCAGTAAAACAACACAATTACGATTAACAGCGTTTTATAATTTGTTACCTGCAGCACTAATTATACCTCTCTAAAGTGTATACAGTACAAGCAGTTGTTGTTTTACCATGACATTTCAGTCCCAATTAATCTCTGGTCTGAAATTCCACACAGGTTATGTTGTTACTTTGCTACCACTGTTTAGTTTTTGAATGAATTTTAATGTACTAATTCTTAGTTCAATTTACTTTAATACATTTTAAGGTTTTTAATTCTATATTGTCACTAATAAAATAGTACTAATGTAAAAAAAAAAAGTATATATTTGTTGCTAAAAACAACCTCTATGAGAACAAATAATAAAAATTTCCAGCATGTAATATAAAATATTAATAAAACACACATCATCAAATTCACTCTAATTTAAATTAAATTGCTGCCAAAATTTACTTAAAATAAAACTTTAGCAAACAAACTAGAAATCAGAACTGCCACACTACTTCTCAACTTAAATGCTCAACTAGATACAGGTATTGCACCTTTACAATTTTATTTACTTTTAGAAAATCAGATTTTCTTTTTTCTTTAAAGGTATAGTAACCAACAAAACTATTTCACACTTTTGTCTTTTTTTAAACTGAATTTACATCAGGTATGTTGACCAGTGAGTAACGTTTTGACTTTACTTATCTAACTACACAGAAACAACATTTTTGCAACCATGAATTCATTTTAAGCGTCCCCTCTAAAACTTTGTAATTGTGTCCCCTTACCAAGGATTGTGGGATATTTTCCCCATAAATGAAAGGTAATGTTATGCCTATAAACATTATGACTTCTGCATTTTCTATAATCTTATCTTTGATATTTTTTTATTATTCAGTAAAAAAACGCACACACACACACATTCACAATTACCGCGTGTGAGATGGTGTAAGAACTGATACATGTATATCAGGGTGAGGAGGTGAAGAAACGCTTCTGCTTCCTTTATATCCATGTGCAGGACTGCGGTTCATTCACGACTCAATAAATTCCCCAAGATCATGAAATATATATTGCACAGGGGTCCATGTGGCATCAACACTCCCATCTGTATTCAGTGCACCGCTTCTACCGCTCACTGCAGCGGATTTAGGATGGATGAGACTCTTGGTCTGAAGGGACTCTTGTTTCTTTATATATCAGTTAGAAATAGTGTTGGCTAATGATGAAAAAAAAATAACTTTACACTTATTTATTTATTTAGTTATTTATTTATTTTATCCACAATGCTGTTAAATTTTGTAATCACGTTAAAAACCTCCATACACAGTCTATATGATTAGTTTTCTATAACAGCAGGCTTTTGCTGATGACCATACAATAGGAGTTTGCATTTTGCTTAGGAGTGCTAAGGTATATCAAAAAAATACATCACATTGATTTAGCACACGAACTGCTAAAAATGGACAAGTTGCCATTTCACATTGTTCTGAAAGCCCTGCCTGTATAAAATGTATAAAAGGTTAAGAATTAAAGTAATTAACGATCCCATATCTGACTATTTCTAGTAGTTAACACAGGTCTCAGAGCTCCCCCAAAGTGTGTCTGATAATGCTCTAGCTGAAGTACCTCTTACATATGCTGTACTGTATCTCCAACTCCTTTTATTTCACTCCTCCACCAAATGTGAGGTTTCAGTGTCTATATAAATGAGCTACCGCTAAGATAGATACCCTAACTTCAGTATTGGTTCGTGGATGTTTTTTATTTTTTTAATACCAGCTTTGTGAAAGAGAAATACATTACATATTATGGTGAATATATTTAGTTTTATTTTCTAGCTTTAGGATGTTTTTTTTTTCCCCTTTTTCTCTTTCAAAACTTTAGTTCCTTGTTTCAGCAAGTCGGTATTTTTCATCTAAAAGCAGTTTTACAACATGAAAAAATAAACCCATTTACCACAAGTCGAAGCTGCCTGTTTGAGTGTGTGCAAGTTCACACATCACAAGAGGAAGCTCAAAGTTCACACACCTTAATATGAATGAGTTCACATTTATAGTTCACAGGGTATTTTTTGTACACTGTGTGCACTGTGTTTCACGTTAGTGGAGAAGATTGATTCGCTCCCTCGCTGAGTAGTCTGAGAGAGAGAGAGAGAGAGAGAGAGAGAGAGAGAAGGAGGGAAATTCTTTTTTCTGCACACAGAATATTCGCAGTAATATAAACGGAGAACGTTAACGCGCTCACTTCCAAGCCCAACCGTTCAGTTCACCTTTTAACGAAAAGTGTGTTCAATGAACAAGGCTCTTTCAGTGCATTCACGCACAACACAGTCTGTTAATATTACCCAATAAAGATGTATAAAACCTCAAACAATATCAACCGCAGCACACTTAATACTTTAACCTAAAACTGATTAAACAACCATACACAAGCTGGCAAATGTTTGCTTGCTTCAAGTGACCTGATAAAATCCCAGAGCCATACTTTTGATCACAGATATTTTTATACCTAGTATGCGACGTACATTGCAGTCAATTCATACAGACTACAACACACACGCGTGACCCCACTTGTCTCTGTAATCAGCATGCTGTACGCTTACTCCTTCATTGAGGCTTATAAGACGTACTCCTTAAGTACTGAAATTGGGTACTTTATGACAAGGTACATTTTAATACTCAATGGTCGGTGCCAAATAGTATTAAAGTTCAGCACTCTCATGTTTCTCATGTCATTCGGTTTGTACACACACTCAAGACCTATTTGTTGGGACTAAAAATCACTAACAAGTCATTTTACATAATAATTTCTTGTTTGTGGTTTTTAATCCTAAATTTTGGTCAACATTCAATTGCTATGAAGAAGAGAGCAGTGTTACAGTATACAGTAGTTAAACAGTAACTGGTTTAGGTGTGGTATAAAAGGCATTAAACATGACTACAAAAAAGATAATGTTTGAAACTTATGTTAGGAGAAAAAAATAATAATTTTACCATTCAGAAAATCAATGATGCATTGTTAATGAATTCCTTGAACTAAAAGTTCCTTCATTTAAAGCATTTTAGTATGTATCCTATAAAACAAAATGCATGAACAGAGGCAGGAAGAAGATGATAAGGTAGAAAAATTATTATTTTAAGTAATTACAATAATTATTAAAGTTATTTTAATCATTATTTTAATTAAGTATAAAAAGAGTCAATTGACTTACTTGTGAGAAATAAAACTATACATCAAGTGTCTTGCTAGTGATTTTATCTCACGATCTTAACATCTTGGCCAGTGAAATATTCTTGAATCTAGCCAAAGCTATATATAATTTTTAAAGTTTACAAAAAAACAAATATAAGATTTGAAAATTAAACTTATTTCTAGTCAAGTGTGAATGTCCTTTTGACCGATATTTTTTCTAGTTTTTAGGAATTTCTTTCTTAAAAGAGGCAAAATTCTCTGCCAATACAACAAGAAATGTGTTGCTTGCAATCAAATTCTTAACATTTGATTGTAATTAAGCTTACTAATTTTAGATTAGTTTTATTGTAAACTTATTTTATGAAATTATAGATAAATTTGTATACATTCAAGAATATTTTACTTCCTAAGATGGCATTATTTTTGCAGTGTGACTTTTTTGTTTTTACCCTTAATATCTTTATCTTATCAAGTGAAAATACCTTGAATATAGTTACATTTATCTATGCTTTCTTAAAATAAGCTTATTGAGATTATTTCTACTCAGATTTTTCTTACATTTTAAACAAAAATGACCTTGTTTTTATTGGCAGATAAATCAGCTAGTTTATTTTAGGAATTAGGTGTTTGTTCATTGCTATTAAAAAAAAATTTAAGACATATTTTAGAAAGCCAGTTGAACCTAGGGCTAATAATACACCAGCAAAAAGTATTTACATGTAAACACTCGCTTTCATTAGTCATTTTTTTAAGTAACTCTGTGTTAGTGTTTTCTGTGCGTTTTGTTTCAGTAATCATCATCAGGATGGAAGGTACTTTAAATCTATTAACTTTGAGCACTCGTCTGTTAATGGAGCTAACCAGGCAAGACGCATTCATATGGCATGATTAATCATGAAATATTTTTAGACTCAAATACAACATCCCAATTTCTAATAAAATCTGTAAAACTGAACCTGTTTTATTCAGTAATTTACCAGCATCAGTATTCAAGATTCATCAGTATGTACTGATTTTTTTAAATGCTGAATGTATTGTATTAATCTTGAATTTGAGTCTTGCAACTTGTGGATTATAGACAAGGAATTAAAGATACAATGGGTGATGTCCGTTACCACACTAATTAACTTTTACAGCATGCCACCTTGCCAGTGTTCCCATACGTTCTGTAGTAACACCCCCCTCACCCAAAAAAATTATAATAATAATTATTATTATTATTGACTATAACAATAACTATTTATTCTTCTTGACAGTTTCTATTGTAGTACATATTCTAAACTAGGACGATGAATGGACAAAAACATGAGAACATCTGATTAGATCAGGAGGACCAGGCATGTTGGACAGAATCTCATACATATAAATCATATTATAACGATCCAGCTTTGATATTATGCAACAGGGTTGATCTCATTTTTGTTTCTGCCTTTGGTACTTTAATAGACATGACAAACAAACAGGAACATCTAAGACTTTTGAGATCACAGCTTCCTGGAGCT
>JAQQZT010000010.1:19221436-19233851 GCA_030068275.1 Clarias platycephalus
CTACCTCCGTAATAAACACGGAGATGTTAGTCCCGTCCGAATGCAGACATGAAATGACAGACGTCGTCTGAAAAAAAATTCTACCTCA
This sequence comes from Clarias platycephalus, assembly GCA_030068275.1. Classification (NCBI taxonomy): domain Eukaryota; kingdom Metazoa; phylum Chordata; class Actinopteri; order Siluriformes; family Clariidae; genus Clarias; species Clarias platycephalus. Next base: position 19,221,525 of record JAQQZT010000010.1, read on the forward strand.
AACGACGTTTAGAAAACTAGTCTCGTCCGAATAGGGCTTAAGAGTGTACCTCATACTGAAACACCACACAGAAGAAGATAAACAGAAGCATTTGGATATCTGCAAACAAAATTTGGACCAAGGAAGGTGAAAGTTTCTTAAAGAGAATTATTACTGGTGATGAAACACGGATTCACGAGCCTGAGAGTATTGAGCGGAAAACCTCCTCAATCTCCAACCGAAAAAAAAGTTCACAAGTCAACCATCAGCTGGAAAATTGATGCTTGCAGTTTTCTGAGATTCTCAAGGGCCAGTATTGGAACATTATCAGGAAAAAGGTCCAAGAATCAAGATTGCTCGTTACAGTGAGATGCTTGAAGAACTTAAGCTAAACTCAGAGGACTGCTATCCAAGACCATCGTTAACTCATATGACGATGCACGTCTGCACTTCTGTCGACACGCTTTGGTCCCCTGAAAGTAGCCCTACGAGGATGAAGGTTCACTTCTGACGAAGAAGTGAAGACTGCAGTGCATTCGTGACTCGCATCTCAGCTAAACGTTATTGAATAAGGAAAAAAATTATCCTGTTGGCAGATGGACAAAGTGTTTTAAAACCCAAGGAGATTATGTCGAAAAAATGATATATTTGTCTTTTCTAAAAGTTAATTTAAATAAATTCTACAGCCAGAGTGTGAATAAATTTTGACTCACCCTTGTGTAGTGTATTCTCATGTATTATTGTAATAACTGATATCTGATCTTTGTTTTGATCAGCTCCTGGAGCCTCTAAAAGCCAGTGGAACAGCAGCACTGAATGAGGCTCGGCTGCGCTTACTAAAGGAAACTGAACTCAAGAGGATTAAGATCCTGGGGTCTGGAACCTTCAGTACTGTCTACAAGGTACTCGGCAAAGTGTGTGTGGGCATTTTATTAGTCTATAAGATATCTCAATGTTTCAATGTGTGTCTTTTTGTTTCTTTATCAGGGCTTCTGGATACCAGAAGGTGAGAGTGTAAAAATCCCAGTGGCTATAAAGGTCCTAAATGAAACGACAGGACTGAAATCCAATGCAAAGTTTCTTGAAGTGAGTCGCAAAACAGCGCTCTCTTTCCATACATAAACATCCTCGCATATTGTACAACACATGGGCTGAGATATTTGCTTTAATATTTGTACGAAACAGAAAATATATTTTCTGAATTAGGAACAGATATAAACTATATTCATGCACATGCACTCTAAATAAGTGCATCAGTCCACACACACACACACACACACACACACACACACAAGCACACAGATGAATGCATGCTGAGGGTCACACTCACTAATGGCGATCGCCTCTTCTGTGAGGCGAGGAAACATTAAACACACTCTCTCATTATGTTTCCTGTCTCTTTCTTTCACTCATGAAAAATGTTTAGTCTGGGATTTGAGAAGATAGATATCGATGCCCTTTCTTTTTTTCTTAGCTCGCTGAAAGAGTCTTCATGTTTTGCTCTTTCTTACTTTTCTTCAAGGCCAATGTTAATGTGCAGCCTTTTCTATCCATCCAGAATAAATAGGAAAAAAAAAACATCTATTAAAAGCATTGCATGGCCATCAGGTGAATGTTAGCATGATCGTGCTTTTCAAAGGGTCTAAACTTGCACCTGATGTTCACAGCTTTCCATTACCAGGTTCTGTTTTTTTTTTTTTTTTTTTTCTCACGCTCAGGAGGCTGTGATGATATCCAGCATGGATCACCCGCACCTGCTGCGCCTGCTTGCGGTGTGTGTGAGCCCGAATGTGCAGCTGGTGACCCAGTTCCTGCCCTATGGCTGCCTGCTGGATTACATTTACGAGCACAAGGATAACGTTGGTTCTCAGCTGCTGCTCAACTGGTGTGTGCAGATCGCCAAGGTAAGAGTGTCCTGCTTCTTTTCTGCTTCATATACATGCAGAAATCGCCAAGTCGTTGTTATTTAAAGTATCAGTCCCTATCAAATATGTGTGATAATATCATGCTGGGTCTGCACAGCCTGGTCCTACTTTTTCTCCATCTCTAATTTTTCTTATGGGGTGTTCTCCACATGTCCTGGCTCTACTCTGCTTTGGTTTTTTATTGCTGTCCAACCTGCAAATCTCCTTCACCCTGACCCTTAGACCCCAGGAGCATGTGTGCACAGGAAATTAGTTTTAAGCACAGATGCTGTAGGACAACTTCAGAGGTCACCTTCATCAGCAGTGGCTTTTCAAAAGACCTGTCAGCCTTCACACATTTTTGTACCAATTCCAAATTTTAACACCACAGTATGCTGCTATGAATCTCTTAAATAATAATAATAATAAAACAGATCTTTTTAACACATGAAATACAGTTGAAAAACAAAGACCTGTCCATTTTCTCCATCTAACATTGTAGTAATGTTAAATGATAAGGCTTTGTCTTTCTGGCAAGGCCAATAAAAAGATGTAAAGTTTGTTAGTGTAAAGGGAAATCAATGACTTCTACTGGCTCAGTGGTAACCCAGCCCAGGTTTGATTCCTAGCCAATGTGGTAACCCTGCCACTGGATATGTGGCATCCCTGGTTCCAATCCCAAGCTGGATTAGGGAGGATTGTGTCAGAAATTGCATCTACCATAAACTCAGTGTCAAGTCAAATGTGTCAATTGGGTCTGTTGTTCTTACCCTTTAACAGGAGCACCCAAAAGAGCAACAAAAAGAGGGTAAAAAATGGAATCTCTCTAACTGAATGTCTGGCCAGATATCAGCTGTTTTAATATGTGTAAGAGGATCTAGTTTTAAACCCCTTCATCAGCATCTGTGGTTCTCCCTCAGAATACCCCATTTGTCCAATGTCGTTTTATATGATGTAGAGATCACCAGATTTACCACTTTGGCAATCTTGCAGCTGCCATAAGGTTCCCAAGAATGTATCCTCACCCTATCCCCCTCCTGCAGTCTGTCCAGGTCCTTAACTGATCTACTGAAGTAGTTGCACTGATGCTGTTGGGTGTATCTCAATTGTAGCCCAATCTCAATCGTGGGCAACAAAGAATTTATCTGGGCTGAAAAGTCTCTAGGCCATCTACAGGCCTTGTGTTGATGTGTTCTGATAGTTAGAAAGTAAAAGGTATGGGTCCTGACCTACAACCTTGGTTTTAATCTTGAGTATTTTTTTCAAAGAAGATACGGCTGTTCCACTGATCTAAGGGTAAGCTGGCGATGAGGTCTTGTATTCAAATTCCAAGAGTCTGTGGAATTTTTTGATTTCATGTAATGTGTATTGTGGTCCATTATCTGAAAAGATAGTTTCTGCTATGCCATGATGGGTAAAATGTGTTATCAGCTTTGTATTGACTATAAATGATGTATCCATGATTTGTTAAGAATTTGTTAAGAATAAAATTGGAATACTAATCCACTGTGAAGTAGTTTTTGTTGATGTAGGTGAACAAGTCGGTACCAACCTTTGCCCATGGCCATTCCTGTACCACCTGTGGTTGAAGTGTATTATTTTGTTGCTTCATGCCCATTGAGTGGTCAGATCTTTCCCCTGAGTGACTGAGTGATTACAATGATTTCTTCTCTAAAGATGATACCAATTTAACAGCTGTAATCTTCATGATAATCACAAAGTCTGTCAGAATATTTTCTTTATTTCTAGGTCACCCCTGCTGAATGAATGCTCACTGACAGTCTTTAGCATTTTTCTTTTCTTTTTTAACTCCATGAATTATTTGGAGTTCATCCTGGTTGATGGAAAAATAGCTCACCTTGTTCTAAGTGAATAGTCCACCATGTTCTAATGCAGAACGAGAGATAGATTACAATCCCTGGCAGTCGCTGGAACACATTTGCATCAGCTGGTCTAGGCATGATTTCCTTTGAAAGAAACTTCCTTGTCCCCCAACCTGATCTGGTACACATTCAAATTAAAGTTATTTTTATCGTCAGTGGAATTGGCATAGCCCCACTTCAATTTGCATGTCCCAGTGGTCTCAGCTTTATTGTACATCTGCCTTTCCAAATGCTAGACATTTTAGTTTGTTTTATTTTGGAGTCAATGTTGTGACTCCGATTCTGCTGTTACCCTGTTCTCACTGCTGCTACTAGTATCATTTTGTTAGTTGTCGTTTATTGTATTTAGCTGATTAGATATTTGCCTATTAGTGCAGTTAAAGTGGCCAGTGCTGGTAATAATTTTGTCTGAGCATGCTTACGGTTCTGTTTCCAATTGGTTATATCCCTGATTAGAATCTCAAACAGAATCTTGCCCCTTTTTCCAGTGACATACAGTAGGTGAATAGCTTAATATTGTTGGCTTGCCTTTTTATTGGCTACATCTTAGATTCACACATGGATAATAGGCATGATGTGTTTATTTGTAAGAGACAAGCTACTGTTGTAAAATCCCACCTTGGTGTCACACTTGAGTGCTTTTCCCTTATCCACAACTTTTCCCATTGTCAGGCTCGCTAACCTGCGACCCCGTCAAGCCACTTGTCCATTGTAAACTGATAGCTTGAGAAGAAGAGGCCCACATTGGCTCCTCATCACAAAGAGGTTTGGACACTGACTTAATGACTTCTATCAATCATGCTCCCACCTGCAACATGTCCCCTCCGTTGGAGGTTGTCGCGGTCACACGGCAGCATGATTGGTAGCAGATCCTCATTTAAAGATGTTGCGTGGCACATGGAGAAATAATAGATGAGTTTATGGTAATAGAAGCATGATATATTAGCAGGGAAGATTCTCCGGTATCTCCAGCTGAACCAGGAATGCTGGGCTATTCATTCGCTCTGACTGCGGTGCCATTGCATTGCATAATGGATTATTGATGGACTAATTAACTGTGGAAGTAAATTTTGATTGGCTGTAACAAACTACAGCACACTGAATAGGATCTTGTGCATTTTGTTCTCTATCTTCTGTTTCTGTGTGCCCAGTTAGTAAATTAAAACACTCAATAAAGCTGTCAAGTAAACCATGATATCCCAACACCCAGTGCTTCCGTGCAACCTCATTTCACTCAAAGGAATATACTAAGTTTCACTTTCTTATTTTTCCCATCTTTGGCTGAATTGTTTTCATACTGCATACAAATATCATTATTTTAAAAATTGTGAAAAGTTATTATTAAATATATATTTTTAAATGACGGGAAAAAAAACTGGGAAAATGAAAACAGTAACTACAATTGTGACAGGTTTTAACCCAATTTTGATTTATGACCTTGTGTTATTAATAAGAGGAAACTTTATGCTTAATTTATACTTTATACGTAAATTATGCTTTCCTATACCCTCCACCATTTTCTCTGTATAATGTCACATAAAGTCTGTTATAGTAAAATAATATTGCTGTAATAGGATGCTGTACCTCTTTTCTTTGACTTGTGAATTTCTATTAATGCACTAACTTAAACCAAGACCATATAAGGCCATTGTGAATGATTTTGCACTAATGCACTCTGCTCAGGAGAGCAAGGCGACAAGATGCCCTCACAATCCTCATTCAGTATCGCACTAGTTTGGAGTGCATGAAAGAATACAATATAACAGTACTTAATACTGAACCCTGAGGGATTCTTTCAAAAGTCCACTTACAGAGTGAGAGAAAGCTCCAATCATGCTTATATTATTTATGATATCTTATGTATTTTCAGGGAATGATGTACTTGGAGGAAAGAAGGATGGTCCATAGAAACTTGGCTGCTCGTAATATTTTGGTGAAATCCCCAAACCATATCAAGATCACAGACTTCGGGCTTGCTCAACTTCTGGATGCTGATGTAATGGAATACTATAAGGAAGATGACAAGGTAAAATAGTCTACTTTAAGTAACATTGATATTTTTTTACTATTCCTTGAAATGAACATGGTCATCCTACATTGTGTATTACCAATATAGAGTTGTAGGTTCTTCTTCTCAATTCAATTAAATTCAATTTTATCTATATAGCGCTTTTAACAATGGTCATTGTCTCAAAGCAGCTTCACAAAAATGAAAGATTTTGTTTAGAAAAGAAAATATTTGGAAGTGTGTATGTGTGAGAAAAATGTGTATAGGTAATAATGAGATGAATGAATGAAATGTCTCTGATGAGCAAGCCAAGGGTGACGGCAACGGTGGCAAGGAAAAAAACCCTGAATTCTTCTCATATTCATGTGCAGATGCTTATCAAGTGGATGGCTCTGGAGTGTATACACTACAGAAAGTTTACACACCAGAGTGATGTTTGGAGTTATGGTAAGGGAATGCTCATTATAAGTAACCAGTACACTCTTTCAATATTTGAGAATATTTAAAGTTTAGACATTAAAATTTCTCATTGTGATGTGACATAACTATGTGACATACTGTACCTGCAAAATTAGGAGTGACCGCATGGGAGTTGATGACTTTCGGAGCAAAGCCATATGATGGTGTCCCCAATCGTGATATCCCAGATATTTTGGAGAAAGGAGAACGTCTGGCTCAACCTCCGATATGCACCATAGATGTTTACATGGTCATGGTCAAATGTAAGTCTTAAAGCTTCTACTTGGGACATGAAGTTTGTTATTTTACAATGTCTTCAAATCAAAGCTGCATTATATCTAATTACAATTATGATTCTAATCACTATGCCATTAATAACCACTTCACAGAATATTGATAGAGATGAGTAATTATTATTGTAGCGTTAGCTTTAGAGGGCAAATTAATTCAGAGTGGAAAGGAAATGCTTGCCAGGGATTAAATGATTTTATCAGCAAACAGGATAGTGGCATAGACATACTCAAGGAATTATGCCCAAAAAGAAAATATGTTGTGCTAGCAGGATTTTCCATTTATTTGTGTTGCATTGATTCATTTCCTGCTGAAAGGTCTGCCTCATTTTGTGACTCATTAATGATCCTCCGTCCTCGCTCAAGGTTGGATGATCGATGCTGACAGTCGGCCCAGGTTTAAAGAGCTCGCTTCAGAATTCTGCAGGATGGCAAGAGACCCTCAGAGATATCTAGTCATCCAGGTACATAACAAAAAGATATTGTCTCCTTTTAATTTTTAAACTTTATTCTGGAGAGTACCGGAGTACTATTTTTATTTGTTTTAGGGGGATGATTGCATGAAGCTGCCCAGTCCCAACCACAGTAAATTCTTCCACAGTCTTTTTGATGAGGATGAACATGGGGATGTTATGGACGCTGAGGAGTACTTGGTTCCTCAAAACCTCAATGCTCCTGTTTCCTCTCCTCCATCCAGTCCTCATCTGGACTCCAGTCAGGTGAAACTCATTACCCATGTCAGTACTATATCTCAGTTTTATCCAGTTTTATCCATATCTATAAAGATTTGTTTTCCTAGATTGGTTTATATTTAAGCAATATCTTATTAGAGGGAGTGCTGATATGCTGGTTATCAGCACCGCTATGATGCAATCATAGGCCTCATTTTCATGCTGTTATTCAGCACAACAGCATGATGTCGAGTGTGATATTGCTTTTAACAGTTCCACAAACACCATTTATTATCAGCAGATTATGATTTGTTTCTTTATTTAACCAGTAATTTTGCTCCATCAACACCTATCCTTCTGCTACTGACAGAACAGACTAACCAAGACTGGGGAGCTCGTGACCGACAGTAGTGACCAACAGTTAATATAAATAACAGGGGTAAAAGTAGTTTTAAATTCGTCCCAGTACTATGTTGAACAGGTGGTGGACAGTCCTGTAAATTTTCTAAGTTTCTTTTTGTATGTCCAAATATTTTGTTTTATAATATCACCTCTTCCAGGGTTAAATCCCAAATAGCTTTAAATGGAAAACTAGTGCACTAGGGTGTAGAATCCCTTGTTTCACACACAGAGTAGTGCTCTTGATCAGGGCTTGGAGAGCGATTTGGGATTCAGCCTTGTGTTAGAAACTAATTAGCTTTGTACAAGTAAAAGAGCACAGATGGTTCAGATTCTGAACAACTTCGAAACAACCATCATTTTTTTCATAAAGTTCTCTTGCTGAAAGTGCTTCTATGACTGGTTTTAAATGTTGGCTTTTATCATGTAGCTGCTCTCTCCTCAGTGCTGCAGACTACCCATGCTTATGACTGAGAGTTACTGTAATTAATGTTGATGCAGTGTGATGCGTATGGTTAAACATGCCAGTGCTGTTACCGTCTACTACAACCATGCGTGGATTGCCTTGTCCAATCAGATTGCTCAGTTGGAACTAACTGTTTTATAATTCATTTTGAATCACATACAGGGACTGAGTGATGCAAAAATAGGACCACAGAGTTCTGAGGCAGCCACGTCATCTGGTGAACTGTTTTTCCCTGTGAGGCCTGGCAAAGATGAGCAGCTCTGTCATGGAAAGCTGAAGAACAAGCACAGCACTGCCTTCGTGGAGGACAGCAGCTGTCGACATTACAGTGCAGACTCTGCTGCATTCCTGAAAGAAAGAACACAGAGAAAGCGAAGTGCTGGGGAGGATGGTTGTGTGGCTGCCAAGAACGACAAGAGTTCCTCAGGTAACTTCCAGGTTTTTTTGTATCTTCAAAAGTGTTCCAGGCTGGTGAAAAAAAAAAAAAACATGATCTTGAACAGTGCCTTGTGTTACATAATATAGGTGGTGGATACATCAAAGTTGTGGGATTCTCCAATCGTATCAAGATCTTATTTATTTATTTTTAATTCCAGACCCTATTGAGGAGAACCCTTTCATCACACACCAGAGAAACAGAGAGATTCATGCACTGGATAACCCAGGTTACCATGGCAACTCTGATGGACAGCTCAAGATTGAGACTGAGAGCACTGGCTCTCCTCCACAGCACAACACAAATGAGATGAACCAGGAGACGCTTAAGAAAAACGTGGTTTCTCTTCCTCTGTTGTCAAGAACAAAAAGCAGGACTACAAACAGCCATGGCAGCCTGACCTCTCAAACCGAGAGACCCCACGTTCACTTTACGCTTCCACCGGTTCAGTCTTCTCTAAGTGGACCAATGAGTCAAAACGGCCACCAACTCCATTCAGGTCATGCTCTATCTACTGATTATCCCAGCAAGTGCATTCTTGCTTCAGTAACAGGACAAATATTTCACCACCAAATCCAGCCTGGTTCTCCTGGTCCTGCACGCAAACTCGATGGTGTTAAAAGTAGTACTGCTGCTCTACCAGGTCATATTATCTTTCAAAGCAGCACAATACAACCAAGTCACGCTGGAACAAACAAGAAGCCTTTTCACACAAACAATCCAGAGAAGCGTCATCACAGCCTTCCGTCCAGCGTTTTGCAGCATCCTCCAGATCCCACACTGGTCTGCAGGAACAGTTTCATCTACAAGCAGAACGGACGTGAGAACCCTGAGAACTTGTCAGAGTCTAGTATGAAGCCAGGATCATTTCTGCCTCCTCCACCATACAGGCACAGAAACACTGTAGTGTAACATCTTGAGCATTCTTGTTCCTCAGAACATGTTGGATATATTGCTTTCTTCCTCAGCAGATCCTGGAACATACTGTATCATGCTCTTAAGAAAAAAGAATAACGTATTCCTCAGAATGATCAAATAAGATAATGTATAGTCTATATATATATATCAGACTTTTGTACCTCTCCTTCATTCTGTTTGTGGATAACATTAAACACTTTATAAATTCTGGAAGATATCGGATGCTTTTATAGTATATTTTTTAGAAAACCGAAGGCACCAGATTGTTTACACATCACTCTTATATAATAAAAAGTAATAAAAGTACCTGGAAATATATTTTTTTCATGCTACTTGTGAGCGTGTGTGCTGTTCGGAGACAGCAAAGCCTTAATCAAGAGGCAGGTTAATCCTCCCTGACTCACTCTTGAAGGTTATTTAATAAAAATCATAGAGCGCTGAGACTTTTCTAAGGCAGAAGCATAAATACAGAAAGTCCCACTGTTGGGTTTTTAAAGAGTGGTACATAAATGAATGTTTTTTGTTTTTTCCTTTCCTTTCAGTGTTGTAAATCCATGTATAACATGCTGTATTATTCCTGGTTGTGGACTGGCACAGTGTCTTTTACGATGTATATTTTTGGATTATGATCATTACACAATAAAATGATCATGGTTTAAATGGAATCAGCTGTATTGCATGTACAGAAGAATGAAAATAAACACACACACACACACACACACACACACACACACAGCTTTAGTTAGTTAACTACTTAGTTACTTACTGTCGTTAGTTTGTTTAGTTAGTTAGTTAGCAGCCCAGATTTTTTGAGGGCCAGAAAAAGAAAAAAAAGCCTGTTTGGACTGCGGCAGCATGGTGGTGTAGTGGTTAGCAGTGTTGCCTTGCACCTCCAGGGTCTGCGTTCAATTCCAGGGTTGATTCCTGTCTCTATGTAGAGTTTGCATGTTCTCCAAGTGCTTGGTGGGTTTCATTCTACCGTCCAAAGACATGCAGATTAGGCTAATTGACATTCCTGTGTGTGTGTGTGTGTGTGTCCTGTAATGGATTGGCACCCTGTCCAGGATGCAAGGCCTTCCACGACCCTGAATAGAGGAATAAGCGGTATAGATGATGAGTGAGTGAGTGATTGGAATGCTTTGAAATCCCCACTCTGCCTGGGCTTACTGATGATGTGCAGAGACAAAAAGTCGCATGAATTCCAAACTGCTTCTTTTCAGGTACAGTACATTATTGATCCTGAAAGAAATTCCATTTATATTTAGTACAAATTTTGTTAGATATGTTTAGCATGAATGTATTTTTAGGTACAAAGCCATCCAATATTTCCAAACTTAAAAATTAATAATAATACAAAAAAAAAAAAGAATAAATAACATAAAAGAATATCTGCATCCTTGTAAATAAAGCAAATAATCTAATGTAAGCTTCTGGGCTTTACATGAAAATAGAAAGAAGAAAGTGTGATAAAGTTGCCAGAAGGACTCTGGCATACAGTATTCTACTGCATGCTCAGTAAAACACCTGTTTTACTTATACAATTGCACAAATCAGATTCTATCATTCTTTATTATTTTTAATCAAAAAGTTTTGCACACCAAATATGGACTGTGTTTATTTTTTTTAAACTTTTAGATGTGTTTTGTACAGAACAACTTTTATGTAAAAATCAAAGGTATCTTAGCCTATGGCATTTTTGTAAGTGCCCAAGACTTTTTCAAAGTACTGTAAGTAAAACAGATGTTAAGTTTTACTAAATGTGCTGGAAAATTGAAATACGTCTGGTAACTTTGTCACACTTACTGCCTTCTATTTTTATGCAAAACCCAGAAGCCTACATTAGTTTTTTATTTGTTTCCTTCTGAAAAGGTTTGTCATAAAATTTTCATCTTTATTTGTTTACATGCAAATATTCTTTATTATTAATTTAGCGGTATGTTTGGGAATTTTTATGTTTTTTTTTTGTTTACATAATATGATAAACATGCATAATAAAATTTGTACTTAAGAAAAACATGGTGCCTAAGACATTTTGCACAGTACTGGACATGTGATCTAGAACCACATACAAAAGTCAATAAAATGCGGTACAGGTTCAGGTCCGTGCACTCAGACAGCCCTAGGGGATAAAAAGGGGTGAACAAATGGTCTCTGTCACTAGGGTAGAAAATCAGAATTAAGTCACTTTTGGCTGGTAATCTGAACGTAGCCTGAGAGACCATAACTGAAGACATTAATTTCAAGGAAGTATAAGAAAAAACAAATGTCTGTGTTCTCACGATGCCAAGATGTAAAAACTAAGCCGTTGGAATGAGATTAGTGTAATAGCAGATGACATATTTAAAGTAGATTAACTCCATTTGACAGTGCAGAGATACAGACTCCCTTGGGCTGGGTAGAAAATAAGACAGGAAATGAATTTCCTGCTGTTCTGCTTATAATTTCCCTCACTCTCACAAGGAACTAATGAATCCTTAGCCTTACTGTGTGGCAGGATCTTACCGTGTCATCCGAAATTAAATGCTTCAGCGATAAGAAGTACTTAGTGTCAGCGTAGGACCTCGCTCAGTAATAAGGCACCAGTAGGGATAAGTGGTGCTAATGTTGAGTGCTATATTTTTGCCTCTGTATTTAAGTTTCACATTTTCATGTAGAAAATAGTGAGAATCATCTCTTTGCTAAAAATCTCTCAATTTTTTTTTCCTTGCAATAGCAAGCTATTTGGATTTGTCATTTACTACATAACACTTGGGGTCATATTTAAATCAGCTGTAATTTGAAGTTCCTTTTATCGCCCTGAAGTTTTATTTTTTAACATTGAATTAGCTTAATTTTATTTACACTCACCTAAAGGATTATTAGAAACACCTGTTCAATTTCTCATTAATGCAATTATCTAATCAACCAATCACAT
>JAQQZT010000010.1:19461018-19476375 GCA_030068275.1 Clarias platycephalus
GTTTAAACTTTTGTTCCGTGATTTATGTTCTATTCTGAATAAAATATTGACATTTGCCATCTCCACATCATTGCATTTAGTTTTTATTCACAATTTGTTTAGTGTCCCAACTTTTTCGGAATCCGGTTTGTAATATTATTTATGTATTAGATAGGTAAGCAACTCTCATATGAGCTCCTGATGTGATGGAATCATTGAGAGATCCTGCTGCACAAATCTAAAGCAATATAATTTAATGTCCAATTTTCAACCTTGCCATTATCTACTGAACCAACATATCTTTGGTCCCACCAATAGGCCAACAGTGGGCCAACGGACAAAATGATGTTGCGCCAACCAGTGATGTCAACATGGGCCCAACATATGCACTGTTCTTTGCTCAACTTCTATCTGACATTGGACCACTTACAAAAGGTTACCAACATTTTGCTGACATTAGTCCAACAAAGCAGTGCTATCTGGGTTGTCTGGCATTCTGTGGGTCAGTGATAGAGATGATGAATCCTTCAGTCCTGATTGTGATTTCTCCTTTGTTGGTCACAGGATCATTTGAATCATTTAGCCATGATTGAGATTTGAGTCAATGTGTTAAAACCAGCAAATCTTTCACTCAAAAACTATAGATTTTTTTCTATAGAGATTACCTCCTGTTTTGTTCACATTAGCAATATTTACATGGATTAATTGTGCTCTGATTATACACTATAATGTTTTCTGTATAATGCACACTTTCTTATGTATGAAGAAATCTTATGTAAATATTAAATATACAAAATCATACAGTATACACACAACAGATTTTAAAAATAAAAAAATCTGTTTGTCAAACAACCTGGCCATGTCAAAAATATAAAAAAAAAAGGTGCAATTCAGCGAACTTCACTGAGAAATGTGCTGACAAATGAAAGCTCTAAACACTTTGTCTGGACACACACACACACACACACACACACACACACACACACACACACACACACACACCCCATAGCGCTACAGCAGTAACAGCTGAAATAAATGGCCTCATATATGGTTCTTATTGATTCTGTCACAACAGACTTGTGAAAGAGCCGCTTTTCTTTATCGAATCCTTGTGGTGCAACACTGTTGAGTGCGCACAAGAGACCCAGACTATAATTGGTTAACCTTCACTGTTTGCGAAATTATAGCTATATTAAAATACTATGTACTCTAATACGACACATTTAATACAACCTTGCTTGTGTGCTGCTCTTAGCCAGAACTTCACAGTAAGGTAGTGTTCAATTTGAATATAATATAATATGATATAATATAATATAATATAATATAATATAATATAATATAATATAATATAATATAATATAATATAATATAATATAATATAGTATAATATAATATAATAATACATTATATTATATTATATTATATTATATTATATTATATTATATTATATTATTAATTTTCCATGTTATAAATTATAGTGTTATATAGTGCAATTTTTGAAATGTTGTCCTTCATGTTTATTCTAATAATCAGCACACACACACACACACACACATGCACAAACACACACACACACACATTTTCTTCAGTCGAGTAAAATCTGCATCTCAGCGTACTCCACGTGGGGTTGTGACCTTGAGATTGGGAGTTTCTTTAAGAGTGCATTAGGAATACAATCCGTAGCTCTACGTACGTGACCTTTATGTTCAAGTCGCTCATGTGAGAGGTTACAGAATGTGTGTCGTGTCCAAACAATACTTCCTGACCTTTAACTAGAAAGAAAAGCTGGCCACCACGGCAGACTGCAGGCTATGTTTGTAGTGATTGGGAATACACACATACCCACACGCACATACACAGACACACGCTCGAGTCTGTGTGTGTTTATGGGGATCGTTTGGCGGATTGTTCTAATACGATTCGACTAAATATTTATTACTGGTGCTGAACGAGCTGCTTCGACGCAAGACGTCAAAACGTTGTCTGCTCAGCGTTACACAGCACACGCATCCTCACAGCGTGACGCTAATCTGATTTGACGAGGAGGTTCTTCCTGAGAGTGGAGACGAGGAGCGGACCGGGCAGCTTGTGATTCACAGCATGTCTCACGGATCGATACTAAACTCTGAGTGAAGTGCGAGATTCTATTTAATCTGCCGCTGCTTAGAGCCGATCCGCCTCGTAAACTACAACAGCACAGATCTGGGCTCGTTAGTCGAGCGCAATGCATGATGGTTGAATTCATGCTAAATGAACCGGAGATATGGAGAGAACTGAAAATGGTAAGGGAAAGAGGTTTGGGTTTTTCTTTTTTCCTTTGTTTTTGTCGTCAAGGACACAAGGGCAAACCTAATACAGCAGAAAATATAGGGAAAAGAACATAAATGTAAAAATGTGATATTTTCATCATTAGAAGAATCATAAAAAAAAGCTACGTATGACCTCTACTCACTCCCAAAACATTAGGGTAACTTCTGAACATGTCCTCCTCTAGCTCTGTACTTTGCATGATATAGTGTTATGCTACCTTTTTGTCACTCATAAACTAGATGAAGGCTTTTACATCTGACATCATGACCTCTGTCTACCACGGTCCTGTTTAAAGGGACGTAATTTACAGGGTGTCAGAGCCAAGGTCAAATTCGCAACCATTTACAGTAGTACTTTTAGCAAGAAAACACATCTGCTAACATTATGTCATAAACAACACTTCAAAGTCATTCCAAATTGCATCTGAACTGACGATGTTTTTTTTTTATCTTTCTCTTCTCTCTCTCTCTCTTTTCCTCTCCCTGTCTCACTCTGTCAAGACTCTACACAAGATGATCCTGAGCTGCAAGTGACCCAGACCACCTCTGGCATCTGGACCCATCTGACTCGTCCCGGTTCCCCACTTCTAGCTGGACATCTCATTGCATGGATGCCCTGTCTGGTCTGCTTGCGATGCGTGTGGTGATTGGAGATGGTTCCACTTCACTGTAAAGATGGTCCTGGCCTTGGCTTGTGCAGTCAGCTGTTCTTGAGGACTTGTGACTGGAGTCACTCAATAATTCAGAACTGGAATAATTCAGAACTGGAATTTGGTCAGGGTCCTCTGCGAAAAAAATGGGAATAAATATAGTGGTCACCATTGTCCTCTGCAGTCCATAGTTGGAATATAGTTAATAGTTCTGAGATTTGATGCCTGGATCCTTCTTCTTTTACCTTTTATACTAATTTTTTTTCTCACCTCTGCGCTAGCTGTTTGGTATTTTACATAATACTCTTACTAATAGTCTAATGCTATAGCTTTTGTTTTTACCCTTCTTATTCTTAGTTCCAGTAGCTAGTCTTGTATTTTGTCTAATAAAGTGCTATTGTTTATCGCAGTGCTAGCATTTGTAGATCATTTAATATAATTATTTTAGGTAATTTATTAAATTTATGTTTTTCTTCATAGAAATGTGTTACGATAGTCAAATCTAAGATCAATGCTGGAATCTATAATACATAAAACTCTGCATGACACTAACATTTGTTGCATCTGTCAATTTTTATGCTATGTTCTCTACGCTAAATGTTGTATTTGTCTATTATAGCATCATGCTAACTTTGGTACTAGTGCTAGCATTGCTAATAATATTGACACCTTAGTTACTACAGTGGTACCTCGACATACAAATGCACTGTTTCGTGAATTTTCACCTTAAGAACAAAAATTCTGCAAGAAATTTGCATGCTGGGTTGCCAAATTGAATGCCAGCTAAGTTGCATGTACTTCTGGGGGTTGTTCAAAACTTGTTTGTGTCAGTGGAAAGCCAAGCAAAGCGAGTTTGCATATTTTTTGGAGTTTTTTTTTTTTTTTTTTTTTGCATTTTGTGCAAGATTTAGCAACATAGGTCCCTAGAATGTTAGCAAGGACTGTAGCAATAAGAAAAAGAAGCCACTTTCATTTTTTAAAACATCTGGTGCCAAGAGGAATCTTAAATTAAGGTTAATTGAGGTTTAATTCTCAACTCAACTCAAGTCATCTTTATTTGTATAGCACTTTAACAACAAGAATGCCCCAAAGTGCTTCACATAAAAAATAAAATAATATAGTAATCTAATAAAAAATTTAAATAAATAAATAATAATAATAATAATAATAATAATAATAAATAAACTTTTATAAAATAATAAAAAAGGAACATAATTAAAATCACATCACACACATATCTAATCAAAACAATATGTAAAATCAACATCAACGCCAGAGAAAACATGTGAGTTTTAAGATTGGACTTAATCACCCTCAGTGATGTGGCCTCACGAATGGTCAATGGTAGGTAATTCCATAATTTGGGAGCCGCTACAGAGAACGCCCGATCACCCCTGAGCTTGCATTTGGTCTCGGGTACCATCAGCAAACGTTTATCTGATGATCTGAGAGACCGGGGTGGGGCATAGGGCTGGAGCAGATCCGAGAGGTAGGGAGGGGCAAGGCCATTAAACATTTAAACGTGACCAAGAGAATTTTTAAATTTATTCGATACTGTACCGGGAGCCAATAAAGAGAAGCCAGAACTGGAGAGATATGTTCTCTTTTACGCGTAGACGTTATAGTCGAGCAGCAGAGTTTTGGATCAGCTGTAGCCGATGTAATGCTGTCTGAGAATAAATGTCTATTTATTTTATATTTTCATATTTTCTAAATGGTTTAATTGTTTTTTTATGCAAAAGTTTGATTACAGTGTTGGAAATTAGTAATATTGGTAATAGTTTTGGGTAGCTGCAACGGATTATCTGCATTTACGTCATTTTGAAATATGAAAGTTAAGAACTCGCCTCTGGAACAGATTTTGAATGCTGAGATACCGCTGTATATTATTACTGTTTACACACCCATGCTAGGGTGATGTACCTGCCATAGTCAAGAAGTTCTTTCAGGTTTACTTCTTTTCCTCTATTTACAGAAAGAGTATAAATCAGAGCAGAATCGTCAGGTCCTCAAATAGACAGCAGCGGTAGCGCTTAGCTTTCACTGCATGCTAGCACTCATGACAGCCCTCTATGCTTTAATTAAAGCTTCGCTGAATGCTTGTGACACATGAAACTGCTGTGACGGGTGAGAAATAAAAAACGCATGTCTGCTTCCATGATTGTTTCAAAAGATTTAAACCCCCAGCACTGAGGACAGCATGTTGTGAGGTCCAAATCCTAACTCGAGCTATCCAAGTCAACATTGCTGCCTGTGAGTTTATTAGGAGGGTATGGACACGAGCCTGCCATGAATAGAATGCATAGATTAACACATGCGTTCGCTGTTTTCATGAAGTTTAAATATCATTTCATGTTTGCCTCCAGATTTTGTTAAAGGCCTGCCGCAGTCCTGCTAAGTCCCTGTGGAATCTCATGATGGAGAAGTCTGGGGGAAATAAAGCCTCTTTTCTAATTAACCCCTGATTCATTTACATTCCCTTCCACGCAGGTGACAGAGTGTGTCTGCATTTTCATAAGAAAGAGTCTTCCTGATGGGGGAAAAACAGCTCTATCTTTCTCTTTCAAATTCCCATTCTTCACTTTTTCAGTGTTCTCTCCGCAGGTTCAGGTGTTACGGGTTTGGATCAGTGACTCCGGAGTGATTAGGAAGCCTCCTGTGAGACATTTAGCCCCCACGCAATTAAATCCTGCCTTCTTTTAGTTATTTATTTATTAATTGTTTAATAAGGAAGCTTTCAAAGTCTGTTTGGAGACTTACTGTTGATATTTACCCTCTGATTAAGCTTAAGTAGTTCTGCTTACAGAAAGTTATTATGGTTCAAATTCAGTTTATTTACGAAGGAGATTTAAGAGAAACTCGCTAACTTAAGCAATATCCCTCTGGGATTAATAAAGTTCTTTGAATCTTGTATCTAACCAAAGCAATGTGCAGAAAGGCATCCAGTTAACCTAAATGCTTCCTGTTCCTCCTGTTCTCCTGGAGATCCCATGAGCTCTGTGAGTTTCGCAGGATCTGTCCTTAGACATCATTTGATAACATGATTATTAACGTTTTCTTTTTTGTTTTTGTTTTCTCAAACCATCTGCTGCTGTTACTCTCTTGTTTACTTAATTAGAACGAGCGGTCGAGGGAAATGATCGGGTTACAAACTAACAGGAGAGCGAAAGGCGCTGCATTGGCGTCAGTGTTTTAGACAGAATCAGAAAATAGTTTAAATGAAAAAAAATGGAAATGAAGTAATTGCTGTTTAAAATGTTTACTGAATCTGGTTTAAAAGGTTCGACTTCTTTATTTTGTAAACATTTTGACAGAACAAACATAGCGTTATGACTTTTATCTCTCTCTCTAAAAATAAATACATGAATAAAAATAAAAGTAAAAACTTTGGTTGTCTACAAGTATATTCCATATTATATGCAACACATTTATTTTTAAATAGAAATGTATTATTATTATTATTATTATTATTATTATTATTATTATTAATGCTGTTGTGGTTGTTGTTAACAACAACAACAACAATAATAATAATAATAATAATAATAATAATAATAAATTGTATTATTATATTTTTAATAACAACAACAATACTACTAACACTACTACTACTACTACTACTACTACTAATAATAATAATAATAATAATAATAATAATAATAATAATAATAATAATAATGTTATTTGGAATTTTCAAACCCAAGATTGATTTGCAATTAAATATATAGACAAAGCAATACATTTCTAGATAGACAGATATAAATAGACATTTAAAGAGAGATATAGATAGAAATAGAGATAGAGAGAGAGAGAGAGAGAGAGAGAGAGAGAGAGCGGATGCTGTAACATGCTGTTTGCTCTTACAGTTCAACTGGAGCTTCTTAATCTAATGCTTTAGCCTCAGGCGGAGAGAAAAGTGTGTGCCATCAAACCCCTTAACAGCAGTACAAGTGATTATAGCACAGGCATTGTGTGTTTGTTTAATCTTAGCATATAAAGCATGCAATTGCTGCTGATTTTTTTTTTTTTCATGGTTGTCCATTTTAGATGGAGGAGAGATGAATGTTGTAAGTGTCTGGGATTTGCCTTGGGCGTTTTCACACAGTTCATTATTTTTGGATTTGTGCTGTGACAGGCTTTACTTGAGAACAATGAAGTTATCCTACTAGCATCTACAACAATGAAGCAAGTGAGGTATAAGACACACTGTGGGTGCACTGTTACAGGAAAACAATCAATAATAAGACGGACTTCTGCCTTTCAACATACGATATCTGCTGCAGGTTGTTAAAAACAGTAATCTATGATTTTATTTTTATTTGTGAATTGTCTTGTAATAAACTAGAAATTACTTTGGGCTTGTTTTCATTAATGTCACTTATACATATTTTATTTATTAATACCTGCCTATGAATTAAGCTACTTATTGTGTGGTTAAGTGGGAACCAGGCAGCTACTAAGGATAAAGGGAGTATAATTGATTGTTTGCTTGCACTTTCACAGAAATAAAACTCTTTTCAATTACAGAACTATTTTGGTTAACCAATGATGTATGCTGAATTCCAGCTAGGACATAATAACTGGTAACTCAGTGCTGAAGTTTTGTCTCCACGTTTTAAATCAGAAAGTTAGTGGTTCCAACCCCAGCTTTACCAAACTGCCACTGTTGGGTCTTTCACGTAGACAATGCCCTGCACCCAGAGATGCTGCTTCTCAACAGCCAAGACAGGCAACTGCTATGAGTCCCAGGCCAGTAGGGGGCCCCTGTAGGCTGACAAATTTATTTCATATTTATAAGATAATTGGTGGCATGGTGGCTTAATGGTTAGTCTTGTCGCCTTGCACTTTCAGAGCCCAGTCAATTCCTGCCTTGGGGTCTACTTCGATTTCCTCCCACATTCTAAAGACATGCAGATTAGGTTAATTGACATTTCCAATTTCCCCTTAATGTGTGAATGCATGTGTGAATGTTGACCAAAGTTGAACGATAGATAGACTACTTTCTAAATAATGGAACATAATAGTTTTGAATCCTGGTTGGAGTGACCCGTTTCAACAATTTGCCTATTTTTACAGTAACTTTATCTCAACCCAGGGCCCTCAAGCTGTATCATGGACGACCCTATACTTTCTAAGCTAGAATATGCAAAAAAAGATAATTTGGCTACAGTATGTAGTATATATACTGTATGTGACAAATAAAAGCTTAAAATGAAATGAAGCACTGACAAAATGTGAAGTCTTGCCAGTTCTTTCTGAGTCATTGCTACAGTATTTGTTTTCTTTTTTGCCCACTCTTGACTTCTGCCCTTCTACTGACTACGCTTTGGATTGGTCCTTTTCACTCACTTATTTTGTGCTATTCATGCGTCAGTGTTAGTGAGAAAATGCTCAATACTACAGCGACATATAATGATGTTGAATTATTGAATTTAATTTAATAATTAATTTATTCATTTATTTATTTTCAGGAAAGGCTTTAAAGCAGTTTTGATCATGAATCAAAACTGAATCAATATAAACTGGAAACACACTATAAAATGTATTCAATTATAGAAAATAAAGATGATTTACTTCACAAAAAACAAACGAACCATTTCAAAAACCAATAAACCCCAAACGACACTAATTCCTTCCTCATGCTTTATTAAGAGCGTTACCCGTCATTGGAACTGTGTTGTCACTGAGATTACCCAGAACCATCTGGTGCCAAAACATTCAGTGTGTTTATACCACATTCCCCGCAGTTAATTATTGTGATCTTCCAGCTGCTCTTTTCTCTCTGCTGATGTGACGAAACCCATTCTAAGTATCAACACACACACATACACCCCGGGCTATCCTGCATTATAATATCATCCATATTTCACAGCAGAAAAGATCAACAATACAAGCTTTGCAAAGCTAATCTTCATGAAAGTCAAGCATATAGCTGAAATTCAAGCTCATGTGATGTAAAGAATACGGCTAAGCACATGTTTAAAATCAAATTAGCTACAGAGATGTTCCTGATTCTGATTGGTTGGCAAAAAATGTTGACTTTTTTGTAAAGGACTGTTTCACACTAATACTGTAAAAGCTGTCATGTTGTTTTTATTTTTTTTACATTTCTGAGTATTAACAATAGAAAAACACACTGTCCACTTTTCCCCGCTTAAAAGTTTGGATTTACTTCCAAGGAAACACCAACGAAATTAGTCTGGATAGAAAATATAGCAAAAGAACAAGACATCCTTACATTGTCATTGTTAGAAATAATGATTTTAATGGAAATTATGATTGTGTTCTTCAAACCTTCATTTAAAAAAACACCTTTCTATAGCAATTACAGCCTGTGAGACATTGTAGCTGTGAATTAAAGATAATCTTATGAGATTTCACCCCGTGCTTCCTGGAGCATCTCCCACAAGATGGATTGTCTTGATGGAGTCTTCTTCTGTACCGTACGGTCAAGCTGCTCTCACAACTGTTAAATAGGGTTCAGATCTGGTGATTGTGCTGGCCGCTTCACTACAGTCAGAATTCCGGCTGATTCCTTATTCTTCAAATATTGCTGAAACATTTTCAAGGTGTGTTTTAGTTCATTATAATGTTGTTGGAT
Organism: Clarias platycephalus; assembly: GCA_030068275.1. Classification (NCBI taxonomy): domain Eukaryota; kingdom Metazoa; phylum Chordata; class Actinopteri; order Siluriformes; family Clariidae; genus Clarias; species Clarias platycephalus. The sequence goes on from JAQQZT010000010.1 coordinate 19,470,561, forward strand.
GAAATTGGCCCCAGTCAAGTGCTTCCCACAGGGTATGGCATGAAGGTATTAAGCACTGTTCTAGCGTCTTTTCATTTGTCCTGCATCCACAAATATTCTTTGTTTGATCAGAAGACATCAAACTTGGACTCATTTGTCCCCATTGCAATTTTTTGTTTTTATTGAAAAGTCTAAGATATTACATTTTCTTAGCAATTCTGCCATGAAGTCCAGCATCCTGAAGTCTAATTTTCACTGTTCATGCTGACACTGGTGTTTGTGCAGTGCAAAAACTTTAGTGCAGCTGCCAGTTGAGGACCTGTGAAGCATCTTTGTCTTAAACTATACTATATGCTCTCAGATAATGGTGTTCTTGTACAGTTGTTCATTGGGTCCTCCTACTTATTTTTCTGTCCTTGTTGGAGACAGTTTGTGCTGCTCTCTAAAAAGAGTAGTTACCAGCATTTTAAGAAATTTTAAGTTTCCTTGCAATTTCTCGCATTGTGTAGCCTTCCTTTCTATGCACAACAATAGACTAATGGGTTTCTAATGAAAGTTATTTATTTATGGCCAATTTAAACCCGTGAACAAGCAATGGCTGATGCTCAGATACTAAACTAATCTAAAGAATGCCATGCACCCTTAGTGGGCAGTTCACAGTATGTCAGAGCTGGGACACAAGGAAGGTGGGGTGGCTGTGCCGCATAGAAGAACGTATCAGGAGTCGGACGGCGCACAATCTTGGTCACAGTGAAAGGACCGATGAAACGAGGTGATAGTTTGTGTGACAGCAGTTTTTTGGGGTATTTCCCTGGTAGCAAGCATGACCCTATCCCCTACATGATACTTGGTACAATGGCAGTCTGCCTGTCTCTTGTGCAAACTCGAGGATCATAGCAGGGTGTGACTCACCTGTAACCATGTTTGTTTGTAGTGGTGGACAACCTGTTGAACTGAGGGGACGTCCACTTCCACATCTTGTGCCGGGAAGAGTGGAGGCTGGTAGCCTAGGCAGCACTGGAACGGGGACAGCCCTGTGGTTGTTGTGCTTACTTCGAGTGCAGACGTCGCAAGCAGCCATAAACCTGGCTATGTCCTTCCCCAAAGTGGACCACCAGAACCATTGCTGAATGACGAAACAAGTCCGAGTGGTGGAACCTGGAACCTGGGTGGCAAAATAGCTTCCATTTCCAGTCTGGAGGGAGAGATAACGAAACCTAGGAATGTGGTAGAAGTTGTATGGAACTCACACTTCTCGGCTTTAACGAAGAGGTTGTTCCCTAAGAGTCTTTGCAAATCTTGGCGAACATGGTGCTGGTGCTCCTCCAGAACTCGAGAAAAAATAAAAATGCCATCCAAGTACACGAACACGAAGGAATTCAAGAAGTCGTTGAGGAGGTTGTTAATGAGGGCCTGGAAAACGGCAGGGGAATTGGTCAGTCAGAACAGAACCACTAAATATTCATAGCGCCCAGTAGGGGTGTTGAAGTCCGTTTTCCACTCATTGCCCTCCCGGATGCGGACGAGGTGATAAGCATTTCATATGTCGAGTTTGTTGAAGATGTCTACTCCCTGGAGGAGTTCAAAGGTGGTGGCCATGAGCGGTAACGGGTAGTGATTTCTGATAATTATTTCATTAAGCCCTCTGTAATCAATGGTTGGACGAAGGGACACATCTTTTTTCTTGACGAAGTCATATGGTCGGTGGAGTAGGAGTGACATGGCTCGGGTCTTGTTAAAGGCCTGCCTGAGATCGTGGTATTCAGTGGGAACATTGGAGATGTCCAAGGTTTTATCGGGCGTGACCAGGATAGAAGATAGAGGAAGTGCTGAGTGAAGGCATGTCGTGGGACATGAAGGACTCCAATCCATGATGACATGCTTCTTTCAGTCGATCTGGGGACCATGGAGGGCTAGCAAGGGAAGTCTGAGGACCAAAGCGGCGTGTGACTTGTCGAGGACAGAAAGGCAGATCTCCTCAGAATGGTTTGAGCAGAGGGTCCAACGGTACAAAGGGATCTTTAATGCCTTGACAATAGAAGCACTTTAACTGGACAGTCTTTGAGCAGGTGTCCTGAGGCTCCACAGTGAAAACAAGTCCCTTGTAGAAGGCGTCAACAACTCTCCTCCTCGGGGAGAAGCGATTCCTGCATGGGCTCCTCTTGATCAGGAGGAAGAGACACGTGGGCTATCCTGGGTTGGGGTGATCTACTGGTGGGGAGCAAGCTTCCGGATGGCCATTTTAAATGGAGACTCGAGTTGATTCACCCGACAAGAGCAAAAACGTTAAGCAGAACCATAGTTGAGGAAACGAGAGTTCAAAAGCCGTGAAATTGGAATCGAAGCGATGAATCCAAATCGTGAGTCGAGAAACGTGAAAACGAGAAACCAAAGCGAGATCGATGACGTGAAAACCATGAAACAAAATGCAAAAATATTGAGGTGAAGAAACGCACAATAACCTGGCAACGAGATAGCATGCTGCGCTTTCTTATAAGCCGGGAAGAAATCTACGCAGAATGAGAAACCGGTGTGCAGGCACGGCGGTCTGGGGGCATGTGAGGAGACATGACAGCGTGGGAAAGGAAATGTTAAAGGTGAAAATGGTCATAGAATAGCGTGAGTGAGGAAAGAGCGTGACATTTTCTTACAATCAATTTGCCATATAAAATGCTTAACTTGTATTAGGTGTCATACCAGGAGATTGATGCAGAGGACTGACAATTGCTTATAAAAGACTTCTATGCAAAATGTAGATAATTTTTAAAAATTATCTGATTAGCTTTTTTGTGAAATGGATTAAATTGTTTGTGAATTGCATTCAAATGTGTTTATCTTTGCAAAACAAAGAAATTTGCTAGTGATCCCAAACTTTTAAGCGGTAGTATATATATATCATGCAAAGCTGACAGTTATTACTGCTGGAGTGGCTGAAATGGTAGTAGCAGAGTGTAAATGTCCTTTTGCTTGCTTTCAACATTCTCTGAAAACCAATTAACGGAATTTAATTCACGTACAGCAGCTGCTGTGTTTCACAGGAATTAGTTTCTCTACATTGTTCATGTGACAGAAAGAAGCGATACGTTTGGTTTCTCACAATGCATCAGTTTTTGCTCAAATAATGCGAACCACTATGCGTTGTGCTCTGTCAAAAACATAGATTAAATTAATTGCTCATTTACTTAATGAAGCATTTTATCTGACACATTCCATTGTCAGAAATATTGTAAAAGTCACAAGATGTGTAAGGTGCTAGCAATGTTATAATTATTCTACTTTATAGCTCAGAAGTGTGAATTCAGAGAAATAAGAAATGAATAAATCAGGGGTCAGTCCAAAAAAAATGAAGATTAAGGCATATAGAATATATATTTTAGTCAAAATAAAAGCTAAATCAGTAGCAGTAATGGTTTTTGCCCAATAGCAGTAATTGTATTAAGTCAGGTGCACAGCATGCCCCCTCTTCTTCTATCAGGGGACACAGAAGGCTAACGAGACAGCTTTATTAGCCCAACACCGTGATAATCACCTTCTTTCACTGTCCTACAGATCCTGTGTTCCGTCTCATTACTCACATTGTCTGTCCACTGTGTGAATGTTAGACAGAGAAATACAGGAAGACAAGAGTTGAGTCCATCTATCTCTGCTGGATGACACTCCTGCTTTTCAGGGTGACGAGACGTGCAGTGACTGGAGGATTACCGAGCCCTGATGTGGAAATAACACCTGCTGTGGGTCAGAAGTGAAAGTGCTGCGACCAACGGGGGAAAGGGTTTCAAAACTGGATAAGTGCCGTGTTTGGGCCTCATTTATGTACATAAAGAGAAAAAAAATTGCAAAAAATTAAAGTCCTGTTAATGAATAGAAAAATAATAATACATTATTAATCTGCAGATGTACCAAAAATCAATTACATTACTTTTGGCATGTGTTATGTACACAAAAACAAAACAAAAATACATTGCAAACTCAAGCAGAAAGACAGAAAAAAAAGAAAGAAAGTAAGAAAGAAAAAAGCAAGGACAGTAGTGGTTGATAAAGGAAAAAGAGACGCTGTCAGGGTTAAGTCTTTAAGGTTTCTTCTTATTATTTTTTGCCATAGAAACAACTAAAAACAACCAGAAAACCATGTGATCATGTGTATCATTGCCTATTTCATTGCCTATGTAACCTTTTATTATTATTATTATTATTATTATTATTATTATTATTATTATTATCATTCTTATCATTATTATTATTATTATTATTATTATTATTATTATTATTATTATCATTATCATTATCATTACCATTATTATTATTATTATTATTATTATTATTATTATTATTATCATTATTATTATTATTATTATTATTATTATTATAATTATTATTATTATCATTCTTATCATTATTATTATTATTATCATCATCATCATCATCATCATCATCATCATTATTATTATTATTATCATTATCATTATTATTATAATTATTATTATCATTATTATTATTTGCTCATATTTGTGTGGTTGGCTAAAATTAAATAAAAAGAAATTTCATCATATTGCCCATTTTGTGCTAAAAAAAAAAAGAAAAAAAAGTCTATGTCACTCTGCAGAGCCCTATATATACTATATGGACAAAAATATTACCCCAAAACTGCAATGATATTGCATCCAAATACATACACTTAATATGGAGTCGGTTTCCCTTTTACAGCTCTAACAGCTTCCACTCTTCTTGGGAGGCTGTCCACAAGATTTTGCAGTGTTTCTGTGGGAGTTCCTGCCCATTCATTCTGTAGTGCATTTATGTAGTGCAAGTTCTTCCACACCAACTTATCAAGCTACGGTATGTCTTGATAGCCGTAGTTTTGGAAGAGAAAATAGCCTTCCCCGAACTGTTGCCACAAAGTTTAGTGAAGCAGGGCATTGTACAAAATGTCTTGGTATTCTGAAGCTTTAAGATCGCTCTTCAGTGTGGATAAGCAGCCTGACTGATTCACCTAAATTCAGTAATTATTAGGTTTGGCCAATACTTTTGTCCATATACTGCACTCTACATTTATATAATAATAATAATAATAATAATAATAATAATAATAATAATAAAAACCCACCAAGACAGAAAAATTGTTAAAAAGGGTTGCACATTAGATATGAATATTTTTAATATAATAATTTCCAAAAGGCTTTATGGTGTCGTGGTTAGCACTTGTAGTTCCCGTGTGCATGGAGTTTGCATTTGCTTAGTGGGTTTCCTCCAGGTACTCCAGTTTCCTCACACAGTCCAAAGATATGCAGATTAGGCTAATTGCCATTCCTAAATTACCCACAGTGTGTGAATGTGTGTGCGTCCTCCTATAGATTCCAGGCCCCCGTGACCCTGTATACAGAAGATACAGAGAGAGTGAGAATGAATGGATCGCTTGCTGTTAAAGAAGATGCATCACTTCTTGTCACGTGGATCTGTGATCTGACGGCTGATTCATATCAGCAGTAACATAAGCGGCATTCACAACACACACACACACACACACACACACACTGTAACAAACCTGCTACTGTTATTAAAAACAGTAACTTGCCGTTAGCAGAAATCAGGGAGAGTAAGGACCATCAGAGGCAACAACAGTAAATTTTCCACGCGCATTTACATTCAATGTTGTGCTATATTTACACCACTCACATGCATGCCACTCACACCACATTCACCCAGTCCATAGCTTTGCTGAGCTTTCAGTGTTTTCTCTCTCAACATGCTTCATGATGGTTTGGAGCTACACGTGCTGCTCCTGTGCTTCCACTGATCCAGACCTCATCTGCCCTCTGTACCTCATCTGTCCACTATG
>JAQQZT010000010.1:19535124-19551937 GCA_030068275.1 Clarias platycephalus
AAGCCTATTTAAAATATTACTCAATATATATTCAATGAATTTACCCAAATAAATCAACAAACTGGGGTTTGGGCACTGGCTGGGAATCGAACCCGGGCCGTCCGCATGGCAGGCGAAACAGCTACCACTGAGCCAGCGGTGCCCTTTTGAGAAGTAGAATATGGACTATTCATAGGTTTATTAAATAAATAAAAATAAAAAATTGTAAATTGTATTTTAATTGTACTGATGTATCAATACCAAATAAAAAATGAGTTCAAATGAAATACTGTATAACTAACAGTTATAGACTTTGTTATCCGGAAAAAGCACATTTAAACTGTGTATGTCTATATATGTTTTATTGTACAAATAATGAATGAATTAATGTTGCGTTCGTGACATTATTACACCACTTCTACGTAAGCGCATTGAATGCGAGCCGAAGAGAGGAAAAAAAACACTTTACAGTAGGGGGCGATATGTGCCTATGGCACTACTCCGCCATTGTATCGAAGAAGAAGAAGAAACTGCCATAGTTCTAACGATGGAAGTGCGACACAGGTACTATGGTGTTGGGAAACAGTCGTAACTAGTTAGTTAGTTTCTTCAACGTTAAGTGGTTGGTGGTTAAGCAAAGAGCTACATCGTTGTACGGGAAACGCACCCCAGATTGTTATCATAGGAAAGCAAACATGCTTAATTGCAAGATTATGATTTTTTTAATCTCAGAGAACTGAGCACATTTAATATAGCGCCACTTCCTAATTCTGACACATGTACATCTGGTTCTGTAAATGCTAGACATTTTATCCAGGACTGGTTCAAATCTCTGTGAAGTGCTCTAGACGGACCTACAGCTGTTGTCTGTAGGCCTTTGGTGAGTATTTTACAAATGGTGTAAATTTCTGAGCTCTGTGCCTTTGTATTATATGAAATCTGTCTTAGGCATAGTTAATGTGAGGCACTCCTTTTATGTCTCTTTAAACATGTCTTGAAATGCTGCGCACTCTACTAAACTTTGATGAATGTCTGCTTTTTAATCTCAACCTTATAAATTTGTAAAATATTGGGGCACTTATATCGGAGGACATTTAATAAGGAGCATGATTTTTGGGCGCTGTAAATGCTAGACATTTCACCCAGTGCTAGTTCAAATCTTCCTGAAGAGCTCCACACTCACTTACAGTTTTCCGCATGCCTGCATTTGTTCAATTATAGGAGCTCGGCGCAATATTGGTTACACATTTTATTGTCGCATCACTCTTGAGCACAATTAATGGTGAGGCAGTCCATTCATGCCTCTTTCAAGAAGGCTTGAAATGTTCTACACTCGACTGGAGGTGGCTGCATGGCAGCATTTGGTCAGTACGTTATGAATCTAGTAAATATAATATTTTATGAGATGTGTCACATCTTCCATCTTGCACCCGATTCCCGCCCGTCATCAGGGCGCTCCCACATCAATTCTCTAACTACCAAATAGAGAGGGCAAAAGCGATCTTGTGCTTTCTCTATGCCACATGACACCAATCTCATCTTTTCAAACTGCTCTGAAAGAGCTCAGCTAATCAGATCTCTCCAAGCTACGGTATAAGAGGCAACACCCGGGATTCGAACTCTGGACGATAGGAAGTACTTTGCAGCCGTATACATTTTTTTATATCTCATAGCACAATTGTTTATTTATTTTTACTTTTATTGTTATTATTATTATTATTATTATTATTATGAGCTCCTGAGATGGTAGACACTCCATTGATGGCTCATGCAACTTGTCCTGGAATGCTCCACAATCTCCTGGAGTTTTGTGTAGTCTGTATTTCTAAGTCTGTTTTTTAGAAATATTGGTGCCCCATATATGGGAAGTCCAAGATAAAATCCTGAAAATAATATGCTAGCTTTAACTATTACTTTTTTTTTTATCCCTCTTACATTTTAGGTGATTATTTGATCACAGAGCTCGCCACTTTGACAAACCATGGTGTGATTAATGTATGTGATTGATTAAACTTCTTGTTTCATGTATGGTGATAATGGGGGGGGGGGGCATGTTATGTTGAAAGCAAACTAATCACAATGTCCCTGGGCACTGGAATGACTGTAACAGCAGGTTTCATCTGAATAAGTTTCTTAGAATATATTTTAACTAGCTATCATCATCATCCATCCATCCATGAAACTCTGTAGTCCAACTAGGGACTGTGAAAGCCAATTTATTCCCATTTTTACAACTATGGTGGCACCACTGGTCAACATTTTGGGCAATTTGGGAATATTAGCTACTCTGCATGTTTTTGGACTGTGGGAGGAATCCCACCAAGCATGCAAAACATGCAAACTCCATGCACACAGATCTCAACGCCGGGAATCAAATACAGACCCTGAAGGTGTGAGGCCACAGCGCTAACCACCACACCACAGTGCCACCAGCTAACATCAGCTGAAGTTCAGTGTAATTCCTGTATTTTAGCGTCTTCCAATAAAGTCTAGACTATAATACAGTTTATGTCATTCTGAAAATGCTTTAAAAATGAATAAATAAAAGCAGCCGGCCTAATATCATAAATGGTCTGCTCTATTTTTTTCCATTGGGTTTTTATGTCCTTTTAAACGTATTCCTTTAAATTCAAGGAAAAAGGGATAAACCTCTCCAAGGCAGCACACACACACACTCACACACACACACACACACACAACACAATTTTTACGTACTACCGGGAGCTTATAAAACTGACACTGGAATTTAAGCAATGATTTTTACACTGAAAACAGTAAAGCAGAAATGTAGCTTAAAACTTTGTCAGGAATTAAACAGTGTGTATTGTCCCGTCATAGAGAAGTAAACAGCGACAGAGCTTTTTTATCCCCCATTGCATATTAAAGTGGGTTATGTTGCGGAGAATGTCATGTTATTTTACACTCTTGCCATGCCTTTGGGTAACCCCTGCTGAGTCAGCACAGCATTTTGCAGTATGTGACAGTATATCTATTGATACGGTTAACAGAGAGAGAGAGAGAGAGAGAGAGAGAGGGAGAGAGTCAGAACTCATTACTGCTTTGAATGAGTTTTCCTTGCTTTGGGATTTCAGCCAGTGCAACATCCATTTCCAGCAGTTTGACCCCAGGATATTGCAAAGTCACATGTCAATCAGATCTTTAAAAAGATGCTAAAATTCACACACTCTCAGCATTAAAAATAATAGCAAAAAAAAAAATAATAATAAATAAATAATAATAATGGAATGTCTGAGATGGATGGCATGAATTTATTGCTGAGTGGGCACGTAGAAAAGTGTGAATTGATTAAACATAATATTAACAATTGGGAATTAGTAGGATTGGTTCTGCCATGGCACAAAAGCAGGACAGTATAAAAATTATATTAACAAATTTATAGTATAATTATTATTTTTGCTCCACATTTATTTAGAATTTATTTCTAAGTTTTTATATTTGTACATTTTAAATTCATTGTAAAATTGAAGAACCTGTTATTTTCAGTTTGTTTAGTTTGTATTAAGACTAAAAAGATAATCTGGATGTTTTTTCTTTTTTTTTCAAATCTTTGCATAACAGACAAATGAGATTCATCAAGGACTATTCATATCTGTAAATGAGCAATTAGGAACAAGAGGTGAGGGTTAAAACCAGGAAAGATTGCGCACAAAAGAAAGGAAAAGAGGCATAATGAGACAAACTGATTAAAGCTGACACACGGAACAGGTGATCACAAACTGGTAGCAAACCAATAGCGAGGTAGAGAACAGATTTAAAAAAAAAAAAAAAAAAAAGACAAAAAAGCTGAGACAGTATGGAAAATTTTTAATAAAAAACAAAAATAAGATGGATGTTAAGTGTGTAATAATACCAAAAGCACTTCCTCAGGACATCGTTTGAGAATTTACTATGTGATTTTAAGTGTTTGTTGAAAATATGCACTCAATCCTGAAAGAAGAAGCTGGGACAGCTGACTGCGTACCAATGTGTAATATCGCCATTTCTGTTAAAAACACTTTGTAAGCATTTGAATACTGAATACACCAGTACATCAAGTTTAGCTACTACAGCAGCAGATTCCCCCATACTTTCACCACTCACTCGTCATCTGTTCAATGTTTAAATATTTTTCTGCATTAATGCCCTCAAACACAGGCGGTTTCCCCATGCCACAGACGCCGACACGCCCCATACCGTGACTGGCGCTGGCTTCAGGACCTGCCGTTGATAACAGCTTGGAGAGTCCTTTTCCTCTTTGGCCCACAAAACAAAACATTTCCAGTGTGTCACTGTCCTTCTCAGATGAGACACAGAGACGTCAGGGACGTCTCTGGCACTACAGTGTTAATATACGGCTTCTTGGAGCCCAGAGTTCTGTAAATGCAGTGATGAATGTTGTTAATGGACAAAAGTTTCCTGGAATTTTGCGAGACCACTTCACTATATCCACATACAGATGCATGACGGTTATTAAGGCAGTGATGTCTGAGGGATGTGGTCTTAGGCCGCGCCCTTTCTGTATTGAGATTTTAGCATTTTCTTTGAATTTCCTGATGATATTTTGTTTTAATGTTGAGGAAGGTTATTCTGAAAGTACTGGAAAATATCCCGGCATATCTGTTTGCACCTCAGCGAGCCACTCTAGAAGCACCAGGCCTTTCTTGGAAGCTGCTTACATGCTAAAACACAATTTTCCCTCATAATATGTTTAATGTTGTGGACATTAAATTAGAATTTTGAAATGTAAAACTTGTACCATTTGAACCCTGTCCCAATTTTTTGGAGGATGTTGCAGCAACCAGATTTGAAATTAGTGCATATTTCACTCACAGGCTCACTCAACTTCTATACCGCCTTATTCTGTATCCAGGGACCTAGAACCTATTCCAGGAGACTTAGGGCATGAGCCAGGGTACACCCTGGACAGGGTGCCAGTCCATCGCAGAGCACACGCACATACACACACACACTCACACACACACTACGAGCAAATTGGGAACGCCAATTAGCCTAACCTGCATGTCTTTGGACTGTGGGAGGAAACCGGAGTACCAGCAGGAAACCCACCAAGCACGGGGAGAACATGCAAACTCCATGCACACAGACACCAAGGTGGGAATCAAACTTAGACACTGAAGATGTGAGGTGACAGAGCACACAGAGAAAGGGGAATCGAGCCTCGCCGGTAATCGAACCCGGACCCTGGAGGTGCAAGGCGACAGTGCTAACCACTACATGCCGCCAAGTGCATATTTAAACACATAAAATAAAACTTCCATGTTAAGTCATCAAATACTGTCCTATTGTAGTGTTTTGAATATAGTAATAAGATGGAGAGACTTTGTAGATAACCTTTTTTTATTTTGCCAATTTCCCTACTGTTCCAATGTTTTAATTAAAAGAATTCATCAAGTCACATCCATACCATGTCACGTATGCATCTGCATGAGGTCTAGATAAAATTGCTGAGCTCTGGGAATATTACCTTTCCATTTCATTTTAGATAACTGCATCTCCTATGTTGTTTATTTCCTCACATTAAAGGCCACATTTACCTCTTTAACTAGTTAACACTGGTCTTAAAGATTCCCTAAAGTTAAAGCTTTAGCTTAATGCATTGTTTCATAGGTCAAATTCCCTTTATTTCACTAATTCACTTATTCCAAATTCGCCATTTCAAGGGCTATTCAAATTACAGTAGCTACACCTTAACCACATCCCTGGCAAGAACATCAGAGTTTAGTAATAAGCATCATCAGGAGGTAGTTATCTTGTATGAGGTCACAATAGGGGGAGAATCTAGTCTACATCTTAATAAATGTCACTCCCAGGCAAATACAACTATGGAAAAAGCAAATATTTTTTTCCCCTCAATTTTTAGCTTTCATTTTGTACATGCACACTGGAGACCCAACTGAATGTCTAAACATGAGTAAAATGTGCAATTTTGCATGATACTGAATCCCTTAGAAAAAAAAAAACTTTTAACCCCTGACAGCGTCCATAAAAAGTGCATAAAAAAATAGGTCATACGGCTTTTGAAAGGATTTGAAAGGAGATATCCGCTTCACTTCCATTTGAACACATACAGTATTGCTTGGAAACAGCATCAAGTCAATTTTTTTTTTCCCCGCTGTTTACTTGACATTTTAAGATGGACAGCCCCACTTTTTTTTTGGTCTACAATAATTGTTCTGACCCATCCAGGCATGAAGAGAAAAAAAATATGTTTTTATTATTGAGGATCTTGTCTCCAAATCTATGTTCACGCCTCCTTAAATCCATTGAATTCAACTTTGAACAATTTCTTTTTGTGGCATTTTCAGACCTGCCATATCTATCGAAACCTTAACAAAGCCTCGGAAATGTGTAAGTGTGTGTGTGTGTGTGTGTTTTCCTAAAACCACCTCCAAATCCGTTTTCCTCTTGTTTGCTGAGAATGCGTTCAAGATCTACACTTCGAGTCTAAAAACACACATACGTTTTATTTTTGTCCTGAAAACAGAATCCACTGCAGGTCCATTTTTAGCTTCTTTGTTTTCTCCAAGTAGGCCCAAACACCACCAAGATGTCTCTTATAATCTATTCAAATGCATCACGGACCATTTCCCTGTTCACATGATGGCATTTCGCTGTATGATGTAGAGCCATGGACCTGCAGGCCTTATTCTTTGGATTTCATTACTGCACACTCAGTGTGCAAATAGCAGGAGCTCCACTAAGACAAGAACAGTGATTGCTCCGAGACAATGATGCATGCTGCTTATTTTCTCCTAGATTTGTGTGGCTTTTGCTTTAAAATGTCACACTCTGCAGCAGTCGAGAAGTTCACCAGACCCATTTTATTTGGTCTCATGCATCTTGATAGAATTGCTAATATCCGCAGCGTCCTGTGGCCAATTCTTTGGAAGATAATTAATGTATTTAAAGTTAATGATTTTAACACCTATTGCTAGCATGCTAGTGGGAATAGATGTAGATCCATTCATTATTTATACTTCTCATACTGTGTAGGGTCATAAGGGGCCTGGAGGTCCATTCTAGTGTACATAAGGCACAAGGCACCCATCAGCCAACACTGCATATCTTTGGACTGTACTGTAAGGGTACCTGGATGAAACCCACCAAGGACAGAGAGAAGATACAAACTCTACAGTACATACACAAGCCAAAGATGAGATCCAAATCCTCAACCCTGGAGGTTTGAGGTGACCCCCTAACCACTAAGCCCCATTAAACTCCTAATATGGAATAGGTTATAAATTAACTAAAAGGCTAATCAATGAATTAACATAGAACAGGGAAAAACCTTAGGACAAACAGCCAATGGCAGCACAGGGGGTGATGACAAAACATAAGAAAAAGTGTATGCCATGAAATGATGCACAAAAATTGTGCACTTTGTGTCTGTCACTCATTCACTCACTTATTCCATCTCTGTACCTCTTATCCCACCATACAGGGTTGTGGGAGGCCTGAAGGCCTACCCAGGGGATGCAGGGCACTAGATTGGGTACAAACTGGATGGACTGCCAATCCACCACAGGTCATACAAATACACAAAGTCACACTCACCCATGCACTAAAGGCAAATTGAAAATGCCAATTATCTCATTAGAAATGTGGGAGGAAACCCACTAAACACAAGGAGGACACGCAACTCCACAAACACAGACCTGAGGGACTCAAACCCTTGACCCTGCTCACCACTAGCCCACCATGCCACCCTCCTTTGGTCTCAAATGCTGTAAATGCCATGTAATGCAACCCAAGTCTCAAACAAGTTTTAACATTAAATAGGACATTTATTTAGTATTTGTATTAAAAAAAGAAGAAGTTACAACAGTACATGAGCTGAAGGAAAACAGACAGAAGGAAAACACCAAGCCTAGTTAAATAACATGTATGTATTTATAGAAGTGTAAAAGAAGCTGTAAAAACGGTAAGTTAATACATTATCAAACACAACCATGTTTATCCATGTCTTCCAATGGCTGTGTGTGACTTCCCTCAAGGGCAACAAGCATCCAAGCCATGTCTGAAAGATGTCCTGGTTTGCACAGAATAAAATCTAGCAACCTACAAATCATGAGTGTAAATGTAGCATAACATGCAAGAAGAGCATTAAACATGAAAAAACATCCATAAATGAGTCAATATGGCACTTTGGACACACTCTCACGGAGAGTAAATGAAAATTTCTCACATTGGGCTAATATTCCGTTTTGCTCCTGAACATGCTAGTTTTGCCAATGATGTTCACAACCTTAAAAAACAAAAAAAGTCCGGTCTGTTTCTTGGCAACGGACATCCAGTTTCGAAGGTCTATTCTTGCCTTTTTGTTAGGTTTACTGTGTCGTAATAAACACCAGAAATGAAGAATCATTAACCTAGACAAGACTGCTAAACACTAACTAAGGAAGGCAGTATTCTTGGAATGATACCTGACTGACCTGGAATTGACTGACCCACTGATATTGAAATGGATATTGTAAAGTTTGTAAATCAGGAACATTATCGTTCAGAAATGAGTGGAAAAGTATGGCCTGCTGGTCATGGAATCAGGCTCTGGGGAACATGGATGACTTTGATGTTAAACTACAGTGTTTCTCTGGCGGTATGGTGGAGGAGGCAAACTCGTACCTGGCCTCATGGCTTCAGCCTCTGGAGTATACTCCGGGTTCTTGTTAACAGTAGACCGGACAGAACCATTCTGCTTGTTCAGACTTTGCCTGTACAGGCTTGAATGGCAGCTCTGGGACGAGCTATGAAGGTTCGCTTGGGATACTTTAAGCGGAAGACTATGTTGCCAGTAATCTGGGTTGTCAAAGGTCTTCCAGTACTTCTTGTCCACCAGCATCATTCCGGGATGAACTTGATGAGTAATGCCGCCTGAGGGGATTGGATGACCTGAGTGCCCACTTTTACCTGCAGCTATGGATTTTGCAGTATGGGCAAGTGGATCTACAGGACCAGGCTGCCCTTGGTGGTTGATGAGGCAAGGCTGATTTGAGGATACAGATTTGCTGGGATTTACATGGAACCCATGGAAAGAATGTTTATGATGGACATTGTGGCTCATTGGTTCACTTTGAGGATGATGTGCTGGTGGAATTGAGAAATGAACGTGCGGTCCTTGGCTGCTGTAATGTGATCTACCTTCTTTTGCCTGTGCAGTTAGTGGCACGTGACTGACAGTCGTGCCGGCTGCTGTTGTGAACTGTAATGGGCCAGAAACTTCATTTTTCTTCAGTATCGCTTTATTTATATTGCCTTTGTTGTGGAAGGTATTGAGATAAACAGGTTCATTATTGTACTTCTCGTCAGCCTTAGTAGGTCCATCAAGTGTGTTGTGGTATGCTGGGTTCTCCAGTGGCAGAATTTCAAAATTTTTTCTCAACGTCACAAAAGGGTTCTCTTCAACAGCATTCTGATGATCTAAGCAGATGAAAAGACAAAGCATGACAATAATACCCTAAATCAAATAAAAGTAAACTTGTCCTTGTTCAGTCAATCAGATGCTGGAAGATACAATCTTAGATGAGAATGGCATGGGGGAAGACAAAGTGAATTGATATCTTACAGCTTCTGATTGACTTAACACACCTGATCCAGGTAATCTGCAGTGAGTTGTACAGGAATCATTGGAAAACATGCACTCTTGAAGATCAGGGTTGGCCAGCTCTGGTCTAGATGCTACCTTATACAGTGGCCAATAAAATTACTCTACAGTACATACAATAAGCAAATAAATGATAGGTTCCGTCATTAAATTGTGGGCAAATAAACAGTGTCCCAGGAAACATTACATGGATAAATGTTTGTATAAAACTCACCATCCCACCGATACATATGACCACATGGTCATCCCCTTACTGGGAATCCATATTATTTTAAAATTATATCTTAAGAGTCTACTGTAAGTAATTTATTCCAAACAGCAACAACTTTGTCATCTCGTCAATTACGTTTCCTGGCAACCAAAGAAAGAGGCTAGGCAGCCCTGCACTGGAGCTTCTACTAGATCATAAATTTAGAATTTGTTCACCTCTAAGAACACAAAAGGATTTTCTCTACCTGATGTGCCCTTGTCCTTTCTAAGCGCCACATATCCATCCTCATCAGTTTTCCCCCGCTGCGCTCTCTCTGGCAGGAAGTTCGTAGGATCTGCACTGTAGCACTCAACACCACTGTTCTCCACAAATCCAGCATTGGGGTGCTTTTTCACATTTTTCTCAACATCCTGTGAGCTGAGAGACACATGCTGGCTTCCAGTTGAGCTGAATGACATATGGGAACGTCCCCCTGCTGCTTTCTTTGGGCTACGTGGTCCATCGTCATTGTGAAAATGGTTCTGTGCAGTCGTAAAAAACAAACTGTTGAAATCTTTTCTTTTGAGCATAGGAATTAAACACTAACTATAGTTTAGTTTTCTTTGAGAAATATTTACATTACAGTGACCCGCTTTAGCATTATTGCTTTTTACCTTCTCATTCGTGATGAGAATTATTTCTGCTCGGCTCGTTTATTTCTGTCTCTTGAAGTTTCTGAGACAAAACCTAACTTTCCTGTGGAAACTGTTTCTATAAAGCATGTCCTCTCCAGCAACTTTACCACTAGCCTCATGTTTTTTTAATCAGTATATATATATATGAAGTGCCATCCCACAAGGCCATGTGAACGAGCTGTTGCTATAGAAATGATGACGCATTAGAATGACCTCATTAATACTGTATAACCCTTTAATCTGAATTATAGCCGGAACTACTGAGAGCACTGCTGTTCCGGGAAATTAATCAAATATCGTCAAGTTAACTAGAATCACGCATTCAGCATGCACTGTATTAAAGGGAAACTATGCAGTGTTAGAGTACTTACTTGCGTTCTCAATGAAGCGGCTTGAGGTCCCAAAAAATCTTCAGCATCCAAAATTTCTTCCCAGTCATCGTCCTCTAGAAGACTCTGGAAGAATTTGCTGTGGTTGGGACTGGGCAGCTTCGTGCAGTCATCCCCCTGGGACAAAAATAAATAAATAAACAAACCACAAATGGCCAATTACTCTGGCTCTTAAGACAGCAAAGAAAAGAAGACAAAACAGCGTATTTTGCTGCAGCTTACTCACTTGGATGACTAGATATCTCTGAGGGTCTCTAGCCATCCTGCAGAATTCTACAGCAAGCTCTTTAAACCTTGGCCGACTGTCAGCGTCGATCATCCAGCCTTGAGGTGATGACACAACGTGACAACATAAGCCGAGGAGTGAAGTGACTCAGTGACAGTTTTGACACATGCAGCTGCATCGGTTTATTTGAATGCCATAACAACACCAGCGGGTAAAAGGTCCTATTGGCGTCTAGATTAGATGTCACTGTTTCGCTGACATCCTGACTCATGGATTAACTCACCCGGCTGTTGACAATAAGAACGATTTGCTCCTTAAAACTCATTTGCATGCACCGCTGATGGCTGTTTCCCCGCAATTCATTTCAGCGTCTAAATAACCGACCATTACTCAAGCCATCTTAGTAACATGAATGCGATGTTAATTAAAAACCTCATTAAAAGCCTTTAATTACGACTAAAGCCATGTCTAGTCATTTATCCCAGATGTCCTATAGACTGCTTTACCATCTTTGTGACAGACATTAATGACATTATCACAGTTTTCAGCATTTTGTAATGTCACAACCTGGAAGTGAAATGGACTTAATTGGGATCATATGCCACAAAATTGCATATTATATAAAAGTGGTACTGCATACACATCTCAAAGATGTTTGTTAGAGAAGAGAAACAAACCGCATCATAAACATCAAAGAGCTATCAAAATACATCCAAAACCAAAAATAATTCTACAATTAATGATGTAAAGATTGTGTCAAAACCTCAACTCCGCCTAAAGTAAAGTCAGTGACCAGGTAAAATTGACATTAATCAGAGAAGCAATCACGATGCCAAAGGTAACTATAAAGAAACTAGAGAGATCAACACTCTTTATTTAAGCTGCCCATGAAAAACCTATGCAACAAAAGCAATTCATTGAAAAAAAAAAAGACCTATTAAAATCCTATTTGAGACAGAACAAAAAACTTATTTTGGCCTCTGTTCTGTACATCATACTACTGTACATTTGGTGGATACCCAACACTCAACATCCTGAGAACAACAGCTTCGTTGTAAGGCATGGTGGTGGTATCCTCATGTTGGGGGTATTTTTATGAATGGGAAAGTGGTCATGGTTTGGGGGAAAATACATAAAGAATAAAATCTATTCTGGACTTCAAGGTGGATGTTCTGGTCACCAAAATGTTGAACATAAGTATCCAGAAAAAAAAAGATCAACATTGGAGTGGGTAAAAAACCAAGAAATTGAACGTGTTATGACAGTCCAGTCAAAACCCAGACATCAATCTTATAAAGAATCCGTGGCAAGGCTTGAAAATTGCTATTCATTATCCAGCCTTCATCCAATCTCACAGAGCTTAAGCAATTTTGCCATAAGGAATGGGAAAGATATTCGTGCAGACCTCACACAGGCACATTTATGCCCATTTCAATTCCTGGCCTTAACATTACAAAATGCGGGGAACTTCAAAACCTGTATGCAATGCACTTTTTGAACAAAGGTGTTTATTAGATGTTAATTAAGCAATAATGTTAAAGAACTGACTCACATTTAATCATAACAATGTAGACATCTATAGTGCATATAGGAGGTTGAGGCAGACGTTCTCCTTTCTCCAGGATATCCGAGATCTCATGGGCGAGAATCCCATCATATGGCTTTCCTCCAAACATCAATAGCTCCCAGATTGTCACTCCTGTAATGGTTATATACCGTATATTTTTAAATAATAGACAGAGAGGCCAGTGATTTCTTTTCTTATTTTCAAAGTTTAATGTTCACCTCTTACCAAAGCTCCAGACATCACTCTGATGTGTAAATCTTCTATACTGTATGCACTCCAGTGCCATCCACTTCATGGGCATCGGCATAAGGGAAGAAAAACAGTATTAACAAAAGTGTCTGTGAAGGTATGAGCTATAATTTGCTATTCTTGAGCCTGACCTTGTTTCCATCGGGGTTGTACGGCTTCGCATCGGTATCCAAGAGGTGAGAAAGCCCAAATTCAGTAACCTTGACGTGGTTTGGAGATTTTACCAAGATATTTCGAGCAGCCAAGTTTCGATGGACCAACCTTCTCTCCTCCAAGTACATCATACCCTGTTAATAGGCAAATAATAAAAAAATATATACATAAAATAATAATAATAATAATAATAAATAAATTCACAGAACAGCTATTTTTTAAGCTTTCGCTCTACACTAATATACCTATGCCTGAGGGCTGTTAGATTTGTAGGATCTGCATGACTTCCTCCTGTAGTTGAACTAATTTAAAAGATCATTAAATGTGTTCCCATTAAGAGCTATTCATCTGATAACAGTTCCATGATGTACTGGGGCCTGGGCAACCATCAATAAAGAAGGTTCACTTTAAGCTGGCATTCAATGTCTTGAAGAACGTCAAGAGTCAGTGGTCCAAAATCCAGTCACATGTCTGTAAGACCAAATTAGTGTAGTATGGCTAAACTCACCAAACGAGTTCTCAATCGCAGTGAGGATCCTTTGCAATCAAGCTCCATTATTCTTTTAACACAACATCAGACAGCAGTTAATTAGTCATCGTGCAACCATCCATGATGAAGTATGGCCCTAGATAAAGGAGGTGCAGAAACACCTTTCTAACAAGGTGATTCCTGAATGGAGGAGTGACATTTAAGGACACAACCCAACATCCTAAAAGACCTCTGTTGCTTTTTATACTTCGTGCCTTTGACTTTCAGTGAGGAGTGAGGGGTTTGTATACCTACATGTGGCATCTACTGTATGCTCTCAAATACAGTCAAAGACAGGCAAAGTTAGTCAAACTAATGGACCATCTTTGCCTGCTGTAATGATGTATGTCAATAGTTTGACAACTTGGTCATTTCAATGAAATCATAAGAAAGTCATGAGAATAGTTTTAGAAAAAGGAGGTGGATGAACACATGGAACATCTCTGCTGAACGTTGATTAATGATCTGCTACCAGGACTGGGCACTGAGGTACAGTACAAGACATGAGCTAAAAACCGCAGCCATAACAAAAGAATTAGGTCTACAAGCTGGCTGTGTTTTGGCTGCTAGTGTCTACTCAGTCCCAGCTGGATGTTTCAGCAAGGGCAGGATTAGCACCGTGGCCAAAGACAACAATCAAAATGATTGCACAAATACATTGATCACAGGCTGAGGATGCACAGGTCTGAAACTAAGCACACTCTATGTGTGACTATGACATCGCCATTACTCTCATAATGCTGTTTTAATTGTGCGGATGTCATAAATGGGCGAGGGCCCACAGGTACCTGGGCTCATCATTCCTTACAACTATATTTTTCTTGTGTCTTCCCCCATGGGGGTTGCAGTGGCAACCAAGGTTGGTCCGTACTGTAGTTCCCTGTCAGCCACAGATTCCAGCGCCTCCTGGGGGATCCCCAACAATTCCCATGCCAACTGTTAGATCTGTTATCTCTCTAGCAAGTCCTAGGGCTGCTGAATCCTGTTGACCAGGATGTATTCTGAACCACCTGAGCTACAGAAGACTCTCTAATCTGAGATCTTCTTGTTTGTCATATTCTCAACCTCATGAGAGACTAGAGAGTAAGCCTGTGTTGGAAGTTCATTTACACTACCTGTACTCACAACCATATTCTTTTCAACATTAGAGATCTTCTTAACATGGTAAGTTAGCTCTGCAATACAAATACAACATTTGTTCCCTCAACCTTTTTACATTTGGTCAACTTTTTTAATTGATCAGCTCCATATGGCCAGAAAATCTAATCAAATCTATGCACTAATGGGGGCACTCTTACCCTGGCAATCTGCATACACCAGTTGAGCAGCAGCTGAGAGCCGATGTTGTCCTTGTGCTCATGAACGTAGTCCAACAGGCAACCATGGGGCATGAGCTGGGTCACTAGCTGAACACTGGGGCTCATACACACCCCAAGCAATCGCACCACATGGGGGTGATCCATGCTGGACATCAATAGCACCATCTGGGGAGACAGGGAAGAGAAATATATTTCAGTCAGCAATAATGCTGCTGCTTATGTTCCTCCTAACAACTTAGGACTAAACCAGAACCAATCCTAGTAATAGAGGATGCAAGGAAGGAGAAATAACTCTGTATAGGATAGGATAGGATAGGATAGGATAGGATAGGATAGGATAGGATAAATTGCATTGTAAAGCCCAGAAGACAGATGGCAAGTGTATGTGTGTGTGTGCGTGTGCGTGTGTGTGTGTGTGTGTTCTACTTGCTCATGCCTCTGAACTGTTCACACTCACTGTTGACTGTATCTCTCTCCATCCGTGGTTAAATATAGCAATGGTAATCTTATACTTACTTACATTTTTACATTCATGCAAATATGACATGTACCATCAATCGGCCGTAATTTAATAACGCAATACATTATGCCTTGTATTGTGTAGCTTCCTTCGTGCCACCAGGGCAGATCTGGCCCCTTGGGGCATGATGCTACAAGACATCTGGGGGCGTGCTGTGGTATCTGGCACCAGGAGATTGGCAGCAGATCCTTTAGGTGCTGTGTTTTTTTTTCTTTTCGAGAAGGTCTCCATGGAATGGACTTGGTTATCCGATGGGCGCTCAATCAGATTGGCATCTGAACTCTTGAACTCTTCGACTGTTGGGCCCTGTGCATTGTGGAGTGTTCTAGTGCCTTCCTGTTATAGTCAGCATTGTGTTTTGTAGCAATTTGTGCTACATTGGCTTTTTTGAGTGATCTGACCAGACAGGCAGACCTTAGATCCCTGAAGGCATGGGTGAGCCTTGGGTGCCCATGGTCCTGTCACCTGTTTGTTGGGGTATAATTGATGATGAATGGTAATGTGTGAAAATTGATGTGGTGTTAAAGCTATGGCTGATCATTGCATGTGTTAAACAAGTATTGTGTACACCCTCTGCTGCCTGCAAATTGGAACTGCAACAAAATAATGAATATACTGTAAAACCCCAGAGGAAGCACGTGAGTTGACTAACCAGAGCAGCAGGGTTGCAGTTTAGAGGGGGTTTGAGCTCATTTTCAAAATAGAAAACTACAAAAAATATAAAAATAAATACTTTTTTACACATTAAACATTTACACAAAAACAAGCCATGCTGTTATAGTTTGTGAATGAAGCATTATTTAAAAATACTGATTAGGTGTTTGGCTTCATATCCTCCCCAAGTGCCATCTTCCGTACAAGGTAAAGGACTGAAAGTCAGGGTCAATGGAAGTGAACTTACATCCATAAACTTTGCATTGGCTTTCGGTCCTGTGGTTTCACTGAGGACTTTTACGGCCACTGGGATTTTTACACTCTCCCCTTCAGGTATCCAGATACCCTGATAGAGAAGAAAACACATCAATGACATCATGGCAGGACCACGAATATACACTACATGCACTGAATAAATGAACGAAGCATATTTACCTTGTAGACAGTACCAAAGGTTCCGGATCCCAGAATTTTAGTTCTCTTGAGTTCAGTTTCCTTTAGTAAGCGCAGCTGAGCCTGATTCAGTGCTGATCCACTGGCTGTAAGAGGCTCCAGGAGCTGGAACACAGATCCCAGATCAGGTATTACAATAACACACTATACACCATCCCACCCCCCTCTCTCTTTCACACACACACGCACACACGCGCACACACACACACACACACACACACACACACACACACACACACAATTCTAAATTAGTTCTTACAATAACACA
>JAQQZT010000010.1:19579791-19591815 GCA_030068275.1 Clarias platycephalus
TGTACAAACCAATATCCAAAAGCTCCTGTCGGGTGTACGATGTAAAAGCACTACTGTTCTGCACGAACAGACCCGAGGAGAGCAAGTAAAATACCGCAAAACTGCAGAAACTAGAGCGACACTTTGTGTACGCGCCGCCATCTTGGTCTTAATGTTCCAAACTTCAGCTGAATATTCTTATATTGTGAAATTAGATGATTAACAATGCATGATTAATATTTGGGAAAATAAAATCTCCTGCATGCAGTTGATAATGCTTAAAACATTCGTCACATGGAGTTTCATTCTACCTTAACCAACTTTTTGTAGTTTCCCATATGTGTCGTTACAGTCATCTGAATTAAATTCTGAACTGTCATTAGGGTCAGGTGACCCTTTCAACACACACATGACTGAAAGAAGATCCCACAGGTCACCA
Source organism: Clarias platycephalus (assembly GCA_030068275.1). Lineage (NCBI taxonomy): Eukaryota > Metazoa > Chordata > Actinopteri > Siluriformes > Clariidae > Clarias > Clarias platycephalus. Next base: position 19,580,210 of record JAQQZT010000010.1, read on the forward strand.
TTAAGATGTCAATGACTCCACAACATTTCCTATATACAGTATACCTGCCTCTCCAAGACAGTTAGTTACAACTGATAAAGCCTTTCGAATGAGAGGTGAAACGTCTTCAGAACCAAAAACCACTGAACAGCACTTTTGGGATAGTCAGCTAACTAGAGCCAGGATCCTAACGTCAGTTGCTTAGCTGAAACAGGTCACTCGGCATGAAAATCGGTTTGGAGAAAGACACCACTATGACCAAGGCTGCCATATTTAATCAGTCTCTAGTTTGAACTGAGTCAATTCAGAGGATTCTCAGGGCAGCGTCAATCTCTGGATGCTCTTAAAGTAATCAACATTTTTGCTACGTATCTGCGGAAATCAGCTTAGCATTCGAGTTACACATCTGACCGTGAGCTCATATAAAGGCACACTAATTACAGCTGCTCAGAGAAGCGCCTCTTACAAAATTCATCGTGTTGTCACCGGATTCAAAACGAATCTCAAATGACTCTTTAAGTAAAGCAAGATGAGAGCTTTTTTTTTTTTTTTTTTGCTGTGAGAGGGGGAAAAAAACAGCAAAGGGACATTAGAGGGTATTTTATGATGAAAGCCACTTTGATTTTGAAACAGCCAACGTTATCAAAAGCGTGGCTATTCAAAAAAAAAATAGTGGTTTGAGGAAGTTTGTGTAAAGTCTTGGAAGGGTGAAAATCCAGCCTCTAACTCTGAAAAATAAAGTTTGAAAAAGAACATATACACTGATCAGCAACACATTAACATTCATTATAAATTATATACCAGTAGACAGAATCATGGGCACCCAAGGCTCGATTATGCCTGAGAGAATGCAAAGGTCAGTCTGTCTGGTCTGATCCCACAGAAAAGTCTAACAGAATGCTGGCCATGAAACAAAGGCACCAGAACTGCCAGTGCACCACAGCCTGCCTCCATGTAGCCCAGTAGGCAAACAGTACAAGGCTTCCAACCCTAACTTAACCTTTCCAGATCCAAATCCAATCGAGTACCCATGGGATGAGCCAAACAAGTGTAACCCACGAATAAGTCCAATCCTCGGAGGCCCCACCCCACTACCCACAGCACCCCTAAGGATCTGCTGCCAATGTCCTGGTGCCAGGCACCGCAGCACACCCCAGAGGTCTTGTGGAGTAGGGTAGCAGTGCCACACCACAAGGGGAACCTATACAATACTGGGCATAATGTTTTGTAACGTTATGGCTGATCGATGTAGAACACTTTAATGGGTACTTAGCTGCATGTACTGTATGATTACATTAACAACCGGAAACTTCATAGAATTTCAACTATTTAAAAAAACTCAAAAAATTTATATCCAAAAAACCTTGATTATTCTATTCTAACAGTATCATTAGTAAGAAATTAATATGAAACATACCACATTGTGCTGGTATACAAACATTCTGGTTCATGTATAAACCAAAATCTAGACTTCAGATTGTTCTACAAATTTGCCTAACTTCTTATGCTTCTTAATGACCCAACTGCACTCGCCTTAACAGACTCGCGCTCTAGCCTTGTCATCAGTGCCGCTGCGACCGCTTCTTGGGCTCATGACAGGAATACAAACATCGCTTCTCAAACAGCAGTCTGTGTTTCAGGCTCAGTCGAAATCCTGAAGGACAGCCAAAGTGGGTCATGCTCTGTTAAAGATGGCCGACCATTTCCATCATGCTTTGATTCAAATCCCCTTTTGTACCTTTGTAAGAAACTTCGTAAAATGGTCATTATTTTACCTCTGGAACAGATGACAACCTTAATTATCTGGTCATGCTCAGAAGTAACTCCGATCTATCATATCTTTTGAAGATGATTTAGACAGAAAGTTCTCCATCCTATATTACTAACTATCATTATAACATATAATAGCTTACCAAAGTACTATAAAGTTAGCGAAACATTTCTTATTAATTAAAGTATAATGTAATTTTTAATCCATTTTGTTGCATTTTAATGGCATTGCGTGTCCTTGACGTTTTTAATCAGTTTATTTGTTAGAATTCAATTATATGTAGCATCCAGAATTAAATGGAAAAAGTTTAAGGTTTAGAAATATCTTTTCCACAAAGAGACTGAAGTTAATGGGCACTCTGTGTTGTCTACAGGTCAGAGTGATCCTCGGGACATTTAGAAATTTAGATCTCAGGGTTCAAGGTGAAGCTGATTATGTTTAAGAGTAATGTTAGGAGGCTGGAGTCAGAGCACAGTGTCAGCCATTATACGGCATCCCTGGAGGAGACAGGGTTAAGGGCCTTGCTCAAGGGCCCAACGGCAGCAATCTGGCGGAGCGCGGGGCTCGAACCGCCGACCTTCCGATCAGTAATTGAGTCTTAACATACTGATCCATCACCACCCTAATGATTTTAGAATTGATGCAAGGATAAAAAAATTTCATTGTTTGGCATTTTCTGTTTTATGCTGGCAGGGCAAGGTTGGAGCTGCTCAGTGGGTTAAGGCTCTAGGTTCCTGATCAGGAGATGTGCAGTTCAAGCTCCAGCTTCACCAATCTGCCACTGTTGGGCCCTTAACCACAGCTCTTAACCTTGTCATCTCTTGGAGTGCCAGAGTTTCATGGCTGACTCTGTGCCCCGACCCCTGAACTTCCTAAGCTGGGATATGTGACAAGAAGTGTTTCACTGTGCAGTATGGTATCTGTGACAAATAAAGACTTAATTTGAATGTTTCACCTTTAAGAGGTTGTCTGTTCAGCATTAAGCATCAGTATGACCCTTCTTGAGAAAGTTGAAGTTGTGGTTTATTAGGTTTACGGTTCAAGAATTGGAGTAAAGGTTAATGTTGGTGTGACTTAGTAAAGCTGAGGTTTGCGATTCAGGAAATTGGGTAAATTAATTACTACTTAAGAAATGTGAGGTTGTAGCTGGTTAAATTTTGGGTTCAGGATACAGTATAAGGTAATGGTGTGAGTCATGTGGAGAAAGTTGAGGTTTGGTTTATGGTTCAGGATTTGAGTTTAATGTTTAGGGTAATGCTGGAGTGAATTAAAAAAGCAGAAGTTTTGTTTGGTTACATTTAGTGTTCAGGAATTGAAGTAAGGGTTAAAAAATATCTTTGAAAATATCTAACACTCATTGTCAAAGTTCTGATGAAGGTTAATATTGGTGTGACTCACACTGAGAAAGTTCCAGAGTTTAGGGTTAAGGATTCTGGGATAAAGTTAACGTTGATGTGCTTCACCTTGAGAAAGTTGAGGTTGCGGTTCCGCTCGATACTGGTGATCTCCAGGTTTCCCATTATCACCTCACAGTTCTCGTAGGACTTGCGCAGGGTGTAGTAGTGCTGGTCCAGATCTGACAGGGTGCTGAGCTTGTTATCGGTGCCCTCACACACTTCAAAAGACAAAAGGATTTGGTCAAAATGTAAAATTATTTCCATACTAGCCAACACAGAAGCAGTTAGTGCATGTACTGTACATGCACAGTTAAGTCGCACTATGTTAGGACTACTGTCCTTGTCTTATTATAAAAGCACAACAGGGGAATCTACAGTATATATTGACTGGAGTAAGTCCGACTCTGTTAAGATAGGTAGTGATATGCCCTCTTTCAGCTTGATAGTATTATATTTCTGGTTGACCTATCGCATCACAACCCAAAACAATCGACAAACAAGTTGACCAGAAGAAAACTGGTGAAATTGGTGAAAACATGGACAACTTAAAAATGCAACTTGCGTGTGTTATGAATTTTGACTTCCAGGTCATAGTCCGGCTGGGAAATTTCCACACCAGTTAACCTAATCGATGAGTCTTTGGACTGTGGGAGGAAACTGGAGAACGAGGAGAAAACCCACCAAGAACGTGGAGAAGATCCAAACGCCACACACGCAAAGACAGGAATTAAACCTGGACCCTGAAGGTGCAAAACGAAAGTGCTTACCTCTACACCACCATGCCGCCTAGTCTGATTAACATTTATTTTAAATAAGCGACTTTACTCAGACTACATCCACATGTAAACTGCCTGACTCTGACCGCCTTTACTGTTTAGACCATTTTAATTTTAACTGGTGACAGAACGAACATTTACAGCTGGATGTTCCACACCATTAAATGCAGCTATAAAGGAATTCAACTTTGTTTTGTAATAAAATATTCCTTTGAATATTTTTTCTTCCAATTTTGTTTTGGGTGTAAAAGGGTATAAATCGCTAGAAATGTTGCTGTTACTGGAAAATAGTGTTTTATTTAACAGTTATTACACATTCATCAAAAAAAGGAAAAAAAATTGGCCCGAGGCCTTCACACTCTCTAAAATTCTTCCCTGCTTGACGTGACATTTAATTAAACACACTTCTTTCCATGCACCACACATCTTCCTCCGGCTGGCCAGAACCATCTGCTCGATCAGTTGGCCTACAGCAGAGCGCAAGAGAGTGTGTGAATATGTGCGCATGTGTCAAGATCAATTCCATCCCAGCACCAACGCACTCATCAGCGCTAGTATGTAGAGAGCAAGAGAGAGAAAGAGAGAGAGAGAGAGAGACAAGACCCCATCTGAGTACCACATGCTTACATACAGCACTGTTTTAGTGCGCATTCTCCTACTACTTTCTCCTATGTGCCAACTGGCAGCCGTCCTCGCTGCATCCCATCGATGCGTCTATCGGACTACACCAAAGCCTTGAACCGCTATTCATAACAACGGAGCGGGAAAGTCAATATGACTAGGTGCCAAAGCAGGCTAACAGTCATACAGGGAAAAAATGGAAAAGCTACAGCGTGATAATAGGAATAAAGGAGGGAGTAGAGAATGGTATGGTACATGACTGCCTTCAAAAGATCTATTCTTTCTTTAGATGCCAAACAGCCTTGGCACTACAGGTTAAAGTACTGAAGTCCAACTATACACACAACAGCATTTCACAACATTTGCCGAATCAAAACAAACCTTAGAGTAACGTAGGTTAGCTTAAGAGTGAGTATGGTTAGCTAGATACAGTATGGTGAATAGCAAGGCACTGAAATTGTTTACTTAAAGATGAAGATACAATCATGTTGTCTATCTGTCTGAGTAAGCAACATGTCACAGCACTGGAGAGCCTCACATTAAAAAAAAGAAAAATTCCTGTTGCATAATGGAAACCTTGTGCAAAAGGGCTGTTTGTTTTTTTCAGCCAACCACTGATTGGAAAAGGAAATAAACCAAACTAACAAGCTGCTACTAGAGCAAGACCCCACCTCCAGTGGTGACTTGATTGACAGTCATAAAAAATGTAACTATATACAGTAGATCAACTAAGGTGGCACGGTGGCCTAAACGCACCCCCAGGGTCGAGGGTTCGATTCCCACTATTAGTCTGTGTACATGGAGTTTGTATGTTCTTGCCGTGCTTGGTGGGTTTCCTCCCAAAGACATGACTCTAAATTATTGGCGCTAATTGGCGTTCCCAAATTGTAGTAGTGTGTGTGTGCCTGGCAATGGACTGGCACCATGTGTCCCCAGCCTCATGCACAAAGTCTCCAGGCTACCTGTGACCCTGTACAGAAAAAGCTGTAAGGAAAATGAATGAATGAATGAATGAATGGATCACCTAGTTGTCAGAAATGGGAACTGCATTAAGGATTAATAGTAAAGCCATTTGGGAAAGAAAGAAAACTCCCCATTGTTGCTGCTTGAATGTTTTTAGTATCAAAGGATGACCAGACAGAGAACTTAATGACAGTTACCAAGGCGGTAGGTTTTGTGTATTTCTTTTTTATTATTATTATTATTATTATTATTATTATTATTTTAGAAGTCCTAGAAAACTTCGAGCTGCTATTTTGGATAAATGTGGTCATACAAAATTCCAATTATTTTGTTATCAGAAAACAATCTAAAGTGGGGGAAAAAAGAAACTGTATAATGATGTCTTTTTATCTTCCGGGCACTTAGCTCTGGCAGTCTATTTGTACCCGCATTAAAGTACTGTAGTTCAGCCCTAATACATAAAGTTTCCAGGATGTTTTGGATTAAAGTCCTTGTCCAGCCCCCTCTCTCTCTCTCTGCGCGTGTGTCTTGGTTCCTGATCCTTATGAAAGACACCATCTTCATGAATCAATGGCTTCCACAACCTTGATGCAAACAAATGGGTCCAGGATGGCTTTAATCATACAAATGCACCTCTACTTATTATTGCATGAATCAATAATAATTATCTTCAATGGTCAGATGAGAGACGTAAATAAGGGGACAGAGTGACATTTATGGAAGATCACACAACAACCAGACCCCATTCTTATTAATGAAAGAGGTCGCAGAAAGTCTGGGGAGAAAAGAAAATATAAAAATCAACAAAATTATTTCAGTGTTCAGGACTAATTATGCGATCGAAGAAGCATGTGGAGGAATAAATTGAGCAAATAATCCACCACTAAGCTCTTTTATTGCCATTTTTTTTTTTTTACTTTCTGCTACAAAATATGGAAATGTATGAAGAGATTTCTGGCTTACTAAGACATAGACCAGCATTAATATTATTACTCATAAAAGCATTTTGATGGGGAAATATTTTCTTGCATGATTCCAGCAAATACAGGTCTTCATTGTGCTTTTGTAGAGTGTGAGTGTGTTTGTGTGTGTGTGTGTGTCAGTTGGCACAGATCGACTACATCGTCCCGTGTGATGGCCTCGGAAATGAACCGTGCCAACTGCAATGAAGTGTAGTATCCAGTGCGTAAATCAAATTCTGCATCAGCTACAATAAAAAATAAAAACGAAAGACTGAGAAATGCTTGATCTACATCACAGTTTTGTACTTTCTTAAAAAAAAAAAACAATATAATAATAGCCAGACTCGAATCCCATCTCTGTGTGCATGGAGTTTGCATGTTCTCCCCATGCTTGGCGGGTTTCCTCCAGGTACTCCGGTTTATTCCCACAGTCCAAAGACCTGCAGATTAGGCTAAAAGGCATTCTCAAATTGTGTGAATGAGTGTGTGAGTGAGTGTATGTGTGTGTGCCATGCAATGGATTGGCACCCTGTCCAGGATGTACCCTGCCTCGTGCCCTAAGACTCCTGGGATAGGCTCCAGGCCCCCCTCAACTCTGAATACAGGATAATGTGGTATAGAAAATGAGTAAGTGAGTGAGTGAGTGAGTGAATATACTGTAATACTGCTACTACTACTACTAATAATAATAATAATAACAAAATGACATAATTTACTTAAAACAGTGGGTTGCATAAGAATTCACCCCCGTGTACTATTCCATAGTACATAGTAAGAGACCAGAACCATTGGCTCAGTCATGATCACGTGACGCTCGGCAGACAAAGCGTATAAGTAATAAAGTACTCGCATGTCATGACCTCACTCGTTTATCAAGTTTGAAGTTAAAAATGCTAAGTGCACCACCTGTTGGATGAACATTACAGGACAGGGGGTAGCGTAATGGTTAAAATGTTGGACTAGTGATTGGAAGGTCCCGGGTTTAAAATCCAGCACCCTCAGGTTGATGCTGTTGGACCCTTGGGCAAAGACGTTTACCCTCTTAAAGAACATTAGTCACTGAGTCGATAAGAGATTAGCAACGCAAATGCAGATTGTTTTATCACAATTACAATCATGTGATGCTACCACCATCATGCTTCATAATAGAAACATAATAGAGGTCTTCATTTTAGTTCTGAGTTGGTCTTGTTCTGTTCTTAGTTCTAGAGGGGTCCGAGTTCATTTCGAGTGTTCACATATGCCATATATAGGAACGAGTGCAAGGATCAAAAAGTTCAATGATGGTCTCATCAGACTAGAGAACCTTGAACTGTATGTTTGCTGAGCAACTTTTGGCTCTCTCTCTCGCTCTCCTTTTGGGAATTTGAGTATCAGGTCTATGCTGCTGAGCTGTGGATGTCTAGCGGGTACATTTACATATACATGAAAAAAAAAAAAAACATGTTTGGTTCAGAAAAACCTTTCAGAACAGAGTAGAAAATGTCTAGATTTCCATGTTTTCCCCCCAGGCCACCACTACATACTGTACTGTATATATGGGGAAGATCTGGATCACAGCGGGAATTCGAAGAAAAAAAATATTACCTTCTCCAAGACATGATAAGCATAAGAATGATTTTGAAGGCAACATCGGAAAATGTTCATTTCTTCTCCAAAATGGTTCCCCACTGGTTATTTACCGTGGTATGAAATCGCTGAGTTGATGCGCTCAGGCTTGCTTGGCGTCTCGTGTCTGGCCATTAAACAGCTCCTAAGTTATAATACCAATAGAAATGATTTGTGTTGCTAAGGGCTCCCTGATTATTCATCAGCCAACACGTAATGGCGGAGAAAAAAGAAGTTGTTGCTATTAAATGCACAGAAACATGATTCGCAAACACGTCGTAGTAGTTTGTACAAGGTCATTACAAGCGCTGCAATCAGGAACCTAGCATAGTTCAGCACACGTAACGCTAAATGAAATCCCAACCGTTCATTCACTCAAAATGTTTAGCAGACGGACAGCACGAGGAGAGAGCGAAGGTCAAGCTGAGGAGGATTATTCATTATTTATTTATTTATTTATTTATTTATTTTGTTACGGATTTCACTCGATTAAAAATGTCCAAAAAGAATTCATCATATAATATAAACCTTTGATCTGCAGTCTGAGGTGTTGTTATAGTAAATAAATCAACACTTTCGGACCTACAGTATCAGAAGTGAACTGGAGAATTCAAGAGCATTGTAATATAAGAGCACATAAGCTAACACACACACACACACACACACACACACACAAAAGAAGCAGGCTAATTAGTTTTTTCCCTATTGTGACATCATATAAGAAAAGAAAAAGAGCCCCTCCCCCCACAGTGGTGTAGTGGTTAGCACTGTCGCCTTGTACCTCCAGGGTCCGGGTTCAATTCCCAGGTAAGTTTGATTCCCGCCTTTGTGTGTATGGAGTTTGTATGTTCTGCTCATGATTGCTGGGTTTCCTCATGGTTTCCATGTCCAAAGACATGCAGATTAGGCTAATTGGCATTCGCAAAATGCCCTGTGATGGATTGGCACCCCGTCCAGGGTGTACTGTGCCTCATGCCCTGGAAGTCTCCTGGGATAGGCTCCAGACCCCCGTGACCCTGAATACAGCGGTATAGGTGATGATGAGTGAGTGAGTGAGTGAGTGAGCATGGGTTATGGGGTGTTTTAGCTGGAGATTTAACAGACATACTTTAGATGACCTTTTTGAGACCTCAGTTATCCTGCTAAAGAAATTGTAAAATATGGGTCCTTTAATATAACTGCGAAGTACAGTAGCATGCTCGGTTTATACTTTACAGTTTAGAATTATCTGTAAATGTAACATGTTGATCAACTGCTCTCAATGTAAACTTCAGCTAAACATAGATGGTGTAATGTGTACACCAAATTTTGGAAATGATTACGCCAAGCAAAACATGTCTCCTAAAAACAAAAAAACAAACAAACAAATATGCATCTTAAAAGCTAATGTCTTAGAAAAGTGCAAAAAAAATAACAAAAGCTACAAATGACCTTCAAGCTTGCGCTATTAAATATCACGGTGTATTCAAGGTCCACTGCGTTTCTGAATATAAATTTGGCCCTGACTCGGAATGTATAATCACGGATTTAAGTCCGCGAGGACCGGTCCACAGTTTTACAACATGTACTTCGCCATTTTATACAAATGAGCAATTTCGGCTAATAGCAGCTCATCAAAGCGGTGTGATTAGCCCCGAGTTCATTCATCCTTTCAACCTTTCAAAACCGATCTAACATGAAAGTCTGAATAACCTCGGGCTAATCACGACTCTTTATTACCATTTGAATGAAATATATTGGTGCCAGAACCATCTGGGGCAAAAAAAAGAAAGAAAGGGAGAAGTTATGGGGGAACACAATGATCAGTCAGTCAGATGCTCACGCCAGTCAAAAGTTGTTGAGGGGAGCTGCATAAGAGTAACCGAAGTGAGTCACATAAAAACATACATTTTATTCAGACCGAGGCGGCACAGTGGTGTAGTAGTTGGTACTACTAGGGTTTGGTTCCTGCCTCGGGTCTGTGTGTGGAGTTTAGCACTCCGGGTACTCTGGTTTCCTCCCACAGTCCAAAGACATGCATGTTAGGTTAACTTACAGTACGTTCCAAAATTGCCTGTAGTGTGTGTGTGTGTTTGTGGGTGTGTGCCCTGCAGTGCCCTGGCACCCTATCCAGAGTGTACCCCGCCTTATGCCCAAAGTCTCCTGAGGTCGGCTCCAGGCTTCCGGTGACCCGGTATATAGAATAAAAGCTACAGAAAACAAATGAATGAATTTAATTCCTATTTAATAAGCAATATTGGATAAACTGCAATATTTTTTTTATTAATAATTTTTCAATGATTTAAGGATTTGATGAGTTTTTTTTATGAAATCCTTATTTAAATGCTGATGAGTTTTTTTTTTATGAAATCCTTATTTAAATGCCAAACGTTCTTAAATAATAATAATAATAATAATAATAATAATAATAATAATAATGCGTTAAGAAGAAAAACATCATGGTTATAAAAATGTCATCAAAAGATTTCAGGATCACTTTAAAAAAATTTTTTTTGAAGAGATAAAATTATTGATAAAATTATTGAAGAGATTTATTATCCTTATGTACTTGTTAAAGATACATGTAAAGATAAAAAAAAATAAAATAATAATAATAATAATAATAATAATAATAATAATAATAATAAAGGAAAAAAGAAAAGAAAAAATAATTAATTATTTAAAATCTCATAAAAATAGTCTCATAAAAATACTCTAACAAAACCCTCCACATTAGTAGTGTATATAAAATTTTTCAAAAATGTAAGAATTTAATAGAATATTAAATTTTCCATTAATTTATTTAATTTCTGTTGTGGGTGAACTGAACAGTGGTAAAAACAAAAATCTATTTCATATCATTTCCATAAAAATATATATTTTTTATTTTTTTATTTTTTTTTAAACATGCTAAATAATACCTCCATTAATTTTTCATAATTGTACAAATATTTAAAGATGAAGGTGAAAATGGTGCAAAAAAAAGAAAGTTCTAAAATTGGGTCAACTTTAATAAAGCATAAAACCAAGTGTCTGTGTTTTATTTACACTGTAGTTTTTATAACTGATTAAATAAACAAATGTCCTAGAACTGCTCCTGTATGAAAAGCACTACATCATAATTTATTCATATATGTTCCTGTAGTTATGGATGCTACACAGTAAGAGAGAATCATGCTAGAATAAAGATGAACCTGCACATCTGGGATCTGACCGCTTTAGGAAAAAGAAACACAGATGTTTGGGGAGACATATAGGACCAGCGCAGGCCGCCAAATCCCAGAACCAAAGCTGTTATGGGATGGAAAACTTATATGGAGCTTACTTATTTAAAAGTGGCATCGTCCAAATTTCCTGAAGATCACAAGAAGAAGAAAAGTACATTCTCTTCTTCTTTTATTACAAACGCAACCCCGTTACCCAAAGTACAGTATCTTCTCTCGGCTAATTCCTATTTATTTATTTATTTACTTATTTATTTATGACTCTCACTCACTCATTGTCTATACCGCTATAGAAACCCTGGGGGGGGGGGGGGGGGGGCCGGGAT
>JAQQZT010000010.1:19591915-19611482 GCA_030068275.1 Clarias platycephalus
GGGGGGGGGTCCTGGAGTCTATCCCAGGTGACTTAGGGAAGGGGACAACCTGGACAGGGTGCCACTGCAGGGCACACACGCACACACACACACACACACACACACACACTCATTCAAACATTACATGCAATTTAAGGAACACCAATCAGACGAATGGACATGTTTTTGGATTGTTGGAGAAAACCAGAGTACCAAGAGGAAACCCACCAGAAGATGCAAGGCAGCAGGTATTTATTTACAGTATTTATTTATTTAATAACTAAAACAAGTAAGTGATTAGGGTATTGTTTAGTAAAATGTTATACATTTGCTAATTCTCTTAAAAAGTAAAGAACTCAACCCTGTTTCTTCTTTTTGTGTAAATTGCTACAAAAAAAAGCTTGGAAACTAAACTTTTCCTAAAAAATTGCAATGATGGGAGTTACTGTCATATATTATTTTTTATTAATAACTAGTAATATAATATCATACTCATGCTGTTGTATTTAATAGCAAAACATGCCTAAAGTAGAGACGAGTATTTGTGAGCTAGTTAAACTCAATGTACAGTAGCAATCAACAAATTCTACTCATGTGAAAGTAACACAAGAGGAACGCAGTAAGAGTAACTAATAATAATAATAACAATAATAATGTATTACTTTTACTGAAAAGTAATTAATACTAGTAATTATACTTATTATTAGTACCCAGCACGACAATGTTAGATTGTCTCTTATGTGGATAAAAACTAATTTTCTTAGATTTAGCATAAAAAATTTCACCAAAACATAAACTAACCGAATATAAACAATTTAAATGTTCATAAATACTCCTGCGTCTTTATTGTCAATAATGACTCATTTTCGACAGAGCGTGATCCTTTGGTCTGATTTGATTAACATATTGCACAAATGCATGTTATTTGAAGTTTTCACCCCTTTGATTTCTAGGTGGGAAAAAAATATCAATCAAACATCTACAGTACCTTCATTTATAATCTATTAATTGATATGATTTCCTACAACATTAATTAAATATTACAACAAGCTTTCAAGAGACCAGTTTTGTGTTATTTCTTAGTTTTGGGTTATTATATTTAATGTTGTGACCCTTCCGGTAATATTGTACATCACCAATTTCTCTGCAGCATAAAACAATATAAGCAGTTCTTTATCTCCTTCATACACCCGCAAGGCAACCTGATCTTTTTCCTGTGTTTGTGGAAACAATGATGGTATTCTAATAGCTCCATCTGCAGTACTGGAGCACTGACAAGGTGTTTTTGTCATGCCATGACCTCATTAAGTACTCAAACCACTTTGAAATATGATGCAAATACTGTAAAAGGCGGAAATGTTTTTTTTTTTCTTTTTTTGCTGCAGATTTTAGCCATGTGCTCCCAGGCCTGAAACCTCTCTCATCTTTGCGATGAACATTTCCACATTTCTAACCCTTTCATTCATTTTCCATGGTGAAATCAGCAGGAGAACAGCGCTCGCTGAGCTTGAACGTAAGCAGAGCTGTCAGTCACGTTTCATGGTGAAGTGGAGTGGAATTATAGTGTGTGTGTGTGTGTTTTTGTGTAGGGATGGGGGATGGGGGGTGGGGGGTATATGAGTGTGTGTCTGATAGCTGGCATTCATATCTGTTAGGACAGTATCTAATGCAGAGGAATCAGTTGATTTTCTGTCTTTATTCAGAGGATTCAAATAACCTGTTTGGAGTTGACGTCACTCAGATTTCGTTGTCAGATCTCAGTTGAATAGATGCATTGTAGACAAGATTTCCTTTCCTTAATTCAATATATATATATATATATATATATTCCGATCAAGGCGTATTATCTCGATGCTGAATCGCTCCAGTCAGTGCTTTGATTCAGTAAAGAATAAAATTTCCCTAGTTCACACCAGAGAGGAGAAAGAACAATTTTTGTGCCACCTGAACCACCAAATGCTCTGTTCCTTTGAGCTTATCGCTCCCGGCGCGCCGTCAAGCCATACAATGCCAGCGTCAAGAACCATGAAGAAACGACCCAAACTACAGCCCAATCTGTCCATTAAACGTCAAGGAAAGAAAGACATAATGGAGGATTTGTCCGAGTGGGCTTCAGCGTGATGTGTTTTGTGTGCCTGGACAGTTCAGTGAGCTCGGATACCCGCTATCTGGAGAATGGTTTCAAATGCAACAAAGTGAGTCCTCTTTAAAAATGAATCAAATAACCACACTGTCTTGGAGCCTTCCAGTGCTTTGTGGTGCTTTCCTTTGTTCCTGCCAGAACGTTCCTGCTTTGGACCGACTCTCTGAGCATCAGTCATTATTCTATTTGGTGTTATTTCCTGTCATGATAAAATTCGCTTCTTTAATTGTGTCTATGGTTTATATATTACATTGTGTCAATTAGGAGTCAATTAGGTATCAGGATGAATAATTACAGGAAATATGAGACTTGATTATTTTAATGAACAAACCAATTAGATGAGTAGATGAATGAATCAACTGAGTAAAGAATTGAATCAGTTGGGTAGATGAATGAATCACTTACGTAAATAAATGAATCAGTCGTGTAGACAAAGGAATCAATTAAGTAAATAAACGAATGAGTCGTGTAGATGAAGGAATCAACTGAGTAAATAAATGAATAAATAAAGCGCCAATTCACTGGCTTGAGGACTAAATTCAGTTAATTAAGGCATCAATTAGTTATAAATTAGATTAATGAAATAGAGGATTCAATTAGGTACATGCAGGAGATACATGAATCAGTTAAATAAATGGAGAATCATGTTGGTAAAAGGAATAATAGAGGAATGTATTAACAGGATAGATAGAGAAGTGTTGGTAGAAGGTGAATAAGGGAATGGAAAAAGGAAGAATTGAATAGATAGATGGAAGAGTCTAATGGGTTGATAATGGGATCATTGGGCCAGATGTAGCAAGTAGTTAGATAGATGAATGAATCGATTCAGCAGAGTAAAGAATCAATTGGGAACATTTAAGTATCAATGAGGTAGATTAATTAATCAGTTCAGTAACTCTAGTAATCACTGAGGTAAATGAAGGAATCGATTAGGAAGATAGGCTTACCAGTTGGGTAGATGGAGGAATCAATTAGTTATCTGAACAAATCAACATGCTAAACGGAGAGATCGATGAGCTTCATTGAAGAATCAGTTAGCTACATGGAGGAGTCGATTAAAGAGATAAGTGTTAGTGACAAAGTGTTAGGTGAAGAAGATGTACAAAATCCTTCCACCTTCTCCCGCTCATAGCGGGGTTTCTATTCACCTGTGAGTAGGTGTCGATACTGTTCAAGTAAAACCTTTATCTCCTTCTGTCACTGTCTAATCTGTGTCTCATCAATGTAATTCCAAACCTGATATCTGCTGACAAGTGGATAGTGCCCATCTCTCTCTCTGCCAGGGCCTCATGTGTAGCTGTCTCACTGTGCATATGGTGCCTCAATTAGGCCAAGTTCTCCATTATCAAGTGCAAAAACACCAAAGCCAAAGGATCTGGAGAGTGCTCCATTCCATGTGCTCCAAGTTATACAAGAATGTGTTGTTAGGTGATGTATAGCTTCATGCAGTGGCATCTCAGGGCATGATGGAAACTATGCTCAGTCACATATAAAGATGTGCCAAAGCAAAAGATTCATGTTAAAAGTAAATAAATAGCAATGTGAGGTTTTTTTAAGCACCATTTTGTTTTGCCTGACTGAAATATGAATAATACTCATAAGGAAACTTTTAGCTGGAAATATTAATGCCATTACCACTACTACTACTACTACTACTACTACTTTTTCAATTCAGTTTTATTTATGGTCATTTTCTCAAAGTAGCTTCACCAAAATGAAAAGATAATTTGAAAAGAAAACTTATGGAAGTGTGTATGTGTGAGAGAAATGTGTTTAGATAATAATGAGATTGTCCCTGATGAGCAAGCCAAGGGTGACAGCGACAGTGGCAAGGAAAAACTCCCGGAGGTGGCAACAGGAAGAAACCTTGAGAGGAACCAGATAGAGGACTCAACAAGGAACCCATCCTCATTTGGGTGATAACGGATAGAAATTATATAACATCATGTGTGTTATGCAGCTAAAAGTTCAGTTCAGCACAGGGATAAGTCAGTAGGTGCAGAGGGCAGATGGGGTCTGGGTTCGATTCGCACCTCGGGTCTGTATGCGTGGAGTTTGCATGTTCTCCTCGTGCTTGGTGAGGTACCCTGGTAAAATGAGTGTGTAAATGAGTGTTTAAGTGTGTGTATGTGCCCTGTGATGGATTGGTACACCCTCCAGGGTGTAGCCCACCTCATGCCATAGTGGGATAGGCCCCAAGCCCCCCAGGAGTATATACCAGATAAAGCAGTATGCTGTAGATGATGAGTAAGTGAGTAAGATGACATCATTGATTCCTCCATCTTTTAATCAATTTTCCATTTTATTCTTTTCTATTCCTTTTATTCATTCTCCAACTGCTCCATCTTAATAAATGTTTACTACAACTACTTAATTGATTCTTCCATCTATCTACTCTTCCACCTGATTAATTGATTCCTTGATGCACTCAATCAGATCTTTTCTTTAGCAAATCAATTCCTCCATTCTCTCAATTGAGTCTTCTAGTCTTTCTCATTTCTGCCTCCATGATTCCTCCATCTACTCCCTTCTTCCAAATCAAACTCACTGATTCTTTAATCTCCCTCACCGATTTCTCCATCTTATTTATTACTTCCACCATGCACGTGATCAAATCAAAGCTGATCGATTCATTTCATTTTATTTAATTGACTCCTCCAAATACTTAGTTGATTCTATTGGATCTACCTCATTGATTCCTTCATCTACTTGACTCATTCATTCCTCAATCCAAACCTTCTCTCTAGCTAACTGATTCCTTTTTTTCTACCAAATTGACATTTTGACCCCTCAATTGAATAAACCGATACCTCCATGTACCAAATTCTTGTGATTTATCTACCTACCCAAGTCCATAATTTACTTTGTTGATTCGTTCATCTATCTCATTGATTATTCTGCGGGTTCTACCAAAACTAATGCTTTCATCTAAGGAATTGATTTATCAATCCATCTAATAAAATCTTCTCCAATGCTAACTGATTTATATTTCTACGTAACTGATTCTTCAATTTATCTGATCAAATTCATCATCTATTTAATCGACACTTTGATCTGCCTAACTAAGTCGTCCAACACTGATTCACCCATGCACCTAATCATGTCTTCTCCAGAGCTAACTGATTACCTTATCCGTCTAATTTAAAATTAATTTAATTCTAATTCTGATGAAATTCAAATACCTCGGAAACTATTTATTAATTTTTCCATCTACCACCTCCATTCTCCCATCTATTCAAACCTACCTCTAATTAACTGATTCCTATCTAACTGATTCTTCCCTTTATCTAATTGACTCCTGCAAATGATTTACTGATTCCTCCAAGTGCCTCATTGATTTATCCATCTCATTGATTTCTCAGTATACTAACTGATTAGTTCATGTTGTCACTTGACGTTTCTGTCACAAGTTTCTATTGCCTCACATCGGTTCGTTAGTTTTGAGTGTGTGTGTGTGTGCATATGTGTGTGTGCATGTGTGTGTGTGTGTGTGTGTGTGTATGTGCATGGACAGGCGCCAGAAGTTTAAGATGTTTTAATTTATAGCAGTAGTATTGAAGACAGTTTGGTTTTATTTCAAGAGCAGCAGTGAAACCAATGACAAGTATAAAATCAATGTATTAGTGAAACACACACACACACACACACAGTTTAAAAGTCCTTGATTCCCTGTTTAAAAGACATAAAAGTGCCAGTAAATAACTTTTTTTCTCCTTACATCAGTATGTGGTGTGGAAGAGAGAAAGAGAGAGAGTGTGTGCGTGTGTGTTTACAGGGTAGCACTGTAGGGAACTGAAGTACATCTAATGTGCGATGATGAGCCTCTGAGCCAAACCGCCCTCATTCTGTCTCTATAAACACACTGAAAACAAGATCAAGGTCGGGGATCCCTTCCTCGCCCCCTGAAGGAACAAACGCGTCCGTAAACATGAAGACTGAAATAAGGGGAAAAAACCTAAGTGAAAACCACATTGTTGTGCTTCTTCACAAGTACGTACTTCAGGCTATAATGTTCACATGTAACGCTAAGGTTTTCGTGCCTGATATCGGTCCAAGTGCTGGATTAAGTGCTATTCTGTGAGCTGCCGAATAACAAGTGTAAGCCATGTTCGGCTCACCGCTCGGCATCTTTTCATTCACATATCATCGTATTAGCTTGCTCATTTTTACGTCAGCGTATTTGATAGCAAAAAGTCTGTATTTTCTATCTCTTTGACTTTTGCGCAGTTCTAAGAATAGTATCTGAAAATTCCGGACGTAAACATTGACTTACGGCTCTACACTGTAATGTATAAAACCCCATCCAACCTTGCTTACCAAATGGAATTCGCTCTTTTAATCAATTATTCATAAACGATCCCACATGGACATGACTCCCACATAACGCCCACATGGACAGGAACGTTTTCCAAAATGGCTTGGGATCGCTTCAGATAGCAGCGGTGAACTTGGCCCCGATTCAGACTCCATGAATCCACAAACCCAAGACTGGCGCATGCAGACAGGCACCGGTCCATCTGCCCGTGTGTCAGCAGAAATCAGGATTAACACGGAGATCATTGCTGGATTCGCACATGCATGCTTCAGGCAAAACAGGGCACATGCTGAGACAGTGGAAAAACAACAAAAGAGCAAGTTGAGATCACATCTCTACCCGGCTGTCATGGGTATTCGGCTTATATTATATCAGCTACTGTACATGAAGTTCCTTGCGTGTGAAAGGCGGGATTAGGATCACTCTTGGTTTATGTTCCTGAAAAGGTTAAATACATAACAGAAATCTGGATGTATTGGGACATGTTGCTATCTTTCCATGGAAACGTGACAAAGGGTGGAGTTTTCCTTTAAACCATCTTACAGTCAGTCATTGTCACCAGGTCCGAGAAGATAACCAGCTATAGCTAGTTCTTATCTCTTTAAACAAAAATTTCTACATTTGTTTTAAAAGTACAACTGTAAATGCAGTCCAGAAAGATGAACTCATGCCTTTATGTATGCTACAGTAGCACTTGCATTAATAAAATTGTTCTCTCTCGTTGTGGTCCCAAATATGACTTTGATGGTAAAACGAACGTGTCTGAACATACTGTATGTTACCTCATCCCTATGAGAAACAAACCGTCACAGCAAACCATTCCGAACTACAGCGATCAAATGCAGACCGGCAGCGAAACAGAAACGGACGTTTCCTGGACACCAGCTGACCGAGCTAACGGTAATAACGTCCTACCTCATCGGTACGATGAAGCTGATCATAGTAAGTCCATCCTTCACAATCTTCACTTCATAATCCTTAAATACAGCTTTGACAGAGCCAATCTGTGGCATCTGGTGCTTCGCCGTATGAGCTTGGAAGGAAAGTGATGGCTTTGTTACAGGATTGAAGAAATCCCTGGCTGAAATGTCAGGAAGAATAACAAGAGGATAAGCGTAAAAACCGTTGCGCTGCCGGCTACGCCAGCATCGTCTTTGATTCGAGCCAATTTAATTACAAACCTGCAGCACAATCAAGTCGACTCCATACAATTGTCAATGCATTTTGTTTTTGCCTTCTACCTTCCAAAAAAAAAAAAAAAAAAAGACTTTTTTTGATATCAGTATCAGAGAAACCATGCTGTACAGGACATGGGAAAGCATTGAGCATTGGGCAGAACCAGAACCAAGTCTATAAAACACGGGCCTTTGAGGTCCAAGGTGGGATGCAGCCAACTAAACAGCACTTGGCACTGTTATCTTCCTCATGCCTTACAGGCTCCGAGCGGTGCCAACTGGCAGCAGCAAACGCCTCTTTAATTTTCCACTTTATATTTCTCACTTGGACACTAAAACCAGACTTATTCATGGCGAGTTTATTTAGACTTGGGTTTTTAGCACGTGTAATGGCGGGTTGGTACAAAAAGTTGTTAGCACCCCAGCTAGCACGGTCAAGATGAAGTAAACAGCTATTTTTACAACATATAAAGTAGCAACAAGTGTTTTTTTGGGTTTTTTTTCAGAAACTTAGTGTAAGCAATCAGCTTTCAGCACTTCAATGCTAATAATGTCTAATAATGCTAAAGACTCTCTTAAAATCACACATATTCAAATTTTAAAAACTTTAATTTTTTTGTAGCTGTTACATAATGATATGATGTCTATTTTACTATATACAATAAATTACGTTCATATATTTGACTTATTATATTTGATTAATATATACTTATAATTTATTCACTATCTCCGCTGTTGTAGTTGTTTGTTTTGAGATTTTTTTTGTTTCGGTTTTTGTGCTTTCAACTGTTTCAAAATTTCATATTTTCATACAGTATTGCAAAATATTCAAGACTATACACAAGAATTTTTAACATTGGAAGGTTTGTTTATTATTTGTTTATTTATTTATTCATTAATTAATCCATTTCCTTTGTGATTTAGAATTCTGCATACACTTTTAACTACACGGTGGTGGCTCAGTGTGTTAAGGCTCTGAGTTACTGATCAGAAGGTCGACAGTTTGAGCCGCAGTTTGCTGCTGTTGGGCCCTTGAGCATGGCCCTTAACTCTATCTGCTCCAGGGACGCCGTATAATGGCTGACCCTGCGCTCTCACTCCAGCCTACTAACAAGAAGCTGGGATATGCAATGAAATAAGAATTAAAGTATTTGACAAATAAACATATCCATTAAAAAAGTAACATACAGTATGTATGAAAAGTAATAATTATTAAATTAATCAGTCATTTGATTCAACAACAATCTCACCTTTCACCTGTATTGTTATTCCACAGCCTAAAGAATAGCATGTGATCCAGTGCATCAGATTGTTTTGCATTTTAATGTTCTATTTATGGTTTTATTTCATAATTTATTACATTAAATCCTATTTTGTTTGGCTCTTAATGCAGTATTATTAATTATTTTTATTAAACAAATCTTTTACATTAGTAAAGCAAAGGTAAAAGTTTAATCCGATACACCTACACCTCACCTACAGTATATTTCTTTCATAAATTTCATATCTATAAATTTCATTTATAGATAACAGCATGAAAAAAAAACAATAAAATGCTATATATTTGTTTGTTTAACATTACCTTAAAATGTAAATTTCAGCATCACAAACTGAATCCTGTACAAAGTCTGCACCAATCAATATACATCTCCACACAAACTCCGTTTCCAAAGATAGAGCTGTGATTAGAACGGGCAGGCGTTTCTGGATTTTGTAGCCCATCGCCACAATTGAACTCCGTCCAACCTGGCTGTCAATCTTCGTCAACACGTCAAGAATAGGAAGCTCTAACTGTCTTCCACTACCCACGAGCAGCTTGGATGCCAGCGGGGAGCATTGTATCTGCCCTATTCCAATCACGGTCCCCGCTGGCACCCGAGCACACCCACCTGCTGGTCATTTCTCTTCACTCGCTGCGAAATTGATACACAGTCCTACGGCTCCAAATTGTCTGTTTGGATAAACAAGAGTTAGAGCGCGTGAAAGTCAGCCAGAAAAATAAATAATATTTTTTTTTTTTTTTGAAAATCGGGGTGCATATTGTGTGCAGTGGCAGGATTTTACTGGAAAAATGAAGCATGTTTATAAGCCGTATCATTTTCAAAAAATCTTATCTGCAAGCATGCATCTTTTTATTCCATTTTCGTTAAAACTTTTTTAGATATTAGGAAAACAGATTTGATGTAAAGTATGCTAAAAGAGAATCATCTGGTATTCACTGAGCAAAAATTGACACTCTTAGTGTAGTCAAATGTATCATTTAGTGTAATTGTCTGTCAGATTGAGTCCAGATTATAGTCAAAGATGAGTTAATTTCCGGTGCAATATCAAGCGATCAATTATGAAAAATGCCGACTTAATGCCAATATCTGTGCATCATGGACAAAGTATAAAATACACAAACCCTTTACTTAAGTAAAAGAGATTCACTATGATAAATTTTCCTCAAGTAGAAGTAAAAGTTCTCCATTCACTTGTATACTAGAGCAAAAGTACTCACCTTAAACTTACTTATCAAATGTACAGGGTTTGTATGAGCTCATATTAGTCTCTCTCTCTCTCTCTCTCTCTCTCTCCTTCCCAATTGTAAATTGTCTTCAACCAGCTTGGCTTCTGATTTCAAGCAACTTTTGCATTATTAAGCATACCTCGAAGAAAAAGCACGTCATGCACTTACGGATAATAGTCCCACATAATTCCTGCTTCAGATACTACACACCTCCGTCGTTCAATAACAAATTGCCATGCAGAAATGTAGGTGAGTAACAGTACCAATATGTGAGGCTATCTGAGCAGAGTTAAAGTAAAAAGTATTCTCTAATAAAACTATTCAAGTAAAGTATGTGAAATATGTTCTAAAGTACATTAACAAAGTAAATTTCCATGGTTATCTCCCTCCTCTGCTGCTCACGGGTGTGTATGGCTAATTGGAACTAGCCATATAGCTAACCAGGTACTAGCCGTATAGCCATATGGCTAATGAGGGGGGGGAAATGCTCAATTTATATTAAATACACCGTAGTTTAGCTCAGTGGGCCGGCAGAAGCTTATACTGTATAAGTCTTGTGGAAATTGGATCTGATTATTTACATTATACTCTCATTCCAGATGATGAAGTTAACTGCCTGTGTGCAAAACAGCAAGATTTATGATGACCAAGATCTGCTGTAATGTACTCATATTCACCTCATTTTTTATTTGTTGAGACTGAAAAATCACAAACTATCAAATCAACATTGTACTGTGCAATTAAACTCGAATGAAAACATTTCCACTGAGCACATAACTAGAAAAAGATTGTCAGCGAGCTAGTGGTAGCTTAGCCTAACTAGCTAGGAAGCTTACCTTGGTTTATCAAAGTTTTTGAACTTCCTGCAAACAGCTATTTAAGTAAAAACTTTTTCTTTCTTTTTTTTAAACTATATATTATGTATTTGACGTCTCTGAAAGTGTCCACATTTCCCCTGGACTAACTTACAGTACTTAGCCTAAACAAGCTACATTCATGAACACCTAGCATAAAGTGTCTACTGCTAGTCTAAATCGTAGCATAATAAACAGCATAAATAGCATAATAAAAAGCATGCCAGCATAACCTTAATAGATAACATAATAAATGTCTAATAGAATGAAAGGAGAAAAAATGGGTGCGAAGTCAATGCTAAGCAAAACAGCTATGTGCCACTTCGCTAACAGCTTACACCTTAACCTGTGTTTTACTTATTTATTATACAGTAGATTAGATGATTTATGTTCTCGATTTTTTAAAGGTTTAAATGCCGCATAAATGCAGCATTTTTCTTTTTTTTTTAGGTTTTGTTTAATGTGTTTCGCTTTTTTTGTTTGTTTCACAAATACAGGATTTTTATTGTTCATTCATATTTAATGTGTTTGTCTTCTGCCTGAATGTTGTTTCCCTTCTGTCCTTTTTTGTTTTTATATAAATCCAGTCTTTTTAAAAATGTTTTTTATTTCCTCAATTCTGATAACATTGTGCTTCTATTTAATGTACAGTGTTGTTGTGGTCTCATCTTTGGTCTGCTCTGTGAATGCTGTTGTATCGTAACCCTCTGGGTCACTGTGTCCATCTGTGCGACAGCTGACGGGAATTCCTAATAGGCCTTTTCTAATCATTTCAAACACCCTGGACAAATACCACACAGCACCTGAGAGACATTTTCAAAGGTCTTCCCATTGCGCCCTTGTTTGTTTTCCTCTTTTCCCCTTGACTACTGGGCTGGATTTTGTGACTACAGCTTTACAATTGTGTTCATTTTCATGATCATGATGAACCATGGTGGCTCATCTTCTGTTATTATAAACAAATTTGGTTATGGTTCTCTGTTGATGCTAATCTTTTGTATGTTGCTACTGTACAGCGGTCATCTTTAATTCAATTCAGTCACAACAGTTTGTTAGGATAAACAAGTGTTTGGCATGACCACAGTCATGGAAAAGACTGCTTGCTTGCCAGTTGTCCATAAGATGATCATTCAATTGAATTCAATTCAATTTTATTTGTATAGCGCTTTTAACAATTGTCATTGTCGCAAAGTAGCTTTACACAATCAAAATAATTATTTAAGTTTGTATGTGTCACGGAAACACCAGGCTCCACCCTCAATCTCCATTCCCAATCACCCGAGTTCTGAGCAAACACCTGATTAACATTAGCACCACACCTTAAATACACCTCACTTCCCCTCACTCATCGTCTGACCTCACTCACGGAAACAGACTCCACAACCTACCTCACCACGCTTTGTTCTATTTTCGTGCATCGTCTCATCTCCTGGCTCCTCGTCTCGTCTCCGAGTCCCCCATCGTGTCTCCTGACCCCACGTCTTGCCTGTTCCGTCTTCATTGAATGTTCCACGCATAACAGTATGAGATGTGAATGTGTACGAATCAAAATTGTCAGATAGTCCCTGATGAGCAAGCCAAGGGCGACAGTGGCAAGGAAAAACTCCCTGAGATGGCAATAGGAAGAAACCTTGGGAGGAACCAGACTCAACAGGGAACCCATCCTCATCTGGGTGAAACAGAAAGCTAATATTAATATGGAGTCCAGGTAGTTATTGGACGCTCAGGTAGACTTGTAGGAAACAACTGTTGCATTCTTAATATCAAGCCATCATACAACACCAGGGCTAACCTGGGCTAGGGGGAAAAAAATGCTCAGTCATCCAAAGTCTGTTTTTCAGATGAAAGTCGATTTTGCGTTTCATTTGGAAATCAATGTCCCAGAGCCTTGAGGAAGGGAGGAGAGGCACAGAAAAGTTGCTTGAAGTCCACTGTGAATATTCCACAGTCGGTGATGGTGTGCCATGTCATCTGCTGGTGTTGGTCCAATGTGATTTATCAAGTCCAAAATCAACACAGTCGTCTACCAGGAGATTTTAGAGCCCTTCATGCTCCCATCTGCTGACAAGTTATATGGAGATGCCAATTTCCTTTTCCAGCAGGACATAGCACCTGTCCACGGTGCCAAAACTACCACTAACTGAATCTAAGAGTTATTGTCAAGAGGAAGATGTAAAACACCTGACCCAACAATACAGACGAGCAGAAGGCTTCTGGTCAGATATGATCTTAAATAACACCTCAACAGTGCTGCATTGATGCAGTAATCATGCTAAAGAAGTTCAGACCAAATATTGAGTGCATAAATGCAAAATTTCTGCATTGAAAAATCATTTTTTATTGATATGAGGAAATATTATTATTATTCTAATATGTTAAAATAATGGCTTTTTGATTTTCTAGAGCTGTAAGCTGTGATCATTGAATTGAAAACAAAAAAAGCTTGAAATATTTCACCTGATGTTTAATGAATCTAGAATATATGAGACTTCTGCAATTATCTTACAAAAAAAAAAAAATCAATAATAATAATAATAATAATAAAAATAATAAAGTGTTACTGTGTTAAACTAGCCCATATTCGGGTATCAGAAACGTCTTATCAGTGGTAAAACTGTGATATTTAAATTAGTCCATATGCATATTTTTAAAATGTGTCTTAAAAATATATTGTAACGCAATA
The DNA here is from genome assembly GCA_030068275.1 of Clarias platycephalus. NCBI lineage: Eukaryota > Metazoa > Chordata > Actinopteri > Siluriformes > Clariidae > Clarias > Clarias platycephalus. The sequence goes on from JAQQZT010000010.1 coordinate 19,605,574, forward strand.
ATTAATATGTTGCACATTTTATTTTATAAATACTAAAAAGTGTGGCCATTGGCTGTGTTGATACCAAAATAAAATAATTGCTTACTTGCATATTTAATGTGCTAGACACATTAGATTTAATGTTACTTCCCATTTTTTATATCTGTGAGATCTAAAGAGAGTCATGCAGCTAGTTTCTTTCGATAAGATTCTTGCATAGCATTCTGGGACTTTGAGTCAACATCTCCATTACGTGTGCGCCGGATTCCTCGATTGGAAACATGTCAAGTGAGAAAAGAAGAAGGGGAAAAAAAAGATCTTTATTCTCAGATGTCCACCACACATCTAAATTTGATGAATGTCCACTTGTGTGGACACCTACTCCAGCAGCACAGCCACTTTCTCTTAATTGGAACAAAGGGCCTGGACTGAAGCCTGCGACAACAACGCGGCGCTCTCATCCATAATTAGCTCATTCCTTTGAGACAAAGCACCAGTCCCGCTCAATCCCTCTTTAATTAGCACACAGCCAGGCCTGGCAGGAGACACATGACAACAAAAAGCCCAGCTCTGCTAGCTGCAGTCCAAAACCTATAGTCACCTTGTGTGATCTGTGAAAGAAAAAAAATACATATGAAGCAGCTCCAGCCTTTTCCATCTGTTTCTAGACCATTCCAATTGGTGTGTGTGTGTGTGTGTGTGTCTGCCATGTGGTGAGCCTGACCACAACAAGACATTCATAAAGATTTTTATTTGATACGAGGATTCCTTAGACAGATAACATCTGACACTAAAATATTCCGTAGATATGTCAACGCCAACTGGGGAAACATCTACTTTGCTAACAGTTTCAAGTAAACGGTGAAAAGTAGGTAAATTCCATACCTGAGCAGGTTACAGTTTTACCTCTGACCATAACTCAGCACTAGCACTGGAGACTCCTTCTACGAAGATGAAATAAACATCTTTTCACAGACGAAAATCACCACGTCAACGGTTACACACTTTTTCTTTTTTTGCAGTTCGAATCCCGCTGTAAGTCGTTACCATAGAAACAATAACTGGCATTGTAGAAAATGAACCATCACCAGCATTGTTTCCACTCAGCCGCTAAATTTAGCAATGTGCACACTCTCGAATTTGCTTCTTTATTTATTTCATGCGACCTCTACCATCTGTCAAGTCCAGAACCGGGAGCATCTGGGTTGTGTGTGACATCTCGGCCTTCTCGAGAAAAAAGATTCCCGATCTCGTCTGAGTGTGAAGCTACGACTTGTCCAAACATGACCGTGTCCTTCAGCATTGCAGCCTGAACATGCCATTGTAAGAAAGCCCTTACGTTCCTTGTGTCCATTTAGAGGTGGATTGGAATTTTATTTATCAAATTAGTGAAAGAGTAAAAAGTAAATACACCCCCACCAACAACAACATACCCTTACTATATCTGTAGAAACATCTGATCATTACTTAAATAGTAGAGTTCTATAACCAATTTAAATCTTTAAATTTAAGTCATAGTAAAGCAATGTGATTAAACAGATACTGAATTGATTTGAGTTTTTCATTTAGAATCGATTCACACATTTAAAATTATTTAGCTAAACATACAATCATTAAATGCTCAAAAAAAAATTATAATTCCTTAGAAATATGCATCACACTTTTTACAAAATACAAATCACATCCATTTTCCACAAAGATCTAGTAAAATGCTCATTTTGAAAAAGTAGTACTTCTCCTTCTTCTTCTTCTTTTTTACTTTATGGCCTATTGGTGCAATACTGCCACCTACTGGACTGAAAGATCAATAGATTAAGAAAAATTACCATTTTATATAAAACCTGACATTTATACAGAAAGAATTTTCAGAATTTCTTTGTATATTACATAATTTAAAAAAAGTTATATACATATATATATTTACATAAAGTTTTTATACTTTAAAACCTAGATATAGGAAATATAGATAATTAACCAGTAAACTACAGTGCGATTAAATTACCCCAAAAAAACAAATCAAATCAACAAAATTTCTAGTTAAATTGTTATTTGTCGCATATAAAGTACCAGTGAAAAGTTTGAACACACCTTCTAATTTCATAGTCTTTTCTTATTATACTTATTATTTTTTCCTATTATATTTCTTATTTTCTTATTATACTCTCAATCAAAAGGGACTTAACTTATATAAACAAACCTTAGTGTCTGCTTAAGGTTTTTAACTTGCTAAAATAGCAGCACTCCAAATCCACAATGGAAATTTGTTGTCATATTCTTTCTAAGGCCACGTTTTCATTAAGGATTATTTCAGAATTTGCACCAGCAGGCCAGAAATCTCAGCCCTTAACCTAACTTTTACTTTAACCTTCATAACTTTTCATACACATTGTTCAAAATTGTGACCTTAAAAGTAAACCCTTTTGAATTTTTCTTGTGATCTATATTTCAAGAGGGGGTCAGACCCTTTCTCTGGCCTCTTAATGAGATCAAGCAGGAGGAAAACATCCCACGGCTGTGATCAAAGGTTTCTTTTATTAAAACTTAAACGTTTTCAATAGAGATGTGCCTGCTCCGAGATCAGACCTCTAATTAGACAATTAGTCCAAAGAGAAAGGCAAAGACGAAGAGATAGTGGAATATGATTAAAGGTGATCATTTCTGATGAATGTACACTGACTGGTCACTGGGTTGGACCCGCTTTTGCCTTCACAAAAACGCCTTAATTCTTCTTTGTGGCACAGATTTAACAAGGTGCTGGTAACATCCCTTAGAGATATTGATCCATATTGACATGACAGCTTCTCAATCTCCCATTCCATCGCATCCCAAAGGTGCTGTACTGGATAGAGATCTGGTGAATCTGGAGGTTATTTGAGTACATTGACCTCATTGCCATGTTCATGAAACCAGTTTGAGATGATTTGGTGACATGGCGCCTTATCCTATGCTCATAAAGAGATGGCCAGAGTCAGCACTTGTACTTAAGTAAGCTGTGGCATTTAAACCATGCTAATCGGGTACCATGGGGCCCAAAGTGTGCCAGGGAAATCTCCTACACACCATTACACCAACACCAGCAACCTGAACCGTTGATCCATGCTTTCATGTTGTTTACAGCGAATTCTGACCCTACCATCTGAATGTTGCAGCAGAATTCAAGACTCATCAGACCAGGTGATGTTTTTCAAATCTTCTATTGACCAATTTTGGTGAGCTAATGTGAATTGTAGGCTCAGTTTCCTGTTCTTGACAGGAGCAGCACACAGTGTGGTAGCCTGTTGCTGTAGAACAACTGCTTCAAGGTTCAACATGTTGTGTGCGTTCAGAGATGCTCTTCAGCCTCAGTGGTAAAGAGATGTTATTTGAGTCACTGTTGCCTTTCTATCAGTTCAAACCAGTCTGGCCATTCTCCTCTGACCTCTGGCATCAACAAGGCGATTTCACCCAGAGAACTGCCCTCACTGGAGGTTTTCTCTTTTTCAGACCATTCTCTGTAAAGCCCTTGAGATGATTGCGTGTGAAAATTCCAGCAGATCAGCAGTTTATAAAGACTCAGAAAAGCCTGTCTGTCACCAACATCCTGGTCATGTTCAAAATCACTTAAACCACCTTTCTTGCCCGTTCTGATGCTTGGTTTGAACTTCAGAAGATCCAAGAAGCCTTGACCATGTTGCTGGTATGTGATTGGCTGATTAGATATTTGTGTTAAAGTGAAGATGATCAGGCGTACCCAATAGAGCGTCAGATAAGAGTATGTTTTTGTGCAAAGTTTCAAATGGAAAGAACAATACTTCACTTCATTTTTAGTTTGACTGTCACATGAGAATGAACTTGCTCAGGAAAAAGGGGTCAAACAGGAAGCCTTAGCAAATAAGTATGGCAGTGATGGTAACAAGCACGTTTTGAGTTCATTAGCAGCATTAGCGGGCTACTTAAGACAGGAAATGAGGTAAAAGTGCATCTTGAAATACTGACATTAAATTTAGTATATCCTCTTGGGACCAAGCACTGATGACTGATGACATTGGACATTGGGGTGGGTCCAGACAGCTTGGCCCCACTTCTTCACTGCTTATAGCTTTATTAGTCTTTTTTTTTTTTATAGGATATCAATTACATACTAACAAGTTCAATTGGGGGGAAAAAAATTGTCTTGTTGTTTCATAGAATTGTGCATAAATATTTCCAAGAATTCGACATGGTTTATATTTTTCTCCAGTGTTTCAAAAATGACCTGGTCAATAGTATTTTTTTTTCATCTATTTGTAGTCAAAGATCACCTTCTTGGTTTTGTTTCCACGCAGGGAGACACTGTACACCATCCTTCCTGTCCTGATCATCCCACAGTTAATGAGGCCTACTGCTGTCATGTCGTCCTCGAACTTTGTGACGGCACATGAGTCACTCGTGTGAAGTTGGTCGCAGGTGTACATGGAGAAGAGCAGTGGCGGGAGTTTGCATCCCTGAGGATCCCTTGTGTTTAGAGTAAGTCTGGAGCAGAGTGGAGTCTCCTGGCCTGACAGTCAGACACTCAGCGATGTGTTGTTTACACCAAGAGTCTTTAGCTCAGACACAAGCCTCGGATACTGGACCGAATACTGGACTTACATCATTCTTACATAAGTGTTTCTTTTTTTTTTCTCCTTATTCTCAGGTGGATTAGTGTTGTGTGGAAGGCTAGAGCGTCTGCATCTCTGGTTTTATGTTGTAGGCAAAACCTGTGTGGTTCTAGCGTTCTTAGAAAAAAAAAAGCTTTTGAAATAAAAGATTTGTTGGTGTTTTGATCAAGTATTAGAAATGGATTTTAAAGCATTTTTCTTCGTGGCACGACTGCCTTGAAAGGCCCCTATACAAGGCTCAAAATCATATGAGAAGGAGCATATTAATATCAACCTGTGATGTGTAGCTCCATTTCTATCAGAGCTGCTGCTATAAAGCAATAATCAACATCCTCTGATCCTCCAATCCTCCAATCAGGATCCAGGATTCAATAAGTATTTCAAAAAGTACTGTAAGAACAAATAATAGTGCCACATGTAGAAAATATGGGAAAAGTTTATTTGTAGAAGTTTTGTGCTTTTGTTCAATGAAGCAAAGGCTTTGTTGCTTCTTTGTTTGTTTGTTTACACATAACAATCTTCTGACTTTGTACTGTTTTGAGACAAACTGTTTATTAATTATTAAGACTACAACAACCAATACATACAAATTAAAAGTCCTAGGCTAACATGTGGAAAACAAGAAAGAGAAAGAGAAGAAGACAATAAATATAAACCCAGGGCGACATGTAACCCACACACCCCAACCACCCCAACCTGAACATAACCCCAGCTACATACAGAAAAGCAGAAAAACACGGTGTAGAGATTACATTAGAGAGTGCTGGTGCTCTATAGCAGATTTTCTATTTCAGCCTGGATGTCTTGCCATGTCTGAATGGTCTCACCTTTTAACCCATCATCCTCTCTATAGATTGCTCTATTTGAATAATGTGGTTAAATGTATTAACTCATTGTGTCTTAGTAGTCAAATTTGGTTGTTTAAAACAGAGAGTCAGTTTTTTTTTTTCTTTTTTTTTTCTGCAGTTGATCAGCATTGATATATTTGATTCAGGAGCAGCACACCTTGTAGGTATAGTTATGAATAAAAATCTAACAGTTCTCACTCACTCACTCATCATCTGTACCTCCTTATCATTTATAGCCTATCCAAGAAGACTTGGTACCAATTCATTTCAGGGCAATTCACAAACCACGGGCAATCTAAGAACACCTACAGTTGTGTTCAAAATAGGGCCGGGACTTTAACGCGTTAATTTAGATTAAGTAATTACACAAAAAATAACGCGTTAAGTTTTTTAACGCATTTTAATCGGACTTATTTTTGCACCGCGGAACGTTTCTCACTGGATGAGTTTCGGCGGACCGATT